>JAOXNO010000033.1:65519653-65536046 GCA_028565335.1 Limnodromus scolopaceus | reverse complement strand
TTGTAGAGTAGGGTAGATGGTTGGACTCGATGATCCCAAGGGTCTCTTCCAACCTAGACGATTCTATGATTCTAGGATATTTTGTGTACAAACAACACAACATTGAGCTTCAGTGACACAGTGTGGCTTTTGGCTACATCATTCAGGGAGGTGTTTATGGCCTTCTGGGTTTGTCTTCCCTTCCAGTTGATGATTGAATGTGCTCTGAGATTGAGTCTTTCTCCAGTTTTGTGAGAGAAGCTTATCAAGCTGTATGAGATAATGAACAATAAACTTTCTCTTCTGCATTAAAGAGCTGCGGTCAAGAAAAGCAGAAAATAAAATAAATTAAAACTAAGATGGTTTCTGCACCTGCTCTTCTGAAAAGATAACACCCTTCAAAGAATGTGTAATTCCAGCTGAACTCTTCAAACTCTCAGATACCATTAATCAATATTGCTTATTCCCCTCAGTCCCCATAACCTTGGAATAAGGACAAAACGTGCTGTGAGGAATCACGTAAATAGGGCATAGGTGAGGGATTACACTGAAGGAAAAGGATTTTACTGGCTTTTCTCACCCATATTCTTAGCTGTTGGTTTTTTTTAGAGTAATCTTTTCCTTTCTCCTCTTCTCTAAGACAACTGCATCTGAATATCCATTTCTGTGTGTTTTGATAGCATTTTCCCCACTCACTAGGAAACAGTTTAGGTGATTATTTATATAAAACTTCTCATTTATATCCATAAGGCCTGACATTATTGTTTGCTAGTGCAGCGTGTTCCGGGAGGGGGTAATGAAACAATACAGCTGTGAAAGGGGAAATCCAGTCAAGCTTACAGAATTAATGTGTTTTCAAACAAATGTAGTTAACTGGGTGCAAAGAGCTGTATGTGTGCATTCTGACGTTGATTAATGAAACTGGTTTGCTCTAGTTTTGGGATTTAACATGAAGGGCATGGTAAACTGCAGAGGCACTGAAATAGGCCCATATTAACTTGAAATAAGCTCCCGCAGTTTTGCACCAGTGGATGGTTTTGTATCACTAGTGGCTTCAGCTGTGTTAGGGCAACATCATTCTATCCCTCCTGCCTAATCCCACTAATGAGGTGAAAAATTATTACATGTGACACTGAGGGATTTTTTTGATTTTTACAGATGGGGCTTGTGAGCCGCTCAGGTGCTTATGAAGGGTGGATTCACCCTTTGAGAGCAGCTGAGAACAAAGGGTGTGCTTAGGGAGAGTCTTGGCCATGGAGCTGTAGGTATTCGGTAACCTTTGGAAAGCTTAAATGCAGATGCAGCAGCTGAGAAGCAATAGGATTAGCACAAGTGCAGAGAAGTCTCATGGAGCAAGGGAACTGGGACAATGAGAGAAGAAGAGAATTGTCAGGATTTCTGTGGGAGAGTGGGACAGGAACAGAGAAGTCCCTGAAGGAGAGCTCAGGGTAGTGCTGTGGCATTTGCTTTTAAGGAAGTGGGGAAAATGGCAGGAGACTTCCCTTCTTATTAGGAAAAACAACCAGACAACCATTTAAAATGTGTCACTTGCTCTGCTAGGCGCTTGAGCGTGGCAATGAATGCTTAGTCACCTTAAACAGAACTCTGGTTACAGTATTTTATTTTTGAATGTCTTTACTATTCTGTAATTGTTTTCAGGAAATAATGGAAAATATTGCGTATAATTTGAGAATTTTATCTAGTGTTTCTTCTGGGAGGCAGAATAAATAGTAGGTGGAATTGCTCAGCTGTAAAGCTTTCAGTTAAGACAAATGATATGTCTAAGCCTGGACTACAAATAACCACTGCAATGTAGTCAGGTTGTCTCAATTAATAAAAAAGATGGCATATTGACTGAATCCCTGGATTAAAGTCTTTCTACAGATTTGTGCTAGAAAATCTCCACGTATTCCCTATGATTGCAGCTGTTAAATGTTTTAGGATACAACTAGGGTAATCAGTGAACTTCAGTGGCTGTTGCACAGGTCCCCAGAGAACAGCCTGAGTCACCTATGAAAGTGTCTGCGGCTCAGGAGAGCTACTGACTGCCAGTTTGGGGTGGAAACCCCACGCTTTCTTCTATTATCCTTTTCTCTGTATGTTAATCAAGCAGATGCTAGATCCGGGTTGAATCCCTGTATTTGACTGCTTCTTTAATTCTGTGGCAAACCAGTGATGCAAAAGGCAGCTGCTCTCCGGCTCCTTAGCTGGGAACACAAAATATCCCAGGCTCTCCGCAGCCCGCCCTGTTTTGACCGCTTTGGCCTTTAGCGAAGATCAAAGGTGGTTTCAACTTATCATATTTTCTTCGCCTGGTCTTGCATTTGGGTGCGTACACAAGGCTGTGCTAACAAAAACTAGCATCCTCTTTCCCAAACCAGTCGGAGCTGATTGAAGGCACCTGCCTTTCACCCCCTTCATCTTCAGCAACACGGAGGTTAGACTCCTCGTTACACATCTCTCGTGTGACATGTCAACAGCAGGGACTGTGTGTAGTGGGAGCCACCTGTGGAATAAATTTTCACAAAAGAATTAGGCTCGGACAGCTTTATGAAGGCTGTCAAATAATATCAATTCAATAACACTTTTCTTAATAAATAAAAAAAAAGCAACCCACAGCTTTACTGTATTCTTTCATTCTCATCTCAAGACCTTGTCCAGTCTAAGGTCTCTGTAGCAGATGAGAGAAAACTAAATTAATCCACTAGTGATTTCACTTTGCTAGTCTAGTTTATATTGAAGCTGTTTGGTTACTAATAAGGTGAGCATATTAAAAAAAAAAAACCTTCTGAGGAGAAAAGCCACAGGGACTGCTGAAGAAAAGAGCAGTGTTTTAAGAAAAATTGTGCTAAGCATACTTAGAAGCACCATGCTGGCTGAGATGTTCCATACAGCTCTTTGTTACTTTGGTTATGTTTGTACGAGTAGTGACAGACTTTTCTGCCATGTGGTGGCTTTCTTGAAAAGGTCAACCTTTAAGACATGTATTTACTACACTTACTGTTTTCTGTTGTAGGCTAAAATTTTACTTCCTAAAAATTGTTACTGTAGCAGGCAAATAATTTCTGAAGAAGTAATTCAGAGGAGAAGACTTACTGTGCAGTGGAAAGGGTTTCCTTTGATTGTCTCTGTATTACGCTACATAATGAAATGCTACATTCACAATTTTCTAATATAGCAAATTGAAAAGCAGAAGTGCAACCAGCAAATGATCTGTCTCTAGTTCTTCTTCCTGTCCAGTTTATGCCCGTACTGTACCTGTGGGTTAGAGAGAGATACGATGTTTCTATGTATGTCTTTTTTGGGTAAATATTTATATCCACCTACATAAAACATGCTTTTCATGTTTGCATCAGTGTTATGATATCAAGGGAACTTTTGACTTGCCTACATATTTGTAGAACCCTGAAGGTCTCCTGGAATTTGGTTTATGCTATAGTAAAATAAGGTCCTGTGTCTCTCTCTAAGCACTATCACAAACTTCCTGAACTGCATAATAATTTGGAATGTGCCTCTAAAATGTAAGAGGATGCTCTTACTATCAACTTGCGACATTTAAATAATTGACGCGTTATCTGCCTTGGGATGCTTTTCCATGCTTGCTACTAGCTGGTTCCACTTCAAATATTTATATGCGTTACATCGTTATGTAAATCATAGAATACACTGTCTTATGCATTACTTGTATTTAGAAGAATTTTCACTTCAGGCTTTTAATTCTGAGGATGGTACCTTGGCTTGATTCCTAACGTTGGCTCCACCAGGGAGAAGGGCTTTTTTGTGTCAGTGGATTTCAGCACAATTTGCCCTCGGGCAGTGGAGGTAGATCGCCCACTAAAGTCTCTTTGATACTTGCAGATTGACTAGCAGAAACTAAAATACTAATTTGAGCAAACTAAAAGATTATTTTTTTTTTCCTAACAGGTAATTCAAGTGTCTTAAACATTTAGGAATTTTATTACTGACTTGTTTTTGTATTTTGAAACTGTGTTACATGAACATCTCTTTTTCTGAGGAGAAAATTGTGCTTAATGACATTGAAAAATCTGTGTGCATTATATCTCTTGTGACGATGGTCTGCTTCACAAAAATGCAATTCATCTTAATGCCATGAAAAGAATTTCAATTTATAATTTGAATGATGCATTAAACATAGATCTCAATTGTCTGTAGAATTTCAGTATTTCACTGCTTGACGTTCCCCTCTCCCCACCTTGATTAATTTCAAAGCTGGCGGGACGTATGCTTGTGTGCCCCCCTTTCCCCTCGAGTCTGACCAAATTCCCCTTAGAATTGATGGGAAGTTTTTTATTAACTTCAGCATGAGTTGGGTTAGTCCGTAAACATATAGATGCAGACCTGGAAAACCTGGGTACTGCTCAGCAAAATCAGTGTAGTACTTCTGGGAGCAGCAGGGTGGTTTAAATGTCCTTAGCAACATTCGGGTGGTGCTTGTAGAGAACTAAATAGCAGGTGGGAAAGTAAGGAGCCTGCTGTGAATCTTAGAAGAGTATGAAATTCATTTTTCTGCTTCAGAAAAGCGCCTGTGAAAGTGAGCTTGCCTGTGTCCTGGGGTACAGGACACAGGAAGAAGAGCTGTAGATTACTTACAGAATAACTTTTTTAGTAGCTCAGACTGGAAAGGTCCACCTGGGTCCTCATGGCCTGCCCTCTGCAGTTGCAGATACAACCTCATAGTAGTTAAGGTCCTTCTTTTGGCAAGCTGACTGCAGGTCTAGTTCAGTTTGCTAAGGGTGTATTGAGTTGCTTTTGTAGTTGTTTATCATCAGTCTTTCTTCAGTCATTAAGAAGTTTATTACCTCCCCATTCCTTTTGGTGTTGTTTGAAGAGTCTAAAGAGACTTTACGTGTGTATCTCCAACAATGTATGTATACATTTAAGATAAAAAGTGCCCAAGCCCATGAGAAAACAGATGAACTAAAGAAGGTTCTTTTTTTCTTTAATCTTTTAGTGAGGGGACTCTTGTGTGTGTTTTATTCAGAAAATTGCTTTTCCGCTCTGCTTTTGCTCAGCTACCACCAGGAACATAATGAGATGAATTAGACAAAGCAAACTGAGCAATTGCTCGTGCCCTCTATTCATTTATGAAGTGCATATATGGCTTCAAGGGCCTTAGTTTAAAATACAAACAAAGCCCTTCTGGGATATTGCCAGCCCAGGCATTCATAAATGTTATTCAGTCTGTCACTTGTGAGCCTTTAGGATTCAAGGTAGTATTTCAAACTTTCCTTGTCCATCCATGGATGCTGGAAACTTGCTTTGTGCTGGGTATGGAGATAGTCATATCCCTTTCTGAATCCAGGATATAAGCTTTATGAAATGTTTCCTCACTCGTCCCTTGCCTTCTCCCCCCTCTTTTTGAAAATAATAGGAAATCTCAGATAAATTAGAAGATTGCGCACTGCTGTTGCTGCTCAGTAATTTGTGATCAAAGTAGATGATCACAATGACAGGGTGGGAGGTTTTAGGCTTCTAGGTTGTTGGAGATTAAACAAAATTACTGTTGTGCTCTGAGTTTTTTGAAAAGGACTTATTTTTTGTTTCTTCTAAATGTCAAAATGTTTTGCTTCAAGATAGGATGGATACCTCAGAATAGCAAAAGGCAGATCAAGTTTGGGAACCATTTGTTTCTCTTTGTGTAGGGCAGAAGTGGAGCTTTGAACGCTGCAGGTACAGGAGCTGGGATGTAAACCTGGTTTTTGCTTTTATCTGAAGTGTAGGACTATAAGTCTACTGGTCTACAAGTGAGATCCAGCAGTGTGAGGGCAGCTGCTAGGGCTAACTACCTCCCCGCCTTCAAAAATTGCATTCTTGGCCTTGCAACGTGAATTTGTCGCTGTAGTATCACTTTCCTTATGTTCAAACTGGAATAACCTGCAATCTGAGTCCTGGTGCCTGACTCAAACTCATTTTCTTTTTTCCTCAAAATTTTCTGTGTGGGGAACCCTTGGATCCAGTCTGTGAACATGCACAGGGTGGGTATGAGGTTCTCAGCCACTGATAGTGGTTTTGTTTCTTTAGTCCTGCCACGGCCCTGCTGGTGTTTCCAGGGCTGTGTGTGGTGGGAGACTCTGTATTTTGCTCCAAGGAAAATAGCTTCTGGCCCTGCAGTAGGAGTATTTGAGCAGTTTGGGAGAACATGGTCCCACCTCTGTGTCTAGAGTATAAGCTAATTTCATGTACTTGTGTGCCCTGCTGTTCACTGGCAGTTTAACCACAGTTGGGCACGTCCTCATTGCCAAGTGCATGGAGATCTGCCCAGATTCTTTACAGTGCTAAATACCCACTCCCTGATTATGAGCTTGGCTGAACCTTATCTCCAGTGAGGAGCACAGCAGCTTGGGGGATATAACCCAGTTGGGGTCCCGTGAGGGGGCACCACATGGTAGCTGGGAGAGCCTGGAACAATGTGTGTTGTATTTATACACCAGCCATGCCCCAAAACTCCCCTCTTTCCTTGAATTTGGCATTTTTGGCAGTGCAGGAGTTGAATTTGTTGGATCTTCATCAGCTGAGAGCTCTCCTGGGCAGTTTTCTCTGCAGCCAGCCAGGCCTGGCTGCTTCTTATGTTTTGGTCAGCGTAAATTTGACCCGTTACCTGCTGCAAGCTCATTCCTTTTCCAGCCTGTAGGTAAAGTGTAGTAAAAAGATCCCTCCTGCCGAGTGATTTGGCTGAAGCTCAGAGCGCTGGCTGGCAGTGGGAGATGGGACTGGGTCCAGTGTTTGCACTGGAAATTTTTTTCCCGTGGTTTAGGGTCGCAGTTGTTGCTGGGGAGAGGCCATCAGCCAAACTCAGCAACTGATGCCGAGCACTGCAGCTTCCGTTACTTGTCTCAAAACTTACGTTATTGATGATAATTCTTTAAAACTCAGCTCATGAAAGAAGACTTTTGTACAAATTTTGCCTTTCATTTTCAGAATACATCTATATGGCAATGTAAGTTCTAAGGAATCAGAAATCAGACACCACCACCCCCCACAGCCCATACATAAAATCTTAAATTAATGTTTAAAGTTAGTCACCTGATTTTTATATTTTTTTAATGGTATTGGGATGGGTAAAGCTAAGTTTCACCAGAACAACAAGTATGAGAGGCACAGCTATAGTTACTAAGCAAGTTGCACGTGCACATTGGGAAGACATTGGGCCCAAATTGGGTTTTCATTTTCAGACACTACCTGCTGGCCAAGCCCTGGGAGATTCTGCTAATGGTGGCGGCAGAGGTTGCTGCTGTTGCGCTTTCCACAGAAAGCAACTTAGAAGCAAGCTCTGAGAGGAGCAGAGTGTGGGGCAAGGGGAAGGGAAGCTGAAACGCTGATACCAGGACAAGTTATTTCTCAAGAGCGGAGCCAGCGTGTTTGTATCTAGCCATGTTGGTACTGAAAGGTGCACAGACAGTAAGTATCATACGTATTGCTCACCAAAATGTCTAAACCAGCACAGGATTAGAATTCAGTCCCAGTTCATTTGCTAGTTAGCCAGCTAAAATCTCAAAGCCTGGGATGTAGTTCCAAAGTTCTGCTGAATCTCTTTTCTTGTACTAAAGAGAGGTTCAGGGAAGAGTGGTTCTCTCCCACAAACCGTTCCAGCATATTAAAACGGCAAAGTTTGGCTTCTCTCCTTAGAAGCCTTTTAAGTGGGAGTCTGACATTGTTCTCATGAGTGCTGTTGTTTGGCCAGCTGGAAAACTACCATATCCTGTTGTAAGCTACTTGCTGGGAGTTAAAGGGGGGAACAGCAACTTTGGGAAAGGGTAGTTGTCATAGTTATCAGATTAATTCTGTCTTCGTTTGCAAGTTTAAACAAATTATGTTGCATGAGTATTGGAACCTAGACTAAAATTTTGTGGCGCGTGTATATCTTATGCCATTTAACCAGTTTCAGGTGCTGTTTCACCTGTCCATAAAAATGTCCCTTTCTTCCCTCACAAGTGAGTTCCACACTTGTGTCAAGACTTTCAAGAACTTACTTGTTTGCAAAAATTATTATTTGGCCTTGAATTCTTGTTAGCACTGGGCATCCAGCACATCCAAGAAAGAAGGAGTTGGATCTGTTTCTTCTTAGGCAGCATCAACAGATTTGTTTATTATATTCCAACCTGTTACTCCCGTGGAAGTCAGCGGAAAGCTTTTGGGATGGCACAGGTTGTCTCTTGAGCGTAGCTGGTCCTGCCAAAGCTTGTTGACAATACAGAGAAGGGGAGGAAGGAAGGAACCTCACTAGACTCGCAGGGTATATTTAGGCTGTGAACAAACATCCTGCTCCCAATGCGTCTGTGCGGCTGAAAGAAGTGACTGACGGAAAACTGTCCTTAACTGCTTTTCGCCCTCTCAAATCTGCTGGTGGAAATGCCCGTGGTCACGTTCCCTGCCTTGCTTTTACTCACATTGAGCTCAGCTGGTTTAAAGAGGCTGGGTGGTGGGTGTTTTCCTTGGGGAGGGCAGGGTGCGATGCCACAAGCAGCTCTGCCGGCTCGTTTGAAGGAGTGAGTCCCTTGGATGGAGAACAGTGACGTGCAGGGTGGTGGCCCATGTCCTCACGCCATTGTGGTTGTTCCTTGGTCGGAATTTGCCTCCTCCCTGCCCTCCCCTGCATCCGGGAGGAGTGATGTGCCATGCCATGGGTAGCTGTGAGTGCCGAACGCCCCAGGATGGGGTTTAACCCCCACCAAGTTTCGAGTGCAGTCCCTGGAGAAGCAGCTCTTTATTGCTGGTTGAGCACGTTTGATGAGGAATTTTGCCGAATAAAAATTGGAGCTCCAGGAGTGTTGTTTTCACTGTCACCTTTAGAGGAAGCAACACCTCTAAATTAGATTTACTGTTATTGCATGTGTCAGTTCTGGAAAATCAAATTATTAGGTGTGTTTGTTTTTACAGCTCAAGGATAAATCTCGCTTCTAGCATAAGCAGGTGTAATTTCATTGAGGTAAATGCAGTTGTACTTCTGTCTGAATTTTTGGATTTGGCCGTAAACCTTTGCTGCCTTTTAAAGAGATTCTCTGTGGCATTCAGTTCAGAGTCAGGCTGTGAGGGCTTTGCACTGGTTTTGGAAAACTGGGAGGGGAGGACTCCCTGCGCGCTTCAGCTTTCCCCCAAAAGATTGCTTCTGTCACAGCAGATTAATCCTGGAAGTTTACAGGCTAGAAACGCAACGCGTGGCAGGGAAGATTTGTTTCAAGGGGGAGGAGAGGGGCCTCTTCTGCGGGGCAGAGCGCGGGGAGCTGGTGAATGGTAAAAGCGATGGGAAGGGAGGAGAAGACCCACCCCTGATGGAGCGGTGCCGTCCAGGGAGCAGCACCCACTGGCTCCCAGCTGGAGCTGGGGAACACAAGCCTGCACAGTCCGAGAGGAGGGTGGGAGCTGGTGGGATGCGCTTCAACTCCATGCAAAATGAATGAGCTGCTGTTCTCGGGGGTATTCGGCCCCCGTCGTTGAAGTACAAGTACATGGCTGCGTCGAGTGCACTTCGCATCATCTGGTGCCCAGATACACGCTAACGGAGACGGGGACCAGGCAGAGCCTTGAGTTGGGTGTTTGTGTATGACGTGCTTGGCATTAAAGTCCTGTTTGCTGCAACAAAAAGGTAAGAAACTTCACAAGTGACAAGAAAAAACCTCAGCCTCCCCTCCCTTAATCCCCCCCCCTCCCAGACAACAGTCTCACATTGGGAGTAGCCTTTGTCTGGAGCTGTATTTTCCAAGCTATGGTCCATTAGTCTAAAGCTTCTGTGTGGATGCCTGCAAGGCAAATTACAGCTCCTAGTGTGACAAAGGCAAGTCAGATTTCTTTTCTCCAAGAGCTGACACTTAGCAACCTTCAGGAGAGCGCTGTAGCAGAAATGCTGGACTGTGTGCTGGGCGGTAAGTATTCGATGCTGTTCTCCCTCTCCTTTATCCCTTCAGATGCTGCTCGTTTGAGCAGTGAGCTAACTAATGCGTCCTGATGATTAATTTGTTAGGGGGTCTGTGTTCAGCTCAGAATTACGTGTTTCCAAACTGGCTGCAGTTACTGGCTGCGTATTCACCAGCCTGATTCTGCAGAGTATGATCATAATTTGTGTTTTTTCTGGTAATGCTGTGTTAATGGATAAAAAGATGCTATAGTTAAGAACAGTAGAAACCTCATATACTGAAGAGAAGAAACTTCCCTGTGTATTCCCCCAAACGTACAGTGTGTATAATTATTTATGTGTAAATCCCAGCTAACTTCTACCTAGCCAGCCTGGGCTTTCTTCTTTCAGCCCAGAATTGACAATGGAGATTATGCAATTTGAAATCTTTGTAGAGCTCTAAAAGAAGTAAACATGTTTAAATACAGAAGTATTACACTGTGTGTGGGGATATATGCATGTAGAAATATATGTAGTTGAAGTGAAATGGTTAATGGCTCTTTTGACAGAGGAGGAAACTTCATGATTTAAATGTAATATATTGCCTTGAGGTCTCTGTGCTTGCTTAATCCTATCTGTATTCATAAAGAATTTGCAGCAGGAGAAATTTCATTGATTTGTTAATTGATATATAGCTTTGAATCCTCATTACGCTGGGTGCAGAGGGGAGGGAAGAGAGACAAGCACATTCATCTTTTCTTTAAACTCAGCAGCTTCACTCTTAAATTAGGTTGCTTGCGTGTTATGGAACCTCATTGCTCTCCCTGTTCTGTGCAGTAATTTTTGCTTTCTTAAAAGATAGCAAACATTGCTGAGTCTTGATCTCCATCAGGGAAATATATGAAGTGTTTCATCTCTTAAAACTATGGCTTTAATTATGCTTTTGTAGCTGTTGCCTTGCAGTTAATGTAACTATAACAACTTGTGAGCAAGGAAAAGGGTATTATTTAGCCCAGGAGCATTTCTCAGTAAAAACTGGCTTATTTATTTTCATAAGGAGTTAAAAGAGAGAAAGAACAAGACAGTGAGGTTTTATTATGTAATACGAGTTAGAATTATTATTTTTTCTTAAAGTACAAGTCAGTTTTCTCTTCTACAGCAGTGGATGTGTATAAATAAATAACCTTGTCTCTGAAGATATTTTAAACACTGATCATTTGGAATACAGATAAGGATCAAACTGTGTGAATTAGTATTTTAGATAATTAAGGTGTATGTTGATGGGCTGTGGTGCTTCTTGTATTGCTACAGTCTGTTGGGTAGCCTGTTGGGCACGGCTTTCTGGTTCGCCATTTGGAGTTCCCTGTGTTTCGTCACGTGAAGTAAAACTCTTGTTACTGGGGGAAAAAAGCTGATCAAATTGATGTTAGTGCTAGTATTGGTTCAGCTGCTATGTAGAGCTTTAATTTGTGTGAGAGTGCAGGCTTTGCTCCAGTGTAGTTTGTGATAGGCTGAGATAACCTTATTCTCTGGGTGAAGTTAATCCAGGTCACAAACTGACATTTAAGCATCCTGAATCAGGGACTATCAAATCAGTTAGAAGTGTGCTGTTTCATTTCCTCCTACTAGGAAATAACTGGCATGTCCCTGAATTTGGTTTGGTATGTGCCAAAAAAAAAACATCCTTTTTTTGTTGTTGTATTTTAATGTGACATTAAAGGCTTCTCTATATGTTTTAAGAAGTTTCAAAATTGGAAATATCTTTACGGCTGAATATAATGATTCTTTAAAAAAACAAAAACAAAAAACAAAAAAAACCCCAGAAAATCTCATATCCAACTAAGCCATCTAAAGTGGTGGTCTAGTGATTTGGGAAAAAGGTGGCCTGCTGTTCAAAGATCTTTTCATACTTCCAGAAATGTGTTTGTTTTCCCTAACAAGCCAAAGGTATCATTTTCTAAGGAGAGGGAAATGGTTTGCAGTGGGTTACTAAAGATGCCCCTGGCTCACATCAGGAGAAGGAGGTGCCTGGGGTGGCCATGTGCTTAAGGAAGCTGTGAGTGCACCCACTCTTTCATCTCAGGTCCTCAGCTGCTGTCATTTAGTGTGTGGAGATGAGTGAGACCCTGAAGAAATGGTAAAGGGATCTGAGGTTGCTTATTTATGGAGAGGACTTGAGGAATCACAAGGAACCAGCTTGCCTGTCGGATACCAATGTGATGTCTAACACCCAAACTTCCAGTGGGACTTACTGATTCAGAACCTCTGGTCTTAAGAGTCCGATTTAGTCTTTACAAAATGTAGATTCATATGATGTGTCAGGCTGCTTCATATTTTCTTTTTATTTTAAAAATAGAATCTGACTAGGTTATAGTAGTCTTCATAATATATGATTAGCAACAGAAGGCTAGATCAAGTCATCAATTTTTAAGCAGAAATCTACTTTACTACCAGCGGAGAATTGCTTAAAAATTGATGGCACAATCTGGCCCACAGTGAACAGGGGATTTCTGCAGAAAGTGTTAGTTGTACTTCTTCTCAGTTTCCATCCTAGTGGTGGCAGGGACCCAGAAACTCAAGGCCAGTGTGCTGGAATAGTCCGATACTTGTTGGAACACAAAAGGCTTAAGGATGACTATGTGAAAAAAAAAAAAAACAAACCACCACCAACAACAAAAAGGTTAAAAAGCTACTAAACCCGTAGAAAAATTATACACTACAGCTATTTTCCTCTCAGTGAAAACAGCTATATTTCTCTAATGGCATACATAAGTGAAGGACATAATCATTCTGTAAGCAAGAGAGAGACTTCCAAGTACACAGAAATGGAGGTTGTTTACTTTATTTGTTCATGTTATGTTGTTGAGGTGTAAATCCATTTTATGTAAACATTTTGCTGCAGTAAGTGCTACTAGACTTCGTAATTACAAATTAGAAAACCAGAGTAGGGCCTCTTCTGTGCCTCAGAGGATGTGCCTGGGCAAGTACTAATAACTGTAAATAAAGACAAAAGGCTCATGCCATGCATCATTATTTTTAATCAAGTAAAACGTGTTTTAATCCACTAAAACTCTACAGTAACTGAAAGCAAAGACATATCGGCTGGTCATTATCTCTTTGGAAGAGAGGTGGGTCAGGGCTGCTGCTGCTGGGTGCTGTCCCACGTGAAAATGTTTAAGGTTGGAGGGCAGACCTCTGTACTTGCTCAAGAGTGTAGGTGACACACGGCAGCCTTTTTTTTTTTCTGATCTGCTCAAAAAAGACAACTGGGGAGGTTGCAGTCAGCCAGACTCCAGGGGAAGCTCTGGGACTGTAGAGGTGTGAAGAGTTAACCTCTTCACCCTGTTAGCTGAATGCCTTGGTCACAAAAATGGTTGGGCTATAGACTTAAATTAACTCTGCCAGGTAGACGGGGTAGACCTAATGCTCTCCCAGGCTCACGCAGTGTCATGCCCCACTAAAACTTAGCTGAGCATGGGAGCATCACTTAAATGGGATCACTTAAAAGATCCTTAAATACCTAATCGGAGACGCCAGCAAGAACAAAACCTGTTGGGTTTGTTGGTGTGGTTTGCTCTCCATCACATCATAGTCTTACCGTGGCTCTTGTTGAAGTAGAAGACACAACAGTAGCAACAATAGAGTCCAGGAGGTCTGTCCCAGTTACAGGGATGGATGGGTGCATGGGGAGCCTCAGCTGCCGGGGCTCTCAGACATTTCTCCCCTGCCAGCCTCCCTCTGCCCACTGCTGAGACAGGCTGGTTGCCTGCATAAGCACAGCATTGCCATGTCTATCTGCACAGCATGTCTCCATCCTGGGGGTTGAGGCATTCCTGCTACAGAGTCACAGGGAGAAAGTTACCCTGGAAAGGACCACAGCAGGCCACCTAGACCAGCCTCCGACCCACAGCCGGGTTCAGGATTACCTCAGGGCCTTTCCTGGTTGATCTTTTTAAAAACCTCCAAGAACAGAGACTGTGCAGCTTCTCAGGGTATCTCTCTGGGCTCTTGGCAAAGAAACTTGAGGTTGCTCTATGTTTTTTTAAACCCTCCCATGAACAAGTGGGAGACACTAATTAGATCTTCCCCCGTTATCTCATCCACAGTCTAAATAAGCCCCCCCTTGTCTCCCAGCTAAACAAGCCCTCCTCCAAGTCTGGTTCCTGCAGCCCTGGTGGCCCTCGGCTGGACTCATGCCAGTTTGTCACTCCCTCCTGTGGGCCCAAACCTGGATGCAGAAATCCAGATATGGCCTTATGAGTGCCACATGAAGGGTGGTCTTGGGGGTTACAAGGGTGTTACCCCCGACACCTCGCAGTTTATTCTCCTCACAGTGAAGTCTCCATTATCCTCCAGTTTGTGGAGTGGACATGTATATCAGCGATCAGCCTCCAGGATGCAATTTGCATCAGACACTGATCTACAAAACACAGGGCTGGAAGGAGAAATTGTCTTCTACTCAAGCGCTGTCACGTATTGTGCAGACCTCTCCCACGGGACGGTGTCCCATCAATAATACTGTTCTCCACAACTGTTTTGCCTCCTCTGTCTTACCTCTGCTGCATCCTTGGGCTCTCCCATTTGTGAGAGGAGTGTGGAGGAAAGGGGCTGATGAGGGAGTACCATAATGCGCTGCCTTCAAAGATGCTAATTGCAAAACAATCTGGAATAGATGGGCCTGGCAGAAGCGGTGGGGAGGAGAAGACTGTCACCCCCTCCCCAGGGAGGCAGCATCATGTCGGGGCTGGTTTTGGAAAGGGGGCTCCTTTCTCACGCCTCTGCAGGCTGGAAGGTCATGGGCTGTTTTCCTCAGAGGTCTTGGCCTTTTCCCCTCAGAAAGGAATCTCACATCCCGTGTAGTGGCTCTGACACAGTTTCTGGGTATCATCTTCCCGTGTTACTGGCAGGCTCTGGCTTGTGACCCCTTTTAGCTCAGTCAGCTTGGAAAAGGGTATGTAGAGCACCATATCCAAGCTCCCACAGCTGCTCCTGCAGCATTTCTGGCACTCGGAGCCGTCAACAAAATCTGCAATTTGAACTGAAACTTTCCCTGTACGCTTTTTAGCCTTGGGATGGTTTATTTACTTATTTATTCATTTTTGAGTTTGAAGGTAAATCATTTAACCATATTTCAGCTACAAGAATGTGAAGGGAATACAGGCAAATAGTCTTCTGTGAAATTAATTCATAAATTACAATACACCCTATGAGGAGATTGGATGAGTTAATTGGAAAGCTGTAATTAACTGGTTAGAAGGAGGATGCAGCCCCCCTTGATTCGCGTGCATCCCATGGTGTGGGAGTCCCTCAGCCAGAGCCCCAGCTCGTTTCTCAATGCCTGGAGAAGTCCAGCATCCTAACTGCTTGTGGTTTTCTCTCATCTTCCTGAATTTCCTCCTGTGCTTTTTTCCTTTGTCTGTGCTGGCAGCTGCAATGGTGATTGTTCTGTGCAATTGTATCTTGCATAACGATACAGGAATTAACAGATCTCCCTTTAAGAGTTTGCACCAGCAGGTCATGTTTTGCATCTCATTGTACTGTGTTCAAATTCTGCTACATCCAAGAAATCTTTTTTACTGTTTTTTTTTTTCCCCTACTAGTACATTGTGTCTAAATAGCTGGAAGATTTTTCCAATGTAAAGCTTTTTCTGAGAGATAATCTCTGCTTGTCCACTTCATATAAAGCCAGTGATTAATGCATGAAGAAGATCATATATATTTTGGTTCTCATACTAATTACAAACATTGACTGTATTTTCTAGGAAAGTAAAAGTGATACTACTTTTTCAATTCTGAATTTCAAATTGTCACTGAAATACAGAATAAAGAGCTGTTTAGGCTTGAAAAACTTCCAATATTTGCAATACTGAGATCTAATTTTAAACTCTTAATTTATAAAATGTTAGCAGTAGCCATGATGAAGTCCTTCCTGACTCTGCAAAGCTCAGTAGAAAGCCCATGTAGCTGAAGCAACAGAATGAGAGGGGTTTTAGTTGGAGAGATTTACTCAGGTCACCATTGGATATTGAAAAGGGGAAACTCCCAATTTCCACTACATGGAAGCCAGTGGAGCAGAGCACCCTCTGTTTCTTCTTTATGATGGGGCAGAGTCTCACGCTTCCATTGTAAAATTTCTGGGAATGCCCATTACATTTGTAAATATGGATCTTCTTTCCACTTTCACTGCTTTCGTAGAATTATAGAGCAGCCCAGGCTGGAAGGAACATCAGAAGACGGTCTGATGCAACCTTTCATGGGAAAGGCAGCCTAGATGAGATTGTCTAGTGCCCTGTCCAGTCACATCTTGAAAACCTCCTGTGATGCGGACTGTACTATGACCCTGGAAAGGTTGATGGGGTGAATGATTGTTCTTCACAAGGAGTGACATGGAGATTACAAGGGGCAACAGGTACAAGTTGCACCAGGAGAGGTTTCATCTGAAGGGAGCCTGTAGGAGAGCTGGAGAGGGACTCTTTGTCAGGAATTATAGTGAAAGGACAAGGGGCAACGGTTTTAAATTGGAAGAGGGGAGATTTAGATTAGATACTAGAAAGAAATTCTTTA
>JAOXNO010000033.1:65468999-65519523 GCA_028565335.1 Limnodromus scolopaceus | reverse complement strand
CATTAGCTAACCATAAACACATTTAGTTAAAACCTGGCTTAGAAAACCTGTGTTTATCCCAGAACTGCTCACGAAGCCATTCCTAAGCAAGGGATCAATCCCTGTAAGTTTTGCAAGCTGGCTAAAGCGAGGTGTCTACTGGCAGTTGGATCCTTTCCCTTCAGTGTGCTCTGTCTTTAATCCTGCCCTTATTGCTGGAGATGGGACGATTTTTCCACTCGGGTACTATTTTCTCAGAGTCACTTACAAACTGGGATGATGCAGGGTCGCACGTTTTTGTGCACAGTGCGTGAACCTTGCTCGGATGCTCCTTGGAGGTGAGCCCTACTTAGGAGAGGGGAGCTGTGAGATGCGTGCGGGAGGCAGGGGCGGGAGAGCAGGACTAAGCAGCTCTCTCCTGGAGAATGGTTATTATCCCTGTAGAGACACTGTATGTTGCATAAAGTGGTGTCCAAGCAAGCAGGCAGCTGCAGTGGGTGCCAGGGACCCACAGCGAGCCCTCCCCAGGGCTCAGGGGGGGAGCCGGGCCGGCAGAGCAGCTCTGCGGGAAGGGGGGAGAAGGGTAGCCCCCCGGGGGGCAAGCTTGTGCCTTTCCTGCCCACCTTTGCCTTCGGGAAACGGATATTGGTACCAAAAGTTAGTGGTTGCTGAAGCGCTTCAGAGGTGAAGGTAAGGTTGTTACCCAGGCAGGCACTTCTTCAGGGTGCAACTTTCAGAGGAGCCCAAGTGACCTCGTGGCGTGAGCTTTTGGAAAAGGCATTGAAAAAAAAAAAGTCACTACGATCTTTCTGCTCTTTCAGTTTAAACAATATAAGGTTTCCACAGCCTGAAGAGTTATTCTTGTTTGTTTTGTCAGTGTCTGCTTTAAATAGCGTTATTTTGGAAGAAGGAAGGTTCATGCACTTTGTATGTCTATTTATGTTTTCTGCATACTACTTCCCGGACTTGTGCATGGTATTTTAAGCGTGATTACCTCCCAGTGTTGATATGTCTGTGCTGCCTCTCTAAATTCAGCTGATGCCTGTTGGCTTCATCGCGCGTTTCCAAAAATACAAACTTCAGAGCAACAGGATTCAACCGAAAGAAGTGTCAAAGGGAAATGGTGGCAGTACGCTGAGATACGCTCTGCTACAAACGAGCAGCCAATGTTAAATGTGCAGCACTTCTTTCAGCCACCCTGTCTCATCATCTGCTGGAGCTCTGTCTGCGTGAGTGCTTTCTAACTTGCTCTTTCTGTTTCTTCATGCTTCCCTGGATTCAGAGAGAGGTAAATGACTTTCGTTTTTTCCATTATTCTCTGTGTTTATCCTTCCGGCATGCACCAAATAATGCTTGTATCGGTTTGCTTGTATCAGTGAACAGAAGCTAAACTTCAGTGCATAAACTCGTATCTCTCTGTCACCTTTTCACCTCGCTATAAACAGTATTATAAATCAGTGTTGCCTTTTGTTTTTTTTCCAGGTCCCAAACCCTCAAATACTAGAACAGTTTAAAATCATGCTGTGCAGTGATTCAATATTTGCTTCTGGAGCTTTGAGTTTAAAATTTAGACATTGTTGTTCTCTGTAATCTGAAATGCAGGGAAGTGGTATTAAAATCCCGCCTTTTATTTTTAAAAAAATTAAAAACCACAATGCATAGAGCAGGGAATTTAAGACCTGAGTTTAGCAAGAATTTGAAACAGTCTTTATTTCCTATTTTTGGTATTTGTTTCGGATCCAGCTGGGTTTGTCGCTTGCCTTTCAAGTTCGAAGAAAAGTTGTCCCCAGTATGTTTGGTTTGTTTCAGTGCACAAAGGCATCGTTTGGGATTCTCTACAATGCTTCCCGTTTCATGGGAGCGCAGACAGTGAGGCATTGTAGTCAGGTGCTTCGCAGCACAAGGGCTGCAGCCACTCCAAAGGCTCTTACTGATAGAATTGCACCCCTCGGATGAGATTCGGGGTTTGTTTGCTCTTCTAAATTGCGAGGACTTGATGCCGGGACTGGGTGGAAGGAATGTGGCTTGGAGATGCGGACCGTTCCTCGCGTTTGCTTTGTGGAATATAATGAGAACGGTTTCCAGGCTCGACTGGTTTTTAATCAGTTCTTTGGGCGGCGCTGGCCTAGGGAAATGTTTGAACTTTCTTGATTGTGGCTTTGCAATCTAATGTAGATTTCATGCATGTGGGAAGCGAGGATCCTCCCCGACGAACGCTGGCAAAAGTGTGCTGCAAGCAGATTCCTGGGTAGTGTCTGCGCGCGATGGCTGTGTTCTCTGTCTGAATAATAAAGAACAAAGGAGAACTAGTAAGCAATGCTTATAAAACAAATCACACCAGAGAGATTAACTGTTCTGGTGTCATCCATTGTCTTCTTCAGTTAAATCTGTAGTAGTGCTTTGAACATCTCAACTTGATGTATTTCTTTATTAAATCTGTAGATATTCCTTACAAACAAAGGCCCACGTCTTCCAATTAGACCTGGAAGAAGCATTGTCAAAAATATCTAAATGCTAATTTGTCAAAATCAAATTTACAGAATCTGCTGCAAAGAGGCTTGTCAGAGGTTCACAGGCGTAGTAACACATTCATTTTACTTAAAGGAAATTCAGCATTCATCAAAACTGCTAAACTGGCCATCCTGAACCACCGCTTTGCAGCGCTGCAAAGGAGAAGCAACAACTACAATGGCCTTGACGACCCACCTCATTTGTGTGTCTTTTCCTTGAAAACCACTGCTCAGGGTAGGAAGGCAGCCCCTGCCCGTGCACATTTCATAAATGTTGTTAAGCAATTAAGCAAAAAAAACCCAAAACCTCCACCATGAAAAATTTGTAGCCATAAAGTCAGCGTTCAGTGATTTTCATGGGATCTGTCCCAGAAGTTCTGTCTTCCTTTAAGTCCATTTATAAAACAAGCTGAGGTCTAAGGTGCTGCTTGACTTTTCAACTTGCCATGTGTGTCTAGCAGTTGGTGAGCAGCAGGAAGCCCCATCCTGACCCCCATGCACCAGCTGGATGTGGCACACTGTTTGCTGGGCCCCCCTCCTGCTGCCAGTGCTACAAGCGCACAGAGTCTCCAGAGAGGGCTTGGTGGTGACCACAGCATTTGTGATGGATTGCTCTTCTTGCCCTGACAGTAGTACTTCGGCCTTATCAGGAGGTGAGGTTGGGAAGGAGGACCAGCATGGAATGTAAATCTTAGCTGTGCAATCCGTACTGTTGTCACTATGTTAACACAGCTCGTGGATCTGGAGAGCTTATAGATATTGAGTCGTGCTTTGACGTGACTCCATCTATGTACATCTGTGGCCCTTTGCAGGGGTGGAATATAGCCCTTGGTAGTAGAAAGGGAAATTATTTGTAACATCTCAGAAGCAGGGGTGGCAGGGCTGGCAGGAGTCCTGTCCCCTCCCCTGCAAGAGGAGATGGTGGGAAGCGCATCTAGGGGAATGGCTTCTCCAGCTTTGCAAAGATCAGGCCACGGGAAGGGAATTGGAATGAAAGTCACGCAAACGCTTTCGGGCTTGGAAGTGCTGGGCTCGGAAGGGCTGAGCTGGGTATCGGACACATCGGCTCTGTGAGGGTTTTAACAAATTTTGGAAGTGCGCAGAACTGTGGCGATGATAGGACATCAAAGGAAAACTGGCAGTCCCTGTGTTTTAGGGCTGCCAGATTAAAGCCTCTGAGTATCGCACAAAGTAGCCATAGCTCCTCCTTGAGAGTTAGCGGGTGACGTTATCGAGGAACGAAGCAAGCAGCCTTTCAGCAGGGGATAATTTGCCCTACAAACTTCATGCATGAATTAGAAAAACAAGCTATGCTGTGTCAATGCCAGACCATTTGAGGAGAATTTCTTAAATGCAGAACTGGTGGTTTGCTGCAAGGAAAACGCAGTTTTAAGTTGTGTGAGAACTGAAATAAGAAAAAAGTCTCTGCTTGAGAGGGCATCTTAACTACTTGGGTTAAAAATTAATGACCAAGCCAAGTCTGCCATTCTGCTGGGGAGCAGCCAGAAAGGTGCAGGAGCTCTGTGGGATGGAGCTCTTGGAGTGAAGGAAAATTGCAAGGCTTTTGTATGTTTTTAGGATTGCCAGAAACATAGAGAAATTTATTCTCTCCCACATCTCTTCTAACTCTAATTACTGAGAAGAGAATACCTATGGTTAATGTTGGGGAGGGATTCTTTATGAGGGAGTGGAACGATGGGGCAAGGGGGAACAGTTTTAAACTGAAAGAGGGGAGATTTAGATCAGATATCGGGAAGAAATGCTTTGCTGTGAGGGTGGTGAGGCACTGGAACAGGTTGCCCAGAGAAGTTGTGGATCGCTGGAGGTGTTCAAGGCCAGGCTGGATGGGGCTTTGAGCAACCTGGTCTAGTGAGTGGTGTCCCTGCCCATGGCAGGGGGCTGGGACTAGGTGATCTTTAAGGTCCCTTCCAACTCTAAGCATTCTATGAAATGTGAAGGAGAAGACGCGTGGGAGTAGTTATTTTTCTTCCTCCTGCTGCAGGTTTTGGTTCCAAAGTGGTTGGTGTAGTCACCTGGAGAAGGGGCTGTGGTTTCCTTTGGAGGGTGTGGAAGGGAAGCAGTGGTTTCATTTAGTGTCTGTCTGATGTCTGGTAGGCGAAATGGAAGTTGAAAAGTCCTCAGAAAATCTTCTACAAACAGATTTTGCAGCTTGTGTGAATGCTGTTTGTTTCAGCTAGTTCTGGTTTCTTACCTTCAGGTTTTTCTTCCTAACTTCGCAAACTCCCAGACTTTATTTCAGCTATAAATCATTTCCCTTCCTCCTGTGTAAAAGAGCAGTCTCAGTCGAGGATTTAAAGTGTTGATCCAGAAGGTCTGTAATTTCTGTCATACATATTACTGCAGGGTTTTTTGCACCTCATCTTCTCTTGCTATTTGTGATCCTAGAATATTGGCGTGTCATGGAAAACCCCCATCAGGACATGGGCTTGTTGGCGTTATATTTATCCGCTTTTCTTCTCATGTTCTTCTCACTTTCCTTGCTTTTCTCCTTCTCCGCTCCTTCATTCTGCTCCCATGGACGTTCACGTCTCACCAGTGAATGGCAGCCTCCTGCCACAGGTGCCTTCAGACACACGCCCCCGCCTCTGCCGAAGTGGTGGCTGCTGTCCCCTTTTTCCTTCCTGCGGTCACAGCTCTCTGGTCAGCCCTTGGCAGGAAAGCAAAAAGTGAAGCCTGGAGGTTACAGACCCGGGAGATGGTTTCCCTGCAGCCCGGCAGCGTGTGCTCTGTGGCCCCGGGTTCGCAGGAGGTGGTACGGTCACACCAGTGCGTGGAAATCCACAGTCATCTTCTGCAGGCTATTCTGGATGAATTTCAATCAATTTTAACCCAAGCCCGGAGAATCTCATTTTCTGGTTCAAGGATTCTTGTTACAATTTGTAGTACATAAATCTGTAAAGCAATTTACATTTTCCTGCACGTGTATCACTTTAATATAGTTGTTTTAAATAGTGGCAATTTAATTTTGATTCATAAGAGTAAAAAATTTTATTTCAGACTTGAAGGCTAGGTTGTTGGGGGGTTTTGTAACAAAAAAAAAAAAAAGGTTAATGCAGTTCTACACTCCTTTGAAGAAGTAAGTTTATAGTGAGAAGGTAATGGAGGATATGCTGCTCTTCCAGGCTGTGCTTAATTGGGATGTCTCCGAGGACTTTAGCCTAATAGTGGCAAATGGCTATGGCTGCTACTCAAACAGGACAGCATTAGCATAAATTGCATTTAATGTGATTATATTCATCCAAGGTTGAGCAGCTAAGTGATGCTTAGCCAGGTGTTAAATAGGTATGGCTATCTAAGGTTTAGTCAATTACTGTAGACATTTGCCAATTAAAGAGGGTAAAAGAGCAAATAAAAATGAGGTTCCTTTCTACTTAGCACCTTACATTGTCTTTGCAATTCTCTAAATTGCTTTTTAAAATATCTTTCTCCTGTATTCTTTCAAAATAAAGGAATTTCTGCTGGATTTTTAACTGTTCAACAGAACCAGTTTTACCCATTTGTGCAGCAAAATAATTTTCTTACCTATTTTTCTGCTTTTCTAGCTTTTTTCCAGAATGCTGATTTATATCCAGTTCCTATAACTGGATATTAGTGGATCATGTAGTACCTGCACAAATGATTTAAAAAAAAATAAATTACCTGCTATGCAGTACCCCTTCTCTCTAATCCAGGATGAACAGAATTAGTGAGCTTATGTTACAAAGTTTGAAGAATATACAGCTTTTTTCTGCAACGCAATATGTTGTTTCCCACTAAACGCCTTGCTGCTCTCCCCACTGACATGGAAGGGAATTTTACCAGGAGCTGAGGCTCAAATCCCACAGGTTTCATGTGCGCACACCTTATTGAGACAGAGGAGACTCCAGCTGAATGGGATGTGACCTGTTAACACTGTGCTGGCTCTGTATCCAGCCATGGGCTTTGCAAAGGCTTTTGACTCTCTTTTTTCCCCTGTTTTCCCAGCAAGGTGTAAAGGCAAGGGAATGGTAAGAGGAGGCATTTACCCTTTTCCGTAAATTTCTATTGCAAACACGTTACTCGGCACTTCTTTATTATCAAATGGAGCATGTTGCACATAAATCTCACTTAAATGTTAATCAGCTTCAAGAGAGCTGCAGTCGAATGAAGGTTTACAGATGAAGTGACCCAGAAGGGATCTGAAGTGAAAGAAGAATCAGAGAACAGTCTTCTGGCTTACTTGGTATTCAAGGCTTTGGTCACACAAGCTGTTGCCTTCTCTCCTCTGCAGGAAAACACAAAACTTTTCCGAAGTTTTACTTCGTTATTGATGCCGCAGGGAGCAGATGCTCAGGAATCCCGAAAGCCATACCTTTCTTCTCCAAGAGGGAGCACAGAGGCTGGTTCTGTTTTCCCAACAAATGCCCAAAGCAAGGCTGCAAGGCTCCTGCTGGCCATGGAGGAGCCGACTGCCACCAGCCTGTGCCACCATCTCCACGTCCTGGCTACTGGCCTGCCATGTAGGACCACTCATGAGCACATGGGCGTCTAGGTGGCTTCATGAATTAATGAAATCAGTAGTATTGTTTGCGCAGTGTCAGAAGGGAGAGGGGAGGTTCGCCTGCTAATTTGGATTGATGATTTGAAAACAGATGGTGCTGGCAAGGTTATGTGTGATGCAGTACCACGGGTTGTGAAGAACTCGGATTTCCTCCTCTGCCTCAGCAGATTTACAGATGCAGGCCCTGATCATCTAAAAGTTTATGCATATTCACGATCCGTGCATGTAATTAGAGGATTTACTTTGTTCCAGCTGTTCAGGTACTTAAAGTGAAACGCTGGTGTGTGTCTGAAACGCCTCCACAGGGGTTTTATTAGCTCTCAGTAGCTGAAATTGATGTACTGGCTGGTGTTTCATTTTCTCCTGAAATTGTGCTCTACCACCTTGTTGATGAACGCCTGCCTTACAAGCAGAAATAGTTAGAGAAGCTGCAGGACCAAGTGCCGGAGAGGCTGATGGAGGCGTTCCGTGCTCCACTGCCCTACCGAGGCAGGGCTGGCTGAGCCGAGCTCTGGGCCAGCTGACCCCAGCAGCACCTTCCCGGCACCCACCAACACCCCAGTGGGCAGGAAGTGACTTCCTGGCACTTCTTCAAGGTGACTCAACTTAAGTGGAATTTCACAGGACAAAGATGAGACATTCTTGCAGCCTCTGGGGCTTTCTGGGCCGCGCTCTGGAGACTTGCTGCAAACAGTAGAGGCGTCAACATTTCTTCAAGAAGAACCCCTGGTATCGATACAGTCTGGCAATGAGTGGACTGAGAGCAGCCCTGCCAAGAAGGACTTAGGTGTACTGGTGGATGAAAAACTGAACATGAGCCGGCAATGTCCACTCATAGCCCAGAAAGCCAACTGCATCCTGGGCTGCACCAAAAGCAGCGTGGCCAGCAGGGCAAGGGAGGTGATTCTGCCCCTCTACTCCGCTCTGGTGAGACCCCACCTGGAGTACTGCATCCAGCTCTGGAGCCCTTAGCACAAGAAGGACATGAAGCTGTTGGAGCAGGTCCAGAGGAGGCCACGGAGAGATGCTCAGAGGGCTGGAGCACCTCTCCTATGAGGACAGGCTGAGAGAGTTGGCATTGTTCAGCCTGGAGAAGAGAATGCTCCGGGGAGACCTTATAGCCCCTTCCAGTACCTAAAGGGGGCCTACAGGAAAGATGGGGACAGACTTTTTAGCAGGGCCTGTTGCAACAGGATGAGGGGTAATGGTTTTAAACTAAAAGAGGGTAGATTCAGATAAGGCAGATTTTTTTTACAATGAGGGTGGTGAAACGCTGGCCCAGGTTGCCCAGAGAGATGACCCATCCCTGGAAACATTCAAGGTCAGGTTGGATGGGGCTCTGAACAACGTGATGTAGTTGAAGATGTTCCTGCTCACTGCAGAGGAGGTTGCATCAATGTTTGAGGATTTACTCAAAATCAACATGTTGCATTTTGAGTAAAAATAATGTCTTTGTGGGTAATATCTGTCCTTTGGCAAGTGCAAAGCAGATCTGTTCCGTCAGGACTGCTGTCATCCTCCTCTTGCAGGGCCAACAGGGTTGCAGGCACTTCTGTGGCAGGACTAAAGTGAGCCCCTTGTCACCTGGAGCGTCCCACTACAGATACTACATCCATAACACCCGTCAGACTCCTTCTCCCTGCCCTCACTACAGGTCTTACCATTCAGGGAGGTTATTGAGCCAGGCTGTGCATGGTGGCTCCTTCATTTGGCTGTCGTTAGCCTTCCGGAAACAGAGGAATGTTCTTGCTGGAAGAGTGTGCAAGCTCGTTAAATGTCAGCGCTGCCCTTCGCATTGGTCGCTTTTGATCGGAAAGGTAAATTTATGCTTGTGAGAAAAATGAGACTAAGCAGACTGCCCCAGTCCACCTCTCTGCCTTTAAAATGCCATTGGAAGTACTGTCATGTGAGGTGTTTCCCACCTACAGGGCATAATTATGAGTTGTATTCCTTTATGACCAAAATCTTTGATCCTGTCAGAATTCAGTCTTTAGTTTAGCACAGTTTTAATTGTTTGGCTCATTTTTATCTCTGCAGTCCTTTGATTCCTACCTCCACTGGGAGATAACGTGCTGACTAAACACATTCAGTATTATCTTCCAGGTTCCCTTAAGGCTGGAAATCCTTGCAGTTGAGCTTGGGTTTCAGATGAGCTCTCTGCAGGGTGAGATTTAATGTGGCCTCAGGGGTTGTCCATGCGTCAGGGACTTGGCAGGGCAGTGGTCGCTGCCTGACACAGTCTCCTACAGCAAAGCATGGTAGCTTCATTGGGACAGTTGTGATGTGCCAGGGCTTTGCCAGAGCTGCTGATCAAAGGTTGGACCACAATTTCTTGGGCTGCTACAAATGGGTTTTGCTGGCAACGTGTTAAGTCCTCCAAGCCCCAATGACTTGTTTTGGTGGCTTTGTCCCACCTTAGTTTTAATTGGCGATAAAAGAGGGTTCTAACAGATAGCTGTACGGCTAACAGAAGGGGCAAGTTATCTTCTGTGCTTGTGCAACTCCTTGAAGGTGGTGGTCTTATAATTAGAAATCCTGGTATTGTACAGTGCTCCTGGGGCTGTGGAGATTCCTGTTTATCCGAACAGGCTTCTGCGCAGTGCAGGCAATTTGGCAAAATAACACAGGATGCTCCTCCGGGGATCATCTTGTAAAGGAATGATTGCCAGTCCTCAAAGGAATAACATTGATTTGAGGTAAAAGCTTGTAAATGGTAATAAATAGCCATTTAATGGTCACATAGATGGCTTTCAGTGTTATGTTAAGTTAACGTGAACACAGGTTTCAGCTGTTATGTCTTCACTCCGAGAGAACAGACCTTGATCCAGTGGCGAGGTGTGCGCCGCAGTCTGCTTGTTTGTGCAGCTTTGCCACCCTGCAGCGATGGGCACTGCCAGCCAGCTTCTCTTGCCTGTGAAGAGGGGAAAGTGGTAGCAGATCCCTGTCCGTTCACTGAACGATGTTTTCATGTTGCAGTTAAAATATTTGTGAGGGAAGGTATTTGGACTCAAAAATGTGAAATCTGAAAGTTAGGGTACGTAAAAGATGGCAGCGAAAGCCGAACACACAGAAAACAAAAACGCCAAATGCTTAGGATGTCTGGAAGTTCCTCACTTGAAGCTCTTGAACCAGGCATGGTCTCGTCAGAACTTCAGGATATTGCGTGTTGGGACTTCTCTGAGCCTGAGCATTTCCAACTACCTGCTCTGCAGATCATTCAGGAGCATCAGTAATGTTAAAAGCTTACTTCAAAAGGCAAAAATCTCAAAGGTTTTTTGTGTGGTGCTTGGTTTCATTTTTTTCCCAGAACTGCTAATTTTTTGTAGGCCATAGCTGAGCTGTACCCCCTTCTCTTAGTCTTATTACTAGAGTCCAGCTAGGAGTCTTCAATTGGCTTTTGAAACATTAAGCAGGAGGAAACCCTTCTAAAGTAAGGCTTGGCACATGCGCACAGGAGCCAAAAAGCATCACCTTTTTTCCAGGAATAAGATTCCAGCTGGAACTCGGCATCTCCGTGAACTTGCGGTGCAGCAAAAGGGAACAACGTGCCAAAAGGCTCTTCTTGCAGATTGTGGCCGAGGTGCTTGGGGGTCAGGCTGGAGCTAGGAAACCTCAGGGCATCTTCAGTAATAGCCAGCACCTCCCTGAATTATTGCTTTGCAATTTTTTTCCTGCAGGTCACCAGCAATTGGGTGAAACTGTCCCTCCCCAGGGTGCCCGTGTCACACGAGATGGCAGGATGACAGCACAGCATGTTGGGGTGCAGTGAGATGGAGAGGTCCCTCCAGCTTCCTCGATTTTCTGCAGGGTTCTGTCCTGTGGAATTGCTTCTGAATCTCAACTCCTAATAGTTTGGTTTTGGGGTTTTTTTAAGTATTATTCCTCAGGCTTCAGGTTGTGAATCAGTTAGAGGAACAACCTGTGCCTGTCACTGAGCATCCCAGACTGGGGGCAACTGCCCCTTTCATTGCAGGGGCTCACTAATGACAAAACCTAGCGCTGCCAAATTAGATATAGATAAAGTACTTAACTGCAGGACAACCTTCATATCTCACAGAGAGCTGGAAGTCCAGCTGTCAGTCTTTGGTTCTCCCTGGGTAACTTCAGCACAAAATTTTCCAATTCACTGGGCATCTACAATGAATGAAGAAATGGGGAATCCATGCTGCATTAAACCCCGCTCAGCAGAGTTACAGACTTTAGTATAAACTGAAGTGTTCATGTATATAAAACCTGTGATTTAGGAGGGGAGGGACAATATGGGGTTTTGTCCACCTGGAATATCCCTCCTATCTCTTCATCAGTCGGGATCTTGCTGGTAATTAGTTACAGGTAAAGAGAAAAGGCACTGAAAAGGGGCTTCAGCCGTAAGAGGCTGTTGGGAGCTCCAGCTTCCCTTGTCTGGTCTCATTCTCCTTAGCTACTCAGCGTAGCTCTGCTGGGGACGCAAAGTCCCAAAGAAATCTGGAGATGGTGGGAGGGTCACAAAGCAGGGCCGGGCTGTGGTTGCTCAGAGGACGCATACAAGCAGAGGTGCAAGACCAAGCAGTGGAGAGCCTGGTGCAACAAGAAGATAACTGAGTGGGGAAGAAGCCTGGCTTTGCCTGGCTGCCATCCTCGCATGCCTTCCCTGCTGCAGGTCCCCACCCGTGAATGGGTTAATGGATGTCTTTGTTCCAAGAAGGTCATGAAAGCAAATTAGCTCTATAGGACCATGGTGATGGGGTCTTGGAGCAGGGGCAGTCCTTAACTTGGTATCCAAAAAGTTGGGGTGTATCTGAGTTCTGATGCTTTCTTTACATCATGCGCCCACTTAGACTTTTCCAGAAGAGCTCCAAAACTTAAACAGCCTGAGAACAAACATACATAATCCTGGCGTTTCCATCACCTGTGATAAAAACCTATACTATGTCGTAGTGACTGGCCAGTATGGTGCAAGAATCTCTTTTGTAGGGCAGCTTTATTTAACTTTTGAAAAAATAAGGTCAGAAATTTAGGCCAATTAGTGTGAGCAAAGCTCAGCAGGTTCACATCTCCCTTATGCAGCCAGATCTCTAATTACTATCTGCATATTTTAAACACTTTATACAATCTTTTGAAATGCGATTTTTCTCTGACTAGAATCTTGTCTGCTGTTTCTCAGATGTTTTTAGGATTTAAGACCTGCATGTGTTTTCTGTCTCAATCTGTAATTCTCTCCACACTTCATCTTAATAAAATAAATAAAATATTTGAGTAAATTTTCCCATGTATTTACAGTTGCAGTTGGAATTATGGGTTGTAAGTTCAGTAGGTTGCCAGGGTTAGCAAACCAGTGAGCTCTTTAATTATATAGATTAAGCACCAAACTTTAGGTATGTGTTTCACGGGCGTGCAGTTTATTACATTTGTACATCTGCTTCGTCTGAGGCGCGTGTTTCATTCTTCTGGAGCTGAGAATTAACAACCTGTTAAATTGAAGTAGGACTTGCTGTTTTGGAGATACTACTCATTCTAATGCCTTAATGTGTTTTGCTTGTTTCTAACTTGTCAATTCATTTTGTTTACACAGAGACTTCGCTTACGTGGCGAGAGACAAAGACACGAGAATTCTGAAATGTCATGTGTTTCGATGTGACACCCCCGCGAAAGCCATCGCCACGAGTTTACACGAAATCTGCTCAAAGGTAGGTGGACTTTATTGGCTGTTTAGAGGTGGCCGAGCCTAATACATACTATCAGCAGTCGTGTGCGGTGTTAGTTTAGTTTATATCACTGGCAACGAGCAACGGTGTAGAGAATTTGTAAAGGAAAGGATGCGGATGGATGGAAGTAACAGGAGGGTGAGCATTTCGATTTGAGGAACAGGAGGAGAAGTGGTTTTGCTTTCACAAGGGTGTATAGAAACTGAAGGTTTTCTGGAATAATAAAGAAGCTGCGGGTTCAAAATGGAAAAAGAACATGCAGCTCAATTAATAATAAATGGTGATGTTAAAACTCTGTAAATAAATCAGACCTTGTTTGAATGCTATTATTCAATGGTATTATCCTGCAGGAAAATAGCTGCTAATGTTACTGCTCACTTAAAAAAAAATGAGGGAGAACAGGGGATTTAAGCTACTCTGGTTACAAATACTAAAGGATCTTAGATCCTGCTTGTGGTGGTGGTGTCGGTAAGACTGAAAGGACTGTTCTTTTCAGTCGTTTTATCTTACAGATTTGCCACCGTTCTCTGGTTATTAATTTTGGGTTTCTTGCATGATCAGTTCGTGAGCGTCCTGTGTGTGGTCCTTTCATGCAGCAGGAGCAAGGCAGCACATCCTTTACAGCGGGCAAATCTGATTTGAAACGCTTTACAGAGAGGCAGTGAAACCAAGCTACTTGAAACTCTTTTTTATTCTTTTATTGAGCTGTGGTGGATCTGAGGCTGCATCCCCCTTTTTAAAAAATATGATGCTGTTCATTTTGGTTTTCCTTAAAACACATCCGTTTGCACCACAGGAAGAGCAGGCTGCAGGGATGAATAACCCTGTCAGTTATCCCTGGGTAACTTGTCCCTCCTCGCCAGTCAGAGATCTTCTAGAAAAGCTAGTTAGGAAACCTTCAAGTTTTAAAATTCTGCTGATTTAATGTATGCTTCTCACTTGCTTTTTACATTTTGTCTTCAAGTTAGTGAATGGAATCAGTGATGTCAAATTCTCCTCTGTAGCCAGTCGTATCATCTAAAAAATTTTCATTTTTGTGGCTACTGAACTTGTGATGTTTCATGCATACACCCTCAGGGTATGTTAGTCAAACCTTCTGGGCAGCAGAGTTTTGCCCAAGGCAGAGGCAGAAGGCCCCCCTGCAAAGCCTGGCAGGTCTGTCCAGGCATGGGAACCTGAGGAGATGCAGGTGGCTGGGCCCAGGGCGCCGCTCGGGTTGCCCAGGGAGCTGCTTAGGTTGCCCAGGGAGCTGCAGGCTGTGCTCGGTGAAGTTTGACACCGGGGACTGGAGTGGTGGCTGGCTGGAGAAGCCTGGACTCGGTATGTCCCTCAGCTTTCTCCTCCAGCTCTCAGTTCTCACAGCTGCTTTTGTCCAGTGGGGTCAACATCAAGTAAGTGCCACCGTAGCTGTGACAGGGGGTAGCAGAAAGGCAGCAGAGCTGTCACACATGTAACTGTGATACAAATTTTGGATAAGAGAGCAACTAAGCATTTAAAACCTTAGCTGTCAGTCACACAATAAAACAGGATAGTGTTAAGTAGAGCATGTTCCTTCAGAATTCAGCAATAGGTGTCATCCTGATTCCGGGAAGCGCTCGGCGTGTGCTGACACACTGAGCCTCTTTGCTGAGTCAGGGCTTCTTCCTGAGCTAGTGTGTATCGCTTTTCGTCTGCAGGGGGGGAGATTATCGTGTGTCCCTGCGACAGAAAATACTGTAAAACCCAAAGGAAAAATAAAAAAAAAAGAAATTTTCTAGAAGCATCTTCAGACCAAATGTCATCTGCCGAAACACCAGTTATCTTTATAGCTTAATTACAAGTAACAGTCATAGCGTAAAGAAGCAGACAGCAATGCTTCATAGATGGGCTTTGGAAAGCCTCTGTTACCTTCCCTGGGTCCATTCTCAGTCATATATTTGTAGAGGATAATCATCCCGACTGATTATTTAGAAGCATTTTTTGTTTTTTTTCCTCTTTTGCGGGTATTACACATTTTGGGGGAAGAACAGGTTGTATTTTGGATGGGATTTTTAATTCCAAGAAACACAAAAATGGAGGAAAAAATTACACATGGCAGAAGATAGATCAGAAAGGAACATGAATAATGAACGTTCTTCTCTATGTGTTAAATATTTATATTTCTTGTTATATTACTCCTCACTGCAATTTTGCTGTTGATAAAAATGGCTAGAGTTTTTTCCCTCCTCCATCTATCTTTTATCTAGGCTTGGATACCATTTAGTTAGGGTCAGGTGAATAAACTGGAGGAAAATTGAAAGTTGTTATTTAAAAAGAACAACCTGTTTAGTCATGTACCTTCTGACTTATTTCAAATTTCAGAAACTGGGGTTGTAATGGGAGTAAATTTATACTTGTAGTTGCTACTGTACTATATATTTTTTTTCACAAAAGGCTGTATTATCACTGTCCTCTCAGATTATGGCCGAACGGAAGAACGCTAAAGCCATGGCCTGCAGCTCATTGCAGGACAGGACAAATGTCACCCTTGATGTTCCTCTGCAAGGTACTGTGTGTTACACATAATATCCCTGGGGTGGTCGTGTTTTAGATTTGTTTGGTTTTTGATGCTACTTTTGACCAAAATGGAGCGTGTTGGGCGGAGATGTCAGGAGTGTAATCCTCTTTTGTACCTGACTGTGTTACATTTAACGTTGGTTGTGTTGACAGTTGCTCGGTTATGCCAACTTGTGCGCTTCCTCTATTATTTTGAAATACAGATTTTGCAAATGCAGTCTTACTTATTTGTGGCTACTTCCACATATTGTCTTGTTCACATCAAAATGCCTCATGGCTTGAGACTGCACAAATTGGCCAAATCTTCCTTAAAAACAGGATATATTCCAGTGATTCCCTTGGATTTAGGGGAGCTGTAGGAGGACCCCTCCTAGGTCTCAGCATCAATTTTAGCAACTTCCAAGACAAGAGGTGCAAGTGGGTTGTCATCCAGCTTAAGGATCTTTTGCACGCTCAACTGCATGGTAAAAGTTGCCTTTGCCTGTATTTATTAGTCGTAGCTTAATAGTTGCTATTTTGAAAGTATTCCGGGAGAACAAACATACTCTGTGTTTGCTTTACAAGAAATTACGTGCTTCTAGATCCACCAGTTGATACTGAATATCTTACTCCTAATCCATATGTCAACTTGTGCAATTGCCTGCTCAGACAGTAGTATTGATTACTCGTAGACCGTGTTTAACATATTAACAGGGATGGTATTAAAAACAGACTCCAGATTTTACGTAGTTCTGCAGTGGAACTTAGGTCTGTATGTCTCAGAAACACATTCATCTATATTTTCTGGTTTTTAATATGACGGCAATATAATGTGACCTTAGCTTAGATCAAGAATTAGGTTATGCAAACTGATCCCTAATTCTTTTAGAAATTATTGAGCATTTTTCTTGTCAGAGGGAGTGAAAAATTGTTTTAATCAATACAGTACCTTCGGAGTACAATTACTGGGTAAACTGTTTTATGTTATTGATGAAATCAAAGTGGTTTTCCCTGCTGCGAATGCTGATAAACAGAAATTGATTTTGTGTTCCCATGCAGTAGATTTCCCAACACCAAAGACAGAGCTGGTGCAGAAGTTCCACGTCCAGTACCTGGGCATGCTGCCTGTGGCTAAACCTGTGGGTATGTAATACTTACTCTCAAGTGACTTCCAAAGTACCTGGCAAAAACTCCAAGCGCAGGACTCATGTGTAAATGCGTGATTTTTGAAGGGTGAGGCATGAAGGCACCTGGTATTCAGGGCCTCATTTGAACATGTGGTTTGCCATCAGAGTATTTCGGGAGCTGCCAAGAAGGCAGTTTCTTTCTACTGCTTGCTTTGAATCTGAGCTCTGCTGTTAATGAGAAGGCCCCTAGAGACCTGAAACAGTGCAGCAGCTAAACGAGATGCCACCCTGTTTTTTCTGAGCCAGAGGAACCTGTTTTGTTTCTGCAGTTGAAAAAAACCAGCTTCACAACCCTTCCTTCCATCATCAAATTCCTTTTAATAAGGGGTCCAAACCAAACTGTTTTCTGTAGTACTGTGTGTAAACAAATGTTTTGTTCTTGTTTACCTATGTATTTATTTTTCATTATCACATTTTCTTCTGTTTTAGGAATGGATACTCTGAATAGTGCCATTGAAAGTCTAATGGCTTCCTCGAGCAAAGAAGACTGGATGCCAGTTACCATGAATGTTGCTGATGCTACTGTCACAGTCATCAATGAACGAGTAAGGCAGACTGTCTTGTTCAGAACATGATTAACATACTATGAGTGTTGAAAACCAGGAACACATAAATATTAGCAGAAAGAGTTCATTTGTATTAGAACTCATTTGCTTACCTTGCTTTTCATTTCTTTCCAGGGCTGTGAAGCTGCAGAGGCTCTTGCTTATATGAGCTTCAGCTTTATTTACCATTCCAAGCATGATCTCAAAAATATAAATTACTATAAGTATTCATTAGATACTTAAAACAAATTCAGTGTTATCCTTTCTAGGAATTTTCAGCTTAAAATGTTGTAGGTTAAGCCCTAAGTAGCAATCCTAAACTGTATTTACTTGATTCTTGCTATGGAAGCCAAGAGTGATTGTAGAATCTGTGTTTTGCATCACTGTCCTTTTGTAGAGCATTTTCCACAGAGAGTAACGTGGTGAAACTTTCAAAGAATGTCTGTTGATGAGGTCTTGAACCAGCATCTCTAACATGCCAGTGACAGGGCAGTATCCTTTGCAGTCATAATAGCCATATATTTCTTCACAAAACGAGCAGCGCTTGAAATGCCCAACGTGCTCAGTGCTCACACTCAGAGCCTTGGTCTTCTGGTGACAGCCGAGCAGGGGACATCCCGCCCCGAGCACGCTGGCTGCGTGCAGACAGATAAAAAGGAATCCCACAGCACCGCAGCAGCCCCTCTCCCCCTTTTAATCAAGCGTCAGCGTTCCACAGAATATCCAATAGTAATGATCAATCGTTTGATTCCTAACCAGAACGAAGAGGAGATCCTGGTGGAGTGTCGTGTGCGGTTCCTGTCCTTCATGGGAGTGGGCAAGGACGTCCACACCTTCGCCTTCATCATGGACACAGGAAACCAGCATTTTGAGTGCCACGTCTTTTGGTGCGAACCAAACGCTGGCAACGTATCAGAAGCTGTCCAGGCTGCCTGTATGGTAAGTGCCCTTCTTCAGAGGCACCTAATAGCACTTGGGTTTTTCACTGCCTCCACAAATAATCCTCTTTCCAAATTTGCAATTAACATTAGTCTCAACAGAGAAAATAGAAAAAAAACAGCTAAAGCTAGCAATTGGGAATCTGATATATTTGATTAATTAAACGCCAGACGTTTTTAAGTTTGAAATGTCAATTTAGTGAACGATGCCCCTTTAATCCTCTTCCCTCCCAACCTCTGCAACACCTGCGTTAATTTAGAGATCCTTTCTTTCACTACGCAAGTCATCTAATGCTGGAAAAGCATTTTGCTCGCAGTTGTGTTGTACAACCCAGTGACAACGTGGTGAAAAGAATCCTCGTTCAAGAACAGCTGAAGCCAGAAAACTGATTTTTCAGTTTCCAGAGGGCTCTTCGTATGATTTAGTATCTAATTTAGTGCTAATGAACTGTGTCTGCCCACGGATTGACAGAGCAGTGTCCCATTAACTTCAGCTGGGCTGTTTGTCATGGCCAAAATGGAAGGCTGTCTGTGTTTTACGAGTGCGTTTGCAGCGCTGTGCAGCGGGGGTGGCAGGCTGCTCTTTTTGCTTTGTTGCAGTTGCGGTATCAGAAGTGCTTAGTAGCCCGACCTCCTTCCCAGAAAGTCCGACCGCCCCCACCTCCTGCAGACTCGGTGACCAGGAGAGTGACAACCAACGTAAAAAGAGGGGTCTTGTCCCTCATTGACACTTTGAAACAGAAACGCCCGGTCCCCGAGATGCCGTAGCTGCGCGAGAGAGAGGGTTCTCCCGGCGTCTCACTGAAGATAAGAGCAGCTACACCGAGGAACAGGAACTGACCCTGTCTGGCCTCCCATTTCCAGTCGCTGATGCTTGGTCTTCAGAGAATTTACCCCGCACCGAAACAATGTTAGACAAGCATGTTCTCTCCTTCTTGCCACCATCGTGTGATATGAAAAGAAGCATGAAATAATTTTTTTTTGCTGTCAGTGAGCTACATCATGAGCAAGGGAAGGTCTGTTTGTTTGTAAATACATGAACGTTACCTAAACTCACACACACACACACACAAAAAAAAAAAAAAAAAAAAAAAAAAAAGAGAATATGGCCACATCCCTCCCAGTGAACTCCTGCTAAAGTCCTTGGAGCGAGTGAATGCCGGAGTTGATAGTTTCACCATCTTGAGCTGGATTTGTCACAAACCCATCTTAAATCCCCCAGCGCCTGGCTCTGTTTTCACCACTGGAGCGTAGGTACCAAGGATTAGCTACCATTGAGTTACTGTAGATTAAAATAACCGAGTTTTATTTTTTACAGAACTACACCCGTTAGTTCTAAATTGTTTGTCAGCGTTGGTCTAGCAACCACTTCAACATCTCCCTGATGTGATTTTGAATCACGGTGCCATTATTTCATCTCCTGGGTATACTTTATGGTCTTAGAGAAGAATTGTGTTTAATACCAAACCAACGCTGAAAAATCCAGAGGTGTTTTCAGCAGTTGAGTTGCAGGGTGATCCGCTGAAGCTTTTCAGCTTTAAGTATACAATTGCACCTGTTGGCTGTTAAACTTATTCTCCTAAATCTGCCATTAATTCATCTAAAATACCGTTTGTTTCACGCAGGGCTCATAGCAATCAGGAGCAGGAAAGAACTAGTCAGTAATTTTACTATCTTAAAAGGCGTAGAGACTGCAGCGCGGCATACCTTACCCACACAGGTGTCTGATGAAACGGTCGGTTCGGCGTCTGCTCGCACGAGTCCCCCTTCCCCTCAGAGTTCGTTGCTGAAAACTTCGCGTGCCACAAAAAGAACAATCGTGTTTCTCATTATTTACGAAATTCCCTTAAATTTCTTTTCATGCTCTTGTGACAAAATAAGAGGAGAGCTGTTTCCCGGGGTAGTGCTTCAGGGGGTACAACCTGATTTCAGCGCTTTTGCTCCAAAGGCTTCGTCCAGTTGCTCTGATCCACGCACCACTTACTGCAGCCCCTGACGAGCTCAGCCCAGTGTTGCCCCTTAAAATCCTATCTCAGGCTAATTTTCCAGCGCAGTGACGCAGCCTGAAAGTCTCTCCCTTTGCCTTCTTCTGCCTGGACCTGCAGATCAGTACGCATTTGGGAAATGGAAAGGTAAAGATACGTTTAACTCGCGTTAAAAATGTTTTGCCTCCTTTTTATGGATATGTTCCAAACTGTAACTGTCTCTCAAGACTGCAAATCTGGTCATACTGTAATTTTAAAGAATGTTGTCAAGGTTGTTATTACAAGAACTCTTTATTTTTTATTTTCCTATGCAAGAGACTGTTAGAAACAAACTATTTTTCTTTTCATTTCCTCGTTTAAAGAAGTTAACAGTTTAAAGAAGTTAACCTGGGCAAAGCGAGTTAGGAACACAAGGGGAAAAGAATGATGATCCGAGAAATTTCTGCATTTAAAAATGCAGAAAAATCATTAAACTCCACTTGGCTTGATGTGTGAGCTCGTGTCAGGTGACGGCCGGCTATGCAGCTGCTGTAATTAAAACGTAGCTCTCTGGAAGAGCCTCTGAAGAGCTGATCCTCCACCGATCTCAAGTCTATGACCGCGATTCCCCTCCCAAGGCTCACGTCCTGTCACGTCCATTGCACCAGCTCCTTTGGGAGAGCAGGAGGAGGAGTTGCTGGTGCCAAGCCGGCCAGGAGAACGCGGGGCCTCGGGGGGTGCAAACCAACCTGCTCCCTCTGCCACCACCCATGGTTTAAACTGCCCACGGAGCCTGGAGGTGGCAGCTCGGTGAGTTCAGCTGGATCCCAGCCCCACCTCTGCCAGGAGCAGCCCAAAAACTCACTTCCTATCATGGGGTGGTTCTTTTGGTAGGATCATTAGGAGGGAAAGGTAGGAGGTTAAGAGAGAAAAGTTCCCTTATTTATCTTTGTGCTAGTGAGTCAGACTTTCCCTTTATTTTATTTTCAATTACAGAAAATACTCCTGACAGTGTCTTTTTAAAGTTCCAGCTGGAAACGCCAGGATTTGGGCTTTTGCAGCTGTTCTACAACAGTGAATTTTACAACAGGATGATTAAGTTTTGTGGCTGCATCTGCACGATGCTGATCCTCCCCGAGAGAGAGACCTTTAGAGAGTCTTAAAACTAAAGCAGCGCTTGGTGAGCAGCAGGGCTGTGACGCTTCTCCTGCGGCGGTGCTGCCAAGGCCAAGAACATCCAGTTGCCTCTCACCGGCAGAGTCTGTGAGGAGAAGACAGAAAGGTATTTGCAAAGCTGTACGTCACTTGCCAATATATATTTTTAAGGGTTTTTGTGTCTGTTAACAACACAATGTTGTTGATTTTGCAAATATGTAGGTAGTCCCGCTTAATGGTCTGACCGCCCGGGGCCCGTTTGCTTCAGTAGAGCTCCTCATTCTCCAAAAGGTTAAAAATACACCCAGGCGTTTGCAGAATCAGAGCCCAGTATTTCAAAGTCACTCATCTTTTGTTACAGGATCTATTAAGACACTCTTTTTCTCATGGCCAAAAAAGGTATGCATGGGGTACGTGTGTCTGAGCAACTGCCACCCTTTCAGTTGATGTCATGGCGACCCTTCAGTTATCTATGCATTTTTTTATAATACCTAGTGATTCTGTAGGCAGGCAGCCGCGTTCACTATGCCTTGTATGTCCGATGCCATATTTTAAATTAACCTGTTAAATACAGCTTAAAATATTTTTATTTTATTTATTCTATTTTTACTGAAATATCCCGCATTATTATGTTGATGTATTGTCTCTACTGGACGTGCTCTTGTAACATCCTCCACTCTGTACACTATAAGTTGCCTCAGAAAAAAAGGCAGGCTTTGTAATTATTTGTAGTCACATTTTTATTGAAGTCTGTAGAAAAAAAAAAAATCATGTAAAGCAAAGCTAATTTCTTAATTTTTTTTTTCAATGCGAGTAGTCAGTTAGAGGTAAGTATCCCCTGTCAGTCGGGTCATCAGTGCGCGCCCTCGCAGAGGCAAGGAGATGTATATTCACGGTCAACAACTAACAGATAAAAGCCTTTCTTTGGAAATCTGTGGCGCTGGCTGTAGGTTTTTATTCCAGGCATTTGCGGTTTCATCTGAAGGGCAGGGAGGGGGTGGGGGAGACGCGAGGCCGGAGGGGCCACCCGCGGGTGCTGGAACAGGAGGGACAAAAGCTGCACGGCAGGGGACAGGCTCCCCTGGCAGGTTCTGGGTCACAGACTCGGTGCGCGGGGTCCCCTGGACCTGCTGAAACAGCCTGCCCTCCCGCGAGACGGGAGGAAGAGCTGCGGGGTGTCTCGCAGCTTACCCCGCTTCCTTTAATTTTATCAAACCCTTCCCAGATCATTTAACTCGGGCTCTAAAATCTTTAGCAAATCACCCACGGAAGAGAGAGCTTTCTCATTGCAACAGCTAAGAGGGGCTCAGCCTTTACAGCGCTGCCGTTCACCCCGTCACTCCTTTCTTGGGCAGGTTAATGAATCCGTTGCTCAACCTGGGGCTGCGCCGTCAGCAACAGCCGGTTTGGGTTCAGAGCAGTGGGAAAGAAGGAAACTCCCCCTTGACGAGCTCGGTCCTACGTAAAGCTCCCCACTGACCCCCAAAAGGACAACTTCACACACACCCCCCCCGCTGTTGACACTTCCCCACATTTCAATGTAATCTGTTCTGAGAATAAATTTAGCTGCGTAAGATGATTGTCTCAGCTGTTACTGGTCCGTGAAACTGGGAAATTATTTCTTTTGTTCCAAATTGTGGTTGAGGGGAGGGAAAACCAGACCGGTTGTTGAGAGGCAACAGCAGCGCAATGGACACTTTTGTACCTGGAAAGCTGAATCGACAGTTTCGAGTTAAAAATTAGCAACTACCCAACTGGTAACAGAAAACAACTTACATAAAATAAAGTTTTACTGTAAAAAGTCATGGAGTGTTGAACTGAGCAAACAGTTCTACCCGCAAGCCCTCTGAAGTCAGCCCCAGGTGTTGCCACCAGGTGATGGTCTGTGCTTACAAAGCTGCTGACCTGCAGAACCAAACTCTTCACCAGGAGGTCTCCGCGGTGCTTGGCGCGACAGCAGGACTCTGACTGGTCTGGCCACCAAAACGCTTCACGCTCCCCACAGCAAGACCAGGCCAACTGGGGGACACTGATAAAGCGGCTTACGTAAGTAGCCCAGAACAACTGTCATCAGACAGGTGTGTGTTCATTTAGAAGCAATTTTAATTACATTTTATAAATGAATGATGCAGATTTTGATTTTTAAAAAAAAAATAGAGTTTAATTCTCTAACTGCAGACTCTGTAGCATTAAACAACCATATTGAAAAACCCACACCTCTCCTTACTGCCCGTTCCTTTCGGCTAACGTGTAGAATCTCTCTTCCTCCAAGATGGCTTTGTAATAAAATAAGAGATTGGGTTTTTTTTTTTTCATTTCTATACATTGCACGCGCGCAGGTCTAGATTTATCCTTAGGAGTTTGTTCAGGAACAAGAGCGGAGGGAGTTCACCCTGTTATGGAACAGGTGAGGAGCAGGGGTTTCTCACAGGGAGGGGGAGCAGGGGAGCGATGCTAAAAGAAATCTTCACAGGTTCAGTGACGCAGCAGCATTTGTCTGATGAAGAGGAGCCAGCTTCCTGTTCTTCTGGGCCGCGGCTACCTTTGCCCTTTTATATTCCTGTGCTGTCTTTGTTTCACTCCTACCACGTATAACCTAAATACATACAATTCTTCGGGTTCCTCTTACATTCTGTCATTTTTTGCCCTTTTTCTTCTTTATACTGTCCGCATTTAATACTAAGTCAGATTCTTGTTAAAAGTATCTCTATGTGGCCCTTTTATCCTCTGCTCAGATTACGAGACAACTGTAGATATTTAAACAGTTATTTTTATATTTACTAGCAACAGAGAGGAGTTTAGAAGTTTACGGCTGTTTCCAAAGACAAACTGCTCCGTGTTCAGTCGTTATTGCGCTGACTCGCAATAGCATTTACAAAAACAACTGACCTTGACAGTCGCAGCTTTTTTCAACTACGACTGCTCGTGTTAAGAAAGTCGCTGAAAAGCAGCCGCGCCCCACGACATGGTCTGACACGAACATTATGATGACAATTCAGTATTTTTAGCGTGAGAATATAGTTTTCATTGTTACTATTTTTAAAGCACATCTGAGTGCCCGCTCAACAACCAGAGCAGCAGAAAGCCTGCGCACAGGCTTTTCCCTGTACACCATTTCACATCTAGTTTTAGAAGTAAAGGCGAGGTACCTGGCTTGACAGAGCAGGGATTATGTTCCATGTGTCACAGGCTAAACTTGCAAAAATGTTATCTAGCACTTGTAAAGAGAAAGAGTCATTAAAAACAAAAAAAAAATCAAATTGAAATTGAGCGTTCCTACAGATCTACGCAGGTCCCGAGGGGGGGGGAAAAAAACCCCAAACTGTATGCTTTAACTTGTTACTTTAAAGTATATAACAGGAGAAGCTGTAGTTTTTTTGATCTCACCCCCTCAATGGTCTATCAGCCTTGTGCAGCTGTGGCACATTCACTTTAAAGTGTAATTACCAATTTAAAATGGCTATCTAACATGGATATTTCCATGCAAATATCCCATAATATATCTATTTCCCACAGCAAGATTATCCCCTATAAAGATATACTGTAATCTAAGTGTAGTGATTAATATATACAGGAACCTTTACCCTTTCTGTAAAGGTAGGGACAAAGTTTGCAGAGCCTTACAGCCAGGGCCGAGGATGCTTGACCCCTTCAGTCAGAGGTGGTACAAGTGTCCTCCCACCCGGAGGTGGGGGAGGTACCCGACCACCCCAACCTGTTGCTCCAGCACAGCAGGGAGGAGCTGATGTCCTGGGCCCGTTCCCTTGCTGACTTACGTATGTTGGCGCCACTGGAGGCAAAACAATGTCCACGGTCTTCAAGGCGAGCCTCTTGCGTTCTGCCCCTGCCTTTCTCCCACGCACCCTGCCCGCAGAGGCCGGGCGAGCCTTGCCCTTCCACACCCTGGGCAGAGCTGAGGTGAGAACCGGCTTGTGAGACTTCTTCAGCTGAGGAAGGCTCTTTGTGAGGTTCACGGTCTTCTGCTGCACGTTACTGACTGCCTTAGGCAGGGAAACTTCAGCCTTAGTGTTGGGTACAGTGTGACGGTGAAGGAGCTCTGCAATCTTTGGCTTTGTACCACCAGCAGTAGTGTCACTTCTACATCGTGTTACTTGTGGTTGCTTTTTCTCCTCTTCCTTGGATTCTTCTACAAGAAGGTCTCCCAGTAGTCCTTTTGATGCAGCACGAGCCAAAATGTCTTTAGCAGACACATTGTCAGAAGAACCTTTCTGAAAATTTCAAAGGAAACAATAAATCTAAGCTACAACACAGAGCTGTAAATTCAATACTGTAATCCCAGATTCCTCAGAATTTACTCCATGAGAAACCTATGGCAGAACCCAGCAGGAAGACCTATGTGACGTGATAAATGCAAACCAAACTATTTATTTGAGAAATTAAGAACGTGACCGTTGTGACAAGTGGAATCTGAGCGTTTGCTCTTCAGAGACTTTACCCTCTACAGGCTTGATGAGGGGAAACATGATTCTGGACTTCTACACAGCTCCCACACTGGGTTGCTCTGGAATGTACCGGTAACAGCATATATACGTGTGGGTGTTTTCAGAAATAACTAATAAAATACTGTTTAATGTTATTGATAGGATTTCTGTACTATTTTTCATGATAATGAAACTCCTTGCTCGTGATACACAAGCAAGGAACTCTCAAACTAGCTTATCTAGGAACTACATCAATATCCAGCTACCTAAAGAGAAGCAAAGGGGAACAAACTGTTTACAACTGGCCAAAAAGAGGGGGAGTACCTGGAAACCAGAAATTTCAGTTGAAATTATGCTTCACATAGTTCACATTTTATGCCTCACAGAAAATGCTCGTTTCCACAGTCATCTAAAAACTGGCCTTTGATGCAATTCAGAGCAGTTCCTTCTGTGCATTAGAATTTGTCTCAAAAATTATTCAAATCAACTAACCAAAACAAAAGTGTTCCTTTCTCTGGAGGGAGAGAATATGGCAGACGGGACTAAAACATACTAGCTCAGGCAGCCAGGCTAAAAAATACTCTACATTGAAAAAAAGTCAACAATAGGTAACTTGAAAGGCTTTTTGTGTGTGATTCTCTTTTACTCTAATAAAATCTTCCTCTTCTAATCCTCCCCAAAGCACCCACTTCTTTCAAGCAGCTTTGCTGCAGTGTGACAAAAAGTGGTACAAATAACCAAATAAGATCTTGGATCTTTACATTTCAAGGAAATTCTAATGAGCTCCCCCACCCTTCCTCTTGTGGGGAAAATAGTCCTACTTTTCTCAGCCATGGAGGAAAATGTTACTGCTCAGAGATACAAACAAGCCCTTTCAGGCCCTTCCTCAGGAATCACACCAAGGCTTTTCCCTTTACTCAGCAAAAGCCCCCTGGCTTTCGAGCCAGATTTGCATATGCCTTAGTTTTGGAAGGAAACATATTCATACCTATTTTATTCAAATTATAATGAAGTCTTAATCCCTACGGGTGACCCTGTCTGCTTGCATAGCAGCGAATCTTGGTGACACACACAGACACAACAAATTACTTGACTAAACAGCATTTATCGGGAGTCTGATGGATCTGTGTACTTCATTCCAAGGGGTGACAGCAACAACAGGTTTCCCCCCACGTTCCCAGCGCCGGCGCAGGTCCGGAAGCTGCTCTGCTCACAAACAGCTCCAGAAGAAGAGGCACGTGTTGGGACGCTGCGCTCACCATAGAGCTCTAGAGGTGGCACATTTCAGCTGCTCACCTGCTCTTTGTTCTTTAAGACAACTACAGAACAGCCAGGATTTTTTATTTTTTAAATCTTTCATTTCATATATTCTTTTGGGGGAAAATGGCAATATTCTTTTTCTGTGAAATGTTTTTAAATGGTATTTTTCTTGGCTTACCTCTCTCTCTAGAACAGCTAGAAAGCAGCCACTGGAAATTTCTGATGGCTCCATTTTGAAAAAGGTTTCAGTGGGAGCCTCTGGATTGGAGCAAGCAGAAAAAACAGGAGGAATAAGCCTGTAAAAAATAAACAAATGACCAGAAAAATAATATTTAAGAATATAAAAGGAAATAAGCGAGAATATATTAAAAGTAACTTCCAAATTATGTCTTTTAATGACAGTCTTATAGAACATTATCTTCATTTTTAAAAACTGCAAATCAAGAAACACAGAAGAATTCAGCTTTTTAGAATTAATTCTGTGTTTTTCCATTTTTCCAATAATTCCCATTTATTTTTTTCCAATAATTAACCACTAGATAATAAATATGTAGGAAAATAATTAACAACTATGTTCTTTCTCAGGTCTGCTATTACTGGATTATCAAGTTGTCCATGAAGTTGGGGAATGCTCTGAAAACACTGAGCAGCACACAGAAATTGTAGAGGTGTTGACCATGAGTTACTAAGGATATGCTCATACTAAATAAGATAGCTAGCTAAGCTAAAAAACTTAGGTTAGAAAAATTCAACTATTTCTAATAATTGAGTGCAGGTTTTTTTTCAAATTTCACAGAATCACAAAATGATATGGGGTTGGAAGGGACCTCTGGAGATCATCTAGTCCAACCCTCCTGCCAAAGAAGGTCACCTACAGCAGGTTGCACAGGAGCATGTCCAGTCGGGTTTTGAATGTCTCCAGAGTCAGAGACTCCACCACTTCTCTGGGCAGCCTGTTCCAGTGCTCTGCCACCCTCAAAGTGAAGAAGTTCCTCCTCATGTTTAGATGGAACTTCTTATGCTCAAGTCTGTGCCTGTTACATCTTGTCCCGTTACTGGACACCACTGAAGAAAGACTGGCCCCTTCCCCCTGACTGACTACTCCATTTCTAATGGGAAGTCTGCAAAACTGTTTGTTCCCAGGTTTTCAGCAAAATCTGATTTTTTTTTTTGTATGTCCCTTGGAACTTGGTAAAACAGACAGGCTACAAGACTCACATCCTCCTTGCATTACTAAATAGAACTCTATGTCCTATGACACATATAGGAGATTTTTGCTTTTAGATCAGGTCATTCAATGCAAAAAAGTGCTGATCTTGGATTGATGCATACACATTACTGTTACCAGGAATCTCTTTAATGAATGGTCTGACTCTGAAAACGGATGCAGAAATTAACTCAAATTTCATAGGCCAAAGGGAAATGCATGAATGGTTTAGATTCTCCTCTATACACACCCGTTTGCCACATGTGCCCTTACATAAGATAAAGCCTTTGCTATAAACAGTCTGTCATATCCTTAAGGTAAGCTCAGCTTAGACAGTGGGTACGTGTGTGAAACCACCTTTACGATGTCACAGCCCTAAGACCAGCTCTACAACCCCAAACTCCAGCACAGCCTTATTTTCTTCAGCAACACCGCAGAGTAATTCCAAAAGATACAATACACATAAACACAACTGGCCTAAGAGTTTCCTGAAAGCCCTGTATTTTCTCGGAAAAGGAAATTAAGTAGATCTGTGATGATGACGCAGGATGCTTTATTAGTACAACTTGCATCTCCAAGATGCTACTGTGAACACAGGGGCTAGTAACTCCACAACAGAGTTTTTCATTCTATCCTGCATTCTTTTAGTCAGATAAATTACCTAATTAATTCTAAGGAAAGTGTACAAGGAACTGCCATAAGTAGTACATGCATCTTAAACGGCTTGAGCTTTCATCTTAAGACAAGCATAATCACTCTATATATTTTATTTATGGTGTTCTGTATTACTGCTCTGTTCACGCTGGTTACCAGCGGTTTTATTGTAGCCAGCACTAAGGCTGAAAACACCCACGATACACGCGTGACACTGAAGGGGGAACTGATTCTGGAATCCTCTTTTAGGAAGTTCAATCAGCCTTCAGTCACAAATTTGCTCAGGTCTGCAAAAATCCTTATGTATTTTATTGTCCCTTTCTTACTATATCAGATATTGCCTTGTATTTGAAAGTAAAAGTACACTTTGGTGGTGTGACAAGTGTCATGTTTCTCCAAAACACTTAATAGATTTTGGGTTGGCTTCAGGGGGAGGGGAGGTGTTTTAGACAAGGGGAAATTTTTTCCTGAAAAAATTAAAGCTCCAGAAAAAAAAATCTGACACTTCTTTTAAATACAAATTCTGTTATATTTATCATGAATTTGTGTACTATTCATGTTCAAATAATTCAGAGACCATTATGTCCCAAGGTCCCCCTAGTTCTCCCCATAGAGTAATAACTGCATAGAGCTCAAGACATGACAGACTTCACAAATTTCAAAACCCAAAGGAAAACACAGTTTACAGGAGTCCCTAAATGCTTTTGGACAAGCAGAGCATCATTGGCAAGACACACCCTGATTTCATCCCATTTAGTGTAAAAATTCAAGCAGGCTGCTCTTTTCTATTGGTGATTTTCAAGAAGATTCATTTTCTTGTACTGTCTCTTAATATCATAGATAACACACCTATTTTTAAAATCCTTTGGAACTGCCACAGTTAACATTTACCATTGCCATCATGCAAAGTTTAACTACACTGAAGTACAATGAGGGTGGTGAAACACTGGCCCAGGTTGCCCAGAGAGGGGTGGATGCCCCGTCCCTGGAAACATTGAGGGTCAGGTTGGACAGAGCTCTGAGCAACCTGATCTAGTTGAAGACGTCCCTGCTCATTGCAGGGAGGTTGGACTAGATGACCTTCAAAAGTCCATTCCAACCCAAACTATTCTATGATATCTTGAGCCACAGCACCTTTCTCCACAATGGCCAAGTCATTAACATCACCCAAAATAATATAAAATCTAAAAATACAGTATTACTCTCCTAGCTTCCATTTTATCCTAAACGAGCTTCATTCTCCGAATGCCAATGGGAAGAAAGCCATAGCTCTATCAGAAGCTCACTACAATGTTATTTCCAACCAGTGATGCTTTCCTCCTATCTCAATTTCAGATGGGAACACAAATATTAGATGAAAAGGTCAAAAGGATGCTACTTAGTACTCTTGTAACATCAAAAGGAATGGAATGAGAGGTGGCAAAAAACTGTTTTCAATGTTATTCTAATACAAGACGCAGATCTGCCTAGGAGAAGAATTACGCTACAATTTAAAACTTATACTTAATTTTTCCACAGACAAAACTACTTATTCCATACCTGTATGGTTGTAGTTTATTTCCTTCCACTCTAGATTCCAGTGCTTTTTTCACTACTAGTTCATTTTCTTCTGGGTAAACCGAACAAGTGCAGTAAACAATAGCTTGTACCTTGGTAACTACAAAACAAAGAAAAAAAAATTTTCTACTGTTCAAATTCTTCATACACACAGTGGTTTTGTAAGGACTGAAAGCAGCATTAAAGTTATGCTTGGATGTCATTTTTACCAATAAAATACATCCTCCTGCATACATTAGTATTCAATCTCCACTGCATTTTAATAATTAAAATCTTTTCAAATCTTTGCCAATTTCAACAGAAATTCAGGGCTGTATACAGTCTTTTCAGGCAGCTGCCAAAGGAGGGGGGAAAAAGCGGCAGCACAAAGATGGGGCCAGGCTACATTTACAACTCTTCCAAAGCAGAGTATGGCTCAGCCAGTTCTCTACACAATGCTGAAGATTATTGTAGTAATGGCTGCTGAATACAAGGACACAGATACACCTTTAAACTTGAGGTGCGGTTACACCCTTACCGTTAACTAATAGCACAATCAGTGTATGATTAACTATGTAAAACCTGGAGGCAGTACAGTGGAACTGACAGCACGAGGTGTTCCCAGAAGCCAAAGAGCTCGCAGGCTTACATTTCATCGCGTGCATCAGGTCATGAAGCTGCCGCTCAGCCAGAGTATTGACTTTATCCTCGGACACAGATCCTTGGAAAACATCTCTTAGCAATCCTGCATCTAAGCACAGAGAGTTGTAAATTTCTTGTGTTAGTGTCTTAAAATTCAGTTGTTTGCAGAAAATGCTTTGGTAACAGACCTGTTTATTGCTGGTGTGGTGGGAAATTAGGTTTTATGAATTAGAATACCAAGGAATGCCTAAATTATTCTTCTTTCTCTCTCTGTCTGTAATTACTACTGCCTTTTTTCTGTTTCTATTTAATCAAAATTGTACAGTTAATAGACTTATACAATCAATCAATAAAGGAATGTCATCAAGGGAAAATTGTATATACTCATTTGTTTCTTGAAACACATTTTCTACCTATACTCTTTTTACTTTAAAAGAAAGGCTATATACACTCTGCTCCCCAGAATAACCCTCAAACTTCATACTAGCAACTTGAAATCGCCTTTATAAACACTCTTAACCCTTTGGTGCCATCTAGAAAGATTTCGTTTTCTTGTTGAGAATCCTAAGCTCGGCCAAATATGTTCTTGCTCACTTTGTGTGGAAAAATCATCTATATAATTTATTTATTCTTTTATATTTCTACAGCAGCCTGCATGTACATTGCACATACAGAATTATGCAAGTTATTTAATATATATTTTATTGTGGTTAAAATAAAAATCTAAAAGGAAGAATATTTTATAAAATTTTGTAACTTATTGAAGCTGCTACAACATCCAAACCTCCAAACCACAAGACTTGAATCCTATTTCTACCAGAAGGTATAAGCGCTCTTGTGTCGGAAGTTACCTCCATGTTCATTTACAATAAAGTCCACTGGATTGCCAACACCCAGCCCAGAGCACTGTGGTAGCAGCAAAACAACTTTTGCATTTTGAAGTCTCGAGTCTGTTGGTTCAATCTCAGTGAAGTCTTCATCTATCAACTGAATATCTGAAAAAAAGGGAAAAACTCAAAAGATTTTTTAGGCAAAATTCAACGAGCCTGTCTAATTTTAATGTGATAAAGGTGAAGAGACTGCAGTGTTACACAGGCTTCCATAAAGCTAGACCCTCCAACAGTATGTCCCACTGATTCCAAATGGATTGAAGGACTAGTCCTTAGCGTCTTCCACTGAAAAGTCTGCTAAAGGGGTTCCAGAGTCCTGCTGTATTCTGTTCCGATTGTGTCCTCTGGGTAAACCGGAGAAGTGCATGTGGTTTTGATTAACCCTCTCACGAACCGGTGAAAATCAGGCTGAAAGGAACAGCCAAAACACCAAATAAACGGACCCAAAAGTTCCCAGCTACGCCAACCATTATGAAGTAACTACTCATATGGAAAAGTCCACTGACATTTCAGAAGTCTGCACCTATTATGGTTAGTCTGCAACCTTTCATTAACTTGATTGTAACTCAGGAGTTGTCAGTTCACTTTGTGGTAAAACAAGTTGTTACTGCCCTCCCCAAATCCTCAAACAAGAGATCTCTGAACCCCAACAGATGTACATCGTATTTATAGATATCACAAATATCTACATTACAATACTCTATGCATACCAACCCTTTTAACACCTACTTTTACATCCCATGTGACTGAACAAGTTCTTCAGTTCAGCTGCTTTTGCTGAAGATTTTACACCGCAAACAAAAATTGTGGTCATGCTGTGAATTGTCAGCGCTGACATATGGGCAATGGTCAGATGGGAACCTGCGTGAGCCACTATAACGTCATCATCCCTGTTCAGCAGTGCCTGTGCAGAGTGTACCGCAAGGCTGCGAGACTTATCCTAGAAAATAATGACACTAAATTAAATACGATCAACTAATTCAATTTCTATGAGCGCCAACCTTCCTTTCCACATTGGGAAAGTATCCCATTGTTTTCATGACAAACAGAAAGAGGGGAAGAGAAAAACTAATCACAGATAGCTGCTAATACAGAATTAAATAAATTAAACTCACTAAATTTAAACAATTTAATGCATAAGAAAGCATAAGATCTACAGGTGAAAAGAAATGGGAAATGCCTATCATCCCCATAAGGAGGAACTCTTAATGACAGCCAGATCCAGAAAAGACAAATATAGGCCACAATATGCAAAATTCATCCTCAGAGGCAGTTCAACAGAGAAATGCAGAACTATTCACGCAGCTCTTGAAGATAATTATAGGAGAAATGAAGCCTTTACAGATCAAAACCTAAGATTTTGCTGAAATTTGAACACTGAGGCAGATCTGAATGCAGAAAGCACATTTACAAGAGTAAGTGATCTCATACTACAGATGCTGAACAGAGAGATACATATCAAATATTTTCTCAATCAAATTATTTAAAAAGACAAAGAGTGAAGATATGGACCATGGGTACCAAGTTTTGCACCGAATCTGGCAAATACTGGTGTTAAGGAAAAAAAAGAAAGCTGAACCTTTAAGTTCACACTAATGTCCACGTATCTATTTACACCGTTCAAGTACCACTCTACTCCACCACACAGAGATGGAGTTTTTGAGGGTCCCATTTCCTAACTTTGAATATTCTTAAGTAATGCTACTCAGAATTCGTTCTGGTGACTTATGTGGCTGTCATCTGTGGTTCTTCTCTGTAAGTTTTCTATTCAAAATATACACATTGAAATGAAATATTCAGAATTACTTCCTAAGTTGGGTAATAAATTTTCAGGCTAAAATTTCCAGAAAATGCGAATCATCAAGTGAAAATGCCCTTTGAAATGTCTCTGCTAAGCACTCAAGAACCATCAGACACTTTAGGTCATTTGTGGTTGCATGTTATTGCAGGTTGACTCCAAACCACCGCCTACAACAGGAACCTCCAACTAATCTCGCCTGGAGAGACTCATGATGGCAAATCAGGAAAAAAACAGTGGGGTTTATGGAGATTTAGGAACCACATTGCACAAAATACAAAGAACTGCCATCATTCCATCACAAATGTGCAGCTGAGGAGGAAGAGATGTTATAACATTAGCACACCATTATCTAGCACACCGTAACTGGGGGCAATGCATGCAGAGTTACAGAGAAACTTTCCTCCTCTCTTCAGACTGCCTCTTCGACCACTTCTGATGTTTATTCCAACAGTTTTAAGATTAAAGTTAAAACATTTTGCTAATTTAACTGTAGCTATCAATTATAAGCATTTACATTTGCAAGCTAAATTTATTAAGTGGATCAGTTTCTAACCTGATTATTAAAAACATCCAAAACCTTTTGAGAGTATGTTGCTGCCTGACTGATTTAATAGGACAGTAACACAATAGGTGACCTCGTTCTAACACAAAGCTTTATTTTAGTTTGCAGATCATATTGCTCAAGGGTGACACCAACTCACCTGCAGTAAGAGCTTGCTATCTGCAAAAAGGTCTAAATTAAGGAGCTCTTCTTTAAGAGAGGAAGGAAAAAACACTACATCATTGCAGTGTTGGTCCGTACAGTACGTGTAATGGTCGAAGTCTGACACAGACTCAACTCTTGTGAATCCCTTCTTCTTCAAATCTCCAAAAACATCTTGAAGGCTGTTAACATACAACTCTGACCGTTAAATATACAGCACTTACTTAAACAATATTGCTTGCATTGATTACACAAATTTTTGCCTTTTATTTTATTAGTGTGTTGGTATATATAGATGTATATAAAATGGAATGCTGTCTAATGCAGGAGGGGAATTCATTCTATTTTAGGCATGTAAGTTCTGGTTTGAAACAATTAAGTTAGCGAGTCTAATAAAATAAATTAAGAAAGAGGCATGCGTCTCCAGAGGATGATTCAAAGCATCAAAACATAAATGTCCATGTGCTCGGGAGACACTGTAGCAAATTTACTGCTGGAATAGGTTAGTTCTTTCAATTGCTTCCAATTTAGCCCAGCTCGCCAATGAATTTAAAGGCTGATAACTGAAATAATCCTTGTGTAAATGTAATGAAGGCATAAATGCTGAGGCTTGCAATTCAAATATAATAAAGATTTAAAGGTGTATACACAAAGACTTGTGTGTTGAAATGCCGTTGCAGACAGTGCCATAAGCTTTTACGGTACGTTAAATGTAGGATCAATACAGCAGCTTTTAGCTTAGTCTTATTTAAGGGTTACAAAATCACAACCAGAGTAAGACACCTTCTCTACCTTGAAGAGCCTATAAGCTAAGCACAGAACACTCATCCAAGACAACAGTATGAATACAAAATTCTTGAAAACATAATAAAATGGGTTACCTGTGTAACAAAATAGGTAACGGGCTAACCTGATATTTTTCGTCACAAGTTTATTCACCCATGTAGTTTTTTTCTAACTTCACTTCCTCATTTATTTGGTGAAAGACCCACACAAGCAACAGAAAAGTAAGGAAAACTGTTTCACAACTTTGTTACAGTTTATGAATACCATTACTGCAATATATAAAAACCACAAACACACACAACATAATGCCAGCGGACTAAGCAGAATTCACTATAAGAAACTTAAATTATTGGTAATAATATAACCTGGAAATCCTAAAGTAAGTGTGTAGTAAACTATATCACTTCACAGGTGAAACCATCAGTATTAGATGATATTTTAAAGACCTTACCTGATTTTAAATGTGTTTATCCAAACACATAAAGGTAAAGCAGAAGCCCTTTGTACCTGCTTCCGTATGGCTTCTGGTAGCGTGTATTCAATTGAAAGAGCATCATGTTTGATGCGACATCTTGCTAGCGCAGCTGCCAACTTGGTCTTAAAACTGCAAAAACACAATCACAAGTTCAGTAAGTTTTAGAAATATTGCATAGAACTATTGCAATAGACATTTATATTACAATACTCTCTTGCTCAGAAGCCAAAACAGAAAGTGAGGGCTTATTTTGCAACCTGCTACAGAAAACACACAGTTATGGGACATTTTCTACCTCAGACAATGGTAGATGCAAGGTAGTAGTACAAAGCTAACGTTGCTTCACTTAAATGCACAAGGGACTGGAATTATGATGGATGACTCTCAAATACATTGATTTTCGCAGCTAAAAACAAAAAGCAAATATGTTTTGGAATTGCGACCTGTGAAATACAATCATCAGATTTTTTTGTATGTTTCAAGATACAAATATGTGTAAGTGCAGAATGAGCACTTGATGAAAGCTGACCTCTGAATGTCTACAGAAACAACACCAGTATGATGGCAACCAGGAGTCAGTTTTATTATTATTACCTAAAAATCTCATAGGAAATATTCCCAGCCTTTTCTTCCCAGAAGCTTTATGCATAATTTTGATACATTATTCTTCAAAGCAAATAAAAATTGCTGGTGAGTTACTTCAGATGTCAGGGTATATTACTTACTGTCCTACAGGAATACCTTGCTCTTAGGATATTCATTAACTTTTTGGGCTATTCTAAATCCAGCAGCAACACAATTTTGTCCAACAAAGGCCTGTTGAGTTCATCAACAGAGTGATGGAAGAAATACTCGACTACTTAAAATGTTTATTTTACATATCCTCCTTTTTTTCATTCTAATTACTTAAAATAATATTTAACAAAGTTCCATAATAGCAGCATTGCTAAATAAATTGATATTATTCCATTCCATGACCGCTTGACACTATTACACTAATATTTATGAATGTTTACCGAGTATTTAGTTTCTTTTCTAAAATGGTATGGAAAAAGTTTCAACAACTCCAAAATAAGATACCTTTTTTCTAGCAAAACCATCCACAATAATAAAGAGGGTTTGTTAGCTGTATTTTTAACTATAGGAATACAAAAGTTTCCCTACAAACTAGGTGCTCATTAAAAATAAAAAGAAAGCCCACCAGATTTGAAGCTGAAAGACATCTGTAACAGTGACAATTATTTTAAAAAGGCATCAGTTACACAAATCTGTATTTCTGCTAATATATATCAACAAAAAGGTCTTAGCATGTATACCCGTATAGATAACGCTCTATTTTCCGAACTTCTGCTACAGGTTCCTCTTCATCAAAGATCTCTCGTGCTTGAAACTTTCGCTCTTGCAGGTCATAAAGCATCACAACAAGCAAACTGGTTAATTCGTCTGGCTGCAACAGAAAAGCAACTGGATGGAGAAGGTGACACAAAGCACACCTTACCTCTGCAAAACCATCCACATCAAACATGCCATGTAAGAGGCATTAAAACAACTGAAATGCTTATTTATATGAATATGAAAGTAAAACACTGAGAAGTTTTTAAAAACTCACACAACTTAAAAGTTATTTAGCTTAGCAAAATTTAAAACATTTTCCACACACGGAGATAATATACTGTATCTTAAAAACTTTTAATGTTATCACAATTTAAACTTTGAAATTGTTTTCTCCTCACGAAATAGGTTCTTGAGTAGCTAAGCTAACAAAAACACCTTGTTTGTCAATTTGTCTGTTGTGGGATTCTTCACTATATAACAGCCAATAAGCTCAGTTACAATAACCATTCTGCATTAGGACATATGTAAAATCTCCTTCTCATGCCTAAATGTTTTAGAGGGAGCACCTCCTTCTTAGGGACAGTAATTAACAGCACTTCATTTACTTTTGTCTACCTCTTTTCATGAAATTCCTACAGTTGTTATGCCTTCGAAAATTCTTACCTTCTCACAAATATGACTGAAATTAGCTAGAAAACTCCAGTTATTAGGGAAATATCACCAAACACAAAATGTTACCGCGTAAGTCTTACTTCCTTACAAAAACAAGCCAAAACCCAAATCTTTTAGATCACATCAAACTCCGCAAATACCATCAGTTCAAATTAATCTTGTAATTCTCAAAGGCATCAAAGACTAAACTGGAAGGAACAGCAGATTACTCTGCCAGCTCGAGATTTTCTTGTCATGGCAAAGCAGGAAAGCATGTTGAGAGAGTAAGCTGGACCCATTTTTGCCAATATCGTATACAATATTTGTATACGATACAGTTGGCTGAGGAAATGAAACATGAGTTCCACGCATTTGTCTGTCTGATGGGGTTCACTCCACGCTTTTCAACTTCCAGGAATGGCAACGGAACACAACTTTTTTCCCCACTCACAAGGGGACATAGCCGGAAGGAAAGCACATGGACGAGGACTGGCTCACAGACAACATTACATCAAGTAGTACACTGCAGTAAGCAGTTCACTCTCCTACCTTCTTTCTTCAAATCCTTAGAAAAGATTCTAATTACATCAACTCAGAAAATACAAAATTTGTTTCCTCACAGAAGTATTCACTTACTATTGAGTGGCAGGGGTAAACACAACTATCTAACAATATTTCTTCCAGAAGATCTTGATCTGCAAAAAAAGAGAATATTAAGTTACGCTATGGAATCTATGGAAGAAAAAGAAAAACTTATAAATCACTAAAGAAAAGGCTGAAAGTTTAACCACCATGAAAATTAAGGGCAAATTGAATCACAAACGGTAGCAACTCCAAAAAAGTATAATTCCTTCATATGAAAAAGTATAGAGTTTAAATGTTTGATTTCACAAAATGCTAACAACACTTAGATATATTTAAATATTTGAGGGATACAAGTAGTCTAGTAGTAATCTGTAATTTAACCAAAAAATTCCCAGATCTCTGCTGTCAGGCAGAAATTAAACGCTTTGTTTTTCCATATTTTCTCTGCTGCATCATTTCTGTTGGCAATTCTTGGAAAAGTTTTGTACTTACACTTTAGAGCATTGAAAGCCAGTTCGTAAGATACACGCAGGAAACACTGATTTTTAACAGTCAGCATGGGAGATACTGAGTCATCGCCATACCGCACCAATATTCTATCCTTAAGCTTTTTAGTATGAATGCCTTGAAAAATCTTAGCTGCGTTTATGTATATGGAGTCGTGATAGCCATTCCTCTCAATCAGAGTCATTGTTCTTTTTTCAACAGATCCTTTTCCATCTGAAATTTTCTTTTCACTGAAGTCTGAAGTATCATTTGTAACACCCTCACGTAAAGACACAAAGTTACTTTTGGAACCTGGCATTTTTCCAGTTGCTGATTGTGTAAGAGCGAGTCACACTCCTGCTGCCTCTGCAAAAAACAAAGTTTGTATTGAATGATGACATTTTCTTTCACTTTTCCCTTCATTTTCAGGTTTTCAATAGAATTTATTTTCTTTTTTAGCCTCTAGTCCCGCAAATACACATATATGTATATCATCTATACTTCTATACATCTATCATCTTAGATATAGTAGAGAAGTACTTATAATAGTTTTCTTACCTTATTTATTTTCACTAACGCAGATACAAAGACCGGTTACTTGTTTCAAAGAGGCCAGTGCTTTACAATAAACGATCCTTAGCAGACTGTACGCAGAGATTTGCCTCTCTTTGTCTAGTAGGAGGCATTATTATTGCAGACCGAATAGTATCTCTTACTAGGAATTCTCCTTTAATAAAAAGACACTACAGAAATTTCAAAGCAGACATTGTCTCTTCCAAAGAAGAACCATCTTGAAAAGAGTTGCGGTGAATTCCACATGCTTGTCCGCTAAACTGCACATCTGTTCCTAAAAATGGATATTAGAGATCAACTAAGTGTTAATGTATTTAATATATTACCTAAACAGCACAATTTTAAATGCAGGAAATCCATTCTGAACAGTCTCTGATGACATTATCCAACTCTCCATAAACCCATGTGCATTTCTTAAATTTTCTACATGTCTTACATAAACAGTAAAATAAAAATTACCTTCCCCAGAGGTGGAATAGGGCTTCAATAAAAATAAAAATAAAAAGCCCCAGTGTTAGTTGAATCCAAAAGTATTTGCTTCAGTTCTACCTAAAACCTCAAATATATCCACCACAGTGCTTGGATTTACCCTACTTAGTCCGGTTGCTACAACATGCATTTATGACAATGCCCGGAGGCTTAGAAGTCAGGTTAAACGTTCAGAAGAGGGCTATCTAAGCCAAGACAAATTAGTCACAGAAGAAAGAATTAAAAAAAACCCCAACCCAAACTAGTCTTCCTGTTTGGAGAAGAATAATACAAGAGAACCATGAGGAATTCAGCAGTTGCAGCATAGAGAGACAGGCATGGATCTGACGCTAACAAACAGTTCTGGATATTTTAGGGTTAACAGTAGAGAATAGCAGAATTTGTTCTTTTTGCCAGCCTAAAAATCCAAAAAAGAAGGTGATGCTCTGATGAAACAGAAAGCATCTTTTCTTTTGCTACATGATTTAGTTCAATACGACCATTCTCTTTCCCTGCGCTCCCCCACATTCCTCGGGATGAATTATGCACCTCTTCTCCCCGGATCAGATGCACTCGCTCAGCACCCTTTTCCCTCTCCCCTTTCCTGCCCCCATGGCACTAAACACAATGGTGAAGGAGGATGGCAGCACACAGGGCTGGAGGGGGAAGGAGGAACACAGGCTGTTACTTCTCCAGCAGGCAGCCATGAAATGTCCCATGCTGAGTTGAAACTCCAACCCCAACAGAGGTGACACTTGGCCCATTCCTCCCCTCTCCAAGAGCGGCGCAGGTCAGTGCCTGCTCCAGACAATCAACCAGTGTTGCTTCCTGAGTTCTGGCAGCTCATCTGGAGGAGGCCACATCTCATCCTCCTTCCCCAGGATTTGCTCCCCAAAACTGAGCACTGCTAATGCTGTAGAAGCAACTTTTACTGTCTCTTTACAGAGGTCCTGGGCCTCAGACAAACAGCTGCTTCTGGTGGGAGTCAAGCACCAACGTTCCTAGTGTTAGATACAGCACTAATGGATCCATGGAGCAATGTTAAATATTGAAAGAGAACAAGCAGGGCTATTAAAAGAACGCACTATTCTTTACTGGAATAAAGTAATAGATTACCTCAACCAAACTGAAACTCTCGTGCTTAGAAAGGAAAAAAATGGTAAATGCTTCAGGAAGTTTTACACTAATTTGACCAGAAGACATGTATGACTTCACAGAAATGGGGAAAGCACCTAGGAGAGACCTGGAGCTCAAACCCCTTCTCCAGCTGAACACAAAATACTCCTTTTTAGAAGCCGTAACAAGTGAATGAATGCTTGTGGTGTCAGGCCTTTCAAGTCTTGTAGGCTTCCCGATGACCGTTTGTGACATTTTGCCAAAGCCATTTTTGCTGACCCGCAAGACAGACTGCTACTGAGATGATCTGATGAACACACTCTCCACAAAGACAAATGTCATTTAATAAAGAGGAGATGACAGTGCTCTGCCCTGTGCAGACACACTGCACGGTTGCAACACTGTAAATCGCAGCTTGGATTACTGAACTCTGTGCCAAGCAGAGAACACCAAGCTTGATTAATATGAAGCTCAGCTGGGAAGAACTAGAGAAGGGAGAAAAGACCCTGCCTTTGTCTATGGAAGAAGTGAGCTGAATATCAAGCAGACTACTCATTTGAGGGGAAAAAACCCCCAAGGTCCCAAGAAGACCAAGACTCTTCTAAAAGGGAGAATGGCTTCCCAAGTTGAGAAAGATTTTTTTCATTCCGTAGTTAACAAAATCTTCAAATGAAACATGAATTTGCTGTGTTAGGGCACTGCTGGACAGAGTTGAAGAAAGAAGGTGAGCACAGAATAAAAAAAATATTAAAAGAACAAACCCAAAACCAAAGCTTGCAATATTCCCAAGTCCTACTAATGCTAAACCAATCTGATTTGGACCCAAACCCAGCAGCTCTCCATACAGTCTTAATACACACCGATTCAGTGTTAAAAATACATACAATACTGCCAGTGATCTGGCTGACTTAGCGGTACAACTGCTTCATCTACGAAGCAGAAACTTGCTATTGCAATTAAGCATCCAAGATCTTGCCAATATATTTCCACGCTGTTTTCCTAAAGCTTGACCAGATTTACAAGTTAGAGTAATCACAGAGTATGCAGAAGAAGGTAGCTTAAAGACACCTGTGACTAATATTTAACAGACAGCCACTGAACAGCTGTTCTCCACAGCACCTGGAGTTGGTGTTGTAAACGGCAAGCACATATCTCAGGACAATATTGGTTGAGAAAGCCCAGAAAATAGGCAAGAAAGGTTCTCCCCACTTCTGCCAACCCATCATAATCCACTAAACTGATGACAAGGATCAGGACTACTCACTGTTAGCACAACAGTTCAACAAGCAGTACCAGTAGCATCACAAAGCAAAGGGGGTACTGCTCGTGTACGTTACCTGTGCAAAGGGATGTAAAAATCTCTCATCTAAAAACATCTACATTGCAGAAGCAGACAGACTCCTCTTAACACAAGTTGCTGTTATTGAAGTACAAACAACAGCAATAAAAAATAAGAAGACTGCACATCTCAAACAGCAGAGTGGAAACTAGAGAGGTGGCTGGAGAACTAAAGAGAACTATATTGCCTGACAGCCGGGCAGCACAAGGTAAGAGGTCTGGAGGCAGTCACAGTGGACGAACGACGGTTTTCGGTTTTTTCCAAAGACTGAGCAGAGCTCTCAGCTGCTCTGGCAGGCTCTGTATTTGAAGAGTTCAACATGTCTAATCCCACAGGAAAGCCACTGGAAGAGCACCCAAAGAGAATGTGGGTGGGAGAGAAAAAAAGAGTTTATGCTCATGCTCTAAGAAAACTCTTGCACCAGATATTTGAGGTAACCTTCCTCTCACTCCCTAAGCCATCGGGAAAGAGTAATACACGAAATACCTGTCAGTTACCCTCACAGGATGCCCACCAAACAGAACTGTCTTGAGACCAGCAGGTTTAAATCCGTAAGAGAATTTTAACCATTGCTTCCCAATATCAGAGATATCCTACCCTTTTAGCCAGTATGCTTGCCAATGGAATTGAAGAAAAATTGGATTCATGTATTTGAATGTTCTCAGTTTCAAGTGAAGTTGTCCACAGACCATACAGTTTTGCCATTATGAACAAACAGCACTAGACAAACAGAGTATTTGTGGTAGACAATACAGGTCAATATGAAAAATAAATTAAAATGTTCCCAGTTTATATGTAATTTCATTTAAAGGGGAAGTTAACCAGTGTAACATAAACACCTCAGCTTGAAGGATGGCTCCAACTTTGACTTAATGAATTCAAGTGAATAGAATTATGGCATTTCCTCACTACACAGTATAGTAAATTATTTACACACACACGCCTCCATCAAAGTCACTAATTCCTCTGTTTATATACCAATACATGTATTTTTCCTATTTCTTCAGTTGTCACCTTTTTCAGTAGCCTCTACCATTACACAGTTCAGGAAAAGAGATAATAAACAACTCCACAGCATTTCTGTCTTATTAGTTTATGGGTATACATGACTGTATCTGCTTTCCAACATCAACCATGACTGTCTGATACAGAGCTCCAATGAACCACAAAGCTTTGACTGTCCCCAGCTTCAGCTGACTAAGCTGGAGGGAAGACTAGTGAGAGTTGGGAAGTCAGCCAAGAGATCATTTCCCAACTCTTATTTAAGAGAAATGATCAATGCCAACTCAAAAGGAGGCTGAGGGAAGACCTTATCACCCTCTACGACTACCTGAAAGGAGGGTGTAGAGAGGTGGGGGTCTGTCTCCCAAGTAACAGGCGACAGGACAAGAGGAAGCAGACTCAAGTTGCCCCAGGACAGGTTTTGGACGTATATTTGGAAAAATTTCTTCACCAAAAGGGTTGTCAAACACTGGAACAGGATGCCCAGGAAAGGGGTGGAATCGCCATCCCTGGAGGTGTTTAAAAGACAATAGATGTGGTGCTGAGGGACACGGTTCAGTGGTGGTTTTGCCAGTGTTAGGCTGATAGTTGGACTCTATAACCTTACAGGTCTCTTCCAACCTAGACGATTCTGTGATTCTACAGTACAGGAAAAAAAAGAAGATACTTCTTTGCATAAACATGCAAAGGGTTCCTTGAAACCTTTAAGACTGCAGGGCCTTAAAAAACAACCAACCTCCCAAACCCACACAGGCAGGGACCGGGGTGGCGACTTCTAAGCCCCTTCCCCTCAGCGTTAACCCGAGGGCCCTTTTTTCCTGTCAGGCTTTCTCCCGCTCCCTTCTCCCGGGGTCGGCGGCCTGGGGCCCGGGGGCCTGAGGGCTCCCCCGGGGCAGGCCGGGCGCTGGAGTCACCCGTACCGGGCAGGGGAGCGGGACCCTCACCACCACCCCGCCGGCGGACCCGCCCGCCCCGCTAGCCCTTACCCGCCAGCGAGCTGCCCCCAGCGACTCAGGCTCCTCGCCCACAGGCCACCTGCCGGGCCGCGCCACGATGGGGGCCGTTGGGTTCGGGAAGGAACGCTGCCACCCTCTGCCCTCCGGCGGGGGGGTCCGGCTGCCCAGCTGCGCCGCTCGCCCACGCCTCCCACCTGCAGCTCCCCCCGCGGGCCTCGGGGTATTTGGTTGGGGCCGCGGCAGGCGCGCGGGCGCGGTGCTGTGAGGCGGGAGGCGGCGGTGGGCCCTGGCGGGCTGTCCCGGTAGGCCGGGGTTCGGTGTGCGGCCGTGCCGGGGCTTTCCAGGAGCCGCCTGAGTAATTAACCAGCCACAACAAAATGGCGTGATCCACCCTGGCAACGGCACGTGTGTGTGCTGAGATGTTCCCAAGGGTTGCCCTGACTGGGCTTCTGCACAAACCGTTGCCTCCGGGGAGCAAAGCCGCTGGCGTGTTCCTGGCCGAGCCGTGTGCTGATTTGTGTTTAAAGAAAACTTGTTTGATTCCCCAAACAGCATTAATTCTTCTAAACTCCATGATGACTTTTTAAAGAAGAGGCCTTACCCAGCCTCATGTTCCTCACTGCATCAAAACACCACCAGTTACAGGACTGGAAATCCCAAAACCACAGGAATAGCCCCAGAGAAGCTGCTGTGTTTTCATTTGCAGCTGAAATTAGCAGGACACTTGCTGTACACCATGCTCTTGCAATGTTTTAGCTTGCTCAACCTTGTGTTTTATTCAGAGTCTCAAAAAGAAGAAGTGGATCAGGATTTTAAGTTGTTTCCAGAATTCTCATTAAAAAAAAAAAAGATAAAATCTTGACAATATTCCAATCATCAACCAATAAATCCGCTGTAACCTTGTCAGAAATCTAGTTTTTCCCCAAAACTTTGTTCTGTGACATCAGTGTGATTATGGGCAATCTTTAAGTTCTCCTTAATAAGGGAAAATGGTAAAATCCCCCGTGATTCAGTTAAAACCTGTGATGACCTTCGGTGTGTCTTTTCTCCAATACGATCCTGCCTGGCACCTCACACAGGCATCTGCCACAGACAAAAGTGCTCTTATATGGGGAAGTTGGAAGTTCAGACCCAATTTCTGCCTTTGGACTGCACAAAAATGAAGTAGCCAAGGCTTTGGTTGAGGTTGACTGTGCATTAAGTAAGGCTTAATATGAATCTCAGCACATCCGTGTTTTTACAAATTGTGAAGTCCCAGAGTTTTTTGGGAACAAGCTCTGTGGAAGCACACGAGCCAACGCTTGTTATCCCTGCCGAAACTGGGACGGTAGCCAGATCTCTCTCTCAGATCAATATTATCAGATATCTAATCAAACCCAGCTGCGACTCTGTGCAACCAGCCTGTGGCTCCATGCAATCAGCATGCATCGGGACTAGAAAATTCGGAGAGTTAAAGGCAATCCTTAGTTTGCTCATGGGACAAAGACACCTTTCTGGTCTGGACCTGCTACGTGCTCCAGCAACTCTGCTGTGATTGCAACAGCAGCAATTAATTACAAAGCAAGCCAAGTAGGCTGGGTAAACTTTGCACATAGTAGTTCAAACAAATCTTGAATCCTTCCTGATGAAGGGGAAGAATACGTGATTAATAGGTTATGCGGGTCAATAGGGCACTATAGTAGCTACAATACAGATGGAAAGGAGTTTTCTGTGCTGTTTGTTTCATTTTGTCCAAACAGATATGGTACCTCTTTTTAAAAGACCGGGCTGGAAGTTACTGCTCTGTGTAACAGTGGAGGTGCCTGCAGCAGGTGACTGATCAGGTGGTGTGGTAATTTGGTGATCACAGCTGATCCACTGTGACTGTCTTGGGATGTTCTGAACTGTAGGGACACCAAGACCAAGGTCAGATTCTGCCGTTACTTGGGGAAGTGTGAGCCTTTGTTATCTGGCAAGTAGTTGTTCCATGTGTAACTGAGGGCATTGTTTGCCTGTTAATTTTTCAATCATTTTGCCCATTGCTTTAATTCATACTCATTAATAAAAGTTTTTCTCCTGAATTGTTGAAAGGAAAAGAAAAAAGTTATTAGAACCAAAAAACCAAACAAACCCTGAAAAGTTTTCTCCATTCATTTGCTAATGTAGAGACTGTTTATTTTGCTAAGAATTCTGCTAAGAATTTTCAGTACTTGGAACCATTTGTCTTTTGAAATAAATAAATATATATTAGCACCATCATCTCATGTCCTTTTTGTTTGTGGCATTATTAGCTACCATCCCCTCACTGAAATCCCCTTTAAAACTCTTTCTTAAGTTAGACTCTTTAGCTTGGATACTTTCCACTTAGTCGTGGGGGGGGAAGGAAGGAAATACTATTCTGTTTTTTTCTGGGCCCTTTCTTCGCAGAGCTTAGCATGGCCTGGAAGCTGAGTAATCTCATTAGCGTTTATTCGGTGGGAGCTAAAGTGGCGCACCAGTTTGCAGGCTCAGCCCCCTAATTGGTGCCTGAATGAACTGCTGACAGAGTTCAAGTAGAACATTACAAATCAGAATAAAAGGTTAAGTCTCATTTCGCTCCTGCACAACAAGTTGTAATACTTGTGTGTGTTTGTTAGATTAAATCATGTAAAATTTTTTCATTCAAGATGAGTATTAGGAAGCCATTAGGCTTTTTTATGTAAGCTGGTGGTTTAAACTGTATGTAGTGCTACTCAAGGACTCGATATGGTAAAACCTGAACTTGTGGCTCAAAGATGGTACAATGCATTGAGTTGGTGCTTTTATGGAACTGTCTATGATGGGAACGCAATCTCGCTCCTGAGTGGCAACTTCCAGCTCTGAGTCCACTTGCCAATATTTGAAGCCAGGTCTCTTTGTTTTTTCCTATGTGTGTCATTTATCTGCACTGATTTTCATCTGTCACTTTGTTGACCACTCAGTCTCATCGGGTCTTTCTGACCTCATTTCTAATAGCTTCCCTCATCCTCACTACTCCGAATACTTTCATATATCAGCAAAGTATCACATTTCATTGCACCCCTCCCTTTCCAGGTTGCTGCTAGACAAAAAAAAAAAATCCCAATATGAATTACTACAGATGACTTCCCTTCACGTTTTCTCATCCTATCTTTTCACCAATTATTCTTCCATACAAGGACATTCTTTCTCATCCTTCTAATTTTGAAATTACAGTCCAAGTATAATAAATTATGCAAAGGCAGAAAGACCAAAATCTGCCAAACTGGTCATGCCCAGAAACATCTTACCTGCTAATATCATCAGTGCTGATTTCTGAAACACTGAATTTCTCAAAGAAATCAAGAAACACCAAATATTTGATTTTTCAAAGTACTGACAAAGTATATCAAAGCCTAGTTATCAGTCCATATGAGTTTCCAAGTCTTTCACCCTGTAGAAGTTTTCATTAGTCATTTAACCCACAGGAACTTGGGCTTGCTAGCTTGCAAAGTTCTTCATAATGAAAGATCAGTAAATAATTGACTTAAAGTAAATAAAAAGTTGTTATTTTTACTTACCAGGATGCCATGTGTAACAGGCATGTCTGTATTTAGCATCATGTTGTTCTTGGTGGCTATGGAACCTAACCCTTTTGTGTTGCTCTGTTTTGATAGCTCTTTCAGACATACTAGATTAAATATATGAGGAAGGATGCCGTTTTTATTTGACCCAACACAAGCTGCAAAATTGATGTGTAAACAGATCTATTCTACAGCAACTAGCAATTGGTAACAGAACAAAGACTTGTTTTCTCTCCTTTGAGTACTCTGTGAGTAACTGGGGTTTAAGTCAAACCAAAAATAAATTTTGCAGAAACTTTCAGAAATTTGATGGTTCAAAACTGAGAGTCACTGTAATATTTTGTTTGACACAAAGATGTCTTTTATTTTACCTTTCAAACCATTTAACAAGTACCATGTCTTGGATATAAAGCCTTTAGGGAGCTAAAGTGGTGAAAGACATAGGAAATCCTACCTTAAATTCTTTTTTTTTCTTTTATGCCATTCCTTCTTGTTGAAGTGTTACACTTGCCATACATTTCTGAAATATTTGTTGGTATCCTGGTTAGAGTCAGCTCTCCTTCCTCAGAAGTGGAAGATTTAAGTTCTAGAGCAGAGAGTCTTTTGTTAGAAATTAGTCTGAACGCAGTGTAGCAACTTCAACCTTAAATACCATTTAACCATACACAAGCTGCTTCCTGGATTCTCCTGTAAGCTGAGACCATAGCACTGAGGAAATAAAGGTGATAAAACAAATCTTCCTCCCTTGCTTTGCTAGTCTACTTGCAAATCCAGCCAAAAATGTAAGAAATTAATCCAAAAAAAAATTTTTGGACATTAAATTTTTCTGGATCTTTTTGGTTCTTTTTTAAAGGTAATGGCCAAATGAGTCAAAAAAAATTGTTAATAGCTTCAGAATGATCAACTGTTCCCTGGAAAGGTTATCCAGGTATGTTCTTTACTCAACAACTGTGCTTTTATTTAATTTCCTGTTTTAACAATTACAAGAAATCTTGGATTATGCTTTATAATAAGGAAAAAAAAAACAAGTTTGTTTTGATCTGGAATGTTATAATTTTTCCCCATTTGCTCTTCTGACCATTTATTTTACAGCTTGGAGGACCATGACTGTAACTCAAGATAGCACAGAACAACTAACAGGAGTTGGCTCAAGACTGATAAATACCCTGGTAGAAAACAGTAGGATAAATAAAGCATTATTTTAGCAATTTGAAGTGTGCAGGACAAGGGACAGCTGACTATGAGGTCTGAGGAAGAAATATGGACATCAGATACCAGAATAGGTGTTCTTAATAAGATGGGTAGAGGCTTGGGAAAGGTCTGGAGGGAAGTGAGCTGCTTCAGGGGCAAAAGGAGTAAGAGACGGAGGAAACAGAGTCAAAGTTTCTAGCCAGAAGCTATCAGAGAAAAAGGAGCAAAGAAGAATAGTGGACCTTCCAGTCGCACAGAAGGAAGGTAAAATGGCCATCATTGCAGCAGTAATAAACATTTTTCGGCACTCATGACCTTAGCTTTCCAAGTCTTCAAATAGCATGATTAAGATTTTTTGTGAAAACACAGCAGTCAGGGTATGAATAAAACATTGCTCTTCAGTTTCATTGGTTTATAGGTTATGTAAATGCATTTCTGTTGTTTACTTACCAAGAAAAATGCAAAGCTGAATTCCTTGTTTCTAATGGTTATGACCTTTAGCTAATATAGTAATCGTTGCTGGTAACGTTACAATTCAACAGCGATTTTCTGTCCACAAATATTTTTCATAGACATTTCCATCACAGGCAGAAATTCCTGTTGGCATAAATGGACAATTATCAAATTAATATTGATTAGCAAATCTAAAGTTTGACTTATTCATACCAAAAAATCTTTCAGATGTTCTTAAAATAAATGTAGATACATTTATGTTATTATTCCTGAAGTTAAGAACAGGAGAACAATTACCAGTACAAATATTTCCTTGTTTAATCTAATTACAGCTCAAATGTTACGATTTAACATATAAGTCACCTCAGTTGCCAATGTTTATGGTTTATCAAGAAAAACAAAGGTACTGCATGCATTCCATAGAAGCCATTTGTGCAAGACAATGTTGATCTATGTATACACCAATAAAATTGCAAAGATGCCTGCCAGGAAGGAAAAGGAGATCCAGTACACGAAGTAAAGCACAGTCAGATAATTTGACACCAAAAAGCAGTAGTCGTGCGGTTTGGCAAGGTGTAAGAGAGAACATTCTTTCACCTGTCAGGGACAACATGTTCAGGTTTCAGTGACATAAACAAGTCATTTAATTTTCATCTTGCACAAAGGTAAGCACATCTCTACAGAGTGGAAAGCCCTGAAGCTATAAATCCATGATGAACTGAAGCTCGAAAGATTTGTTCGTGTCACTACAGTTGCAAATACAATTATAACCTGCCTTGTTAGTACATTTTTTGTGGAACGTGTCTAAAGTGGTGCACGACACTTTGTCAGTCTTCCTCCTTTCTCCTATAACTTAGGTTCAGAGACAATCTGTTGAGGACAACTTGAGCAGATGTGAAGAAGTGAGACCCCTGTTCAGCCCTGCACAAGTAACGTTAGACGTCAGGACAGATTTTGGCTCCTTGGGCCCCAGCAGCCTTCCCTCTCACCACCTGCCCCCACTGAACTAAATTTACACACTCCTGCTGCGTTCAGTGATACGGGATCAGGCTTTGTTGCTCCATGCTTCTGCCCAGGTGATATCCACCAGTGGTGTCAGCCAATTGTTTCAAATAACTTTTATTCCATTCACAAGGAAATTTTAAGTATCCAGTTACAAGGGAGGACTGGTGGTGTGGTGTCATGCATGTTCCCTTCCCCACTCTGGCTTTCCACTCAGTTGCTGATCTCTCTCTTACTATGATGGCAAAGCATCAGTTACAGAGACCACAAACCTGTGCCTGCTAGTTCTACCTTAAATCCCAATTCACCTCTGTCCGTGTCTCTCCTCTGATCTTACCTTTTCACTGAATTTCACTGAATTTTTTAGAGTTGGAAGGGACCGTAGAGATCATCTAGTCCAACTCCCCTGCTGAAGC
>JAOXNO010000033.1:65456208-65468899 GCA_028565335.1 Limnodromus scolopaceus | reverse complement strand
AAATCTCCAAAGAAGGGGACTCCACGACCTCCCTGGGCAGCCTGTTCCAGGGCTCTGGCACCCTCACTGTGAAGAAGGTTTTTCTCATATTTGAGTGGAACCTCCTATGTTCCAGCTTATGCCCGTTGCCCCTCGTCCTTTTCTGTGAGGGTCACATGTCAAGGCCAAGGTAAACTCTAAATGAGACATTGAGATATCTGTGTGTCTAAAGCAAGTGAACACACATGCTGTTAATATCCACAAACACCCACTTTGCTGTGTTTAGTTTTATTGTTAGCACAATCGATGATATGCCCAAGAATCCTCCTGAGCTTGGTTAAATTTTCCTCCTTTTTTTCTGGAGGGGGATTCCAGTTTTCAAATTCCTTCCATCTTCAGCTGAGGCTCCAGCCCCTTACTTAGAAAACTAATGGGACCTGTCAGCCAGATCAAACAGCTCTTACAGCTCTGCCTGCTTATACAGGGTACTCACACCTGATGTTGGGGTGATTTAGCATTCCAATAGTCTTCTCTGTGACTTCCATCATCTAACAGCATACTTTTCAGCCAAGGCTATTTTTGTGTGTCTCTTAAAAGTTTGTAATATGGTTTAGGCAGAGTTATAAAAAACGCCCAAACTGTAAAGCTTAAAAAGATGGAGATTCATGCTTCCAGGGCTCAAACACTCAACAACTGAGACACATATTGTAAGAAACCCTATTACAATCCAGTAGATTTTACAGGATCAGGCTGTTAGCTATAAAATAAGGCAGAAAAAGAACACCTTTGCCTTGATTTTCCTGCTTTCTTTGCCTACTGGAAATTATTCATGTAAGAGCTAAGTCTCAACTGAATGTCAACATGCTGACTTTGCAATTTAAGATACACCTGTTTGTTACAGGACATCTTTCTGATTAAGAGCATTCATCACGGTGCCTGTACATATTTTTCTCTGCTGATGAAGCTGAGTCCTGTTTCAGAAATCTCTGGCGCCACTCTGCAGATAAGAATATGGCAGAGAAAGCCATGAGTCTAACTCCCCTTGGGATGCCACCAAGCATTTTGAGTCTCAAAATTAACTTAACCCAGCCCTATTCACAAGATCAATCAGTTCCCTCTCAAATATATTTTACGTGAAACAGATTTGTGAAAAGTGTTTCCTAAGCAGTAGAATTTTAATGCAGCTATTGTGGCAGTGCATATGCATCATCAAATCATTGGCTGGGGATGAGATTGCTTGATCTATTATGCAGTCACAGGAATAAGAAACACACTGTGCTCCTATTTATTGCTTTTTACCATTTGCAGCTCACTTGATAAGTGCCCTTGCATAAAATTGTCCATTTTCCCTTCTGAACACTTTGTCACAGTTTTTCAGCAATAATAACAAAATAGTCTGTTAATAACATGAGCTGACAAGTTTTTCAGTGTGACCATTGCATTCTCACCAATACCTAGCAAACAGAGATAATGAAAAGGCACATTCTTTGTCCTGACAAGTCACAGTTGCATTTTCATATTCTTGAACAAACAGAAATGGAACAGTTCTCCCAATAATTTAATTTGAAAATAATTTAATTGACTCAACAAGCAGAGGCAACATAAGAGCATTCATCAAAGGCAGGAGGACAAAGAGGAGACATAGTTGTTTTGGATCGCAGTTTATGCTCTGATCTTTTGCTGGAATTAATTGTTACTCAGGACAAAACCTGAAATTAGAAGAATACGGCACTGGGTTCCTTATGACACATCTCAGATTAGTGGCTTTTTTTAGACCTATTGTCTGTAGAACCGGTAACCTGCATACTCCAGTGACTTTCAAACTTGGCTTTTTGTTGTGTAATAGGGCAGACACTGCTGAGGCTTGGAGCCTGTCCTCAGTGCCCATCCTTCCCTCTCTTTGTATTCCTGATTTCCTTCAGGGAGTGAAGAACAGCAGTGACCTGATACAAAGTCTGGCGCTTCCCTAGCCTCTACCCTGCAGCATTTAAGTACTCTGTAAAATGGGGTAGGCTTTAGAAAATGCAGCCTTCCAACTGATTTCATGCACCTAATAATAGCCTCGTAGATGAGGAACAGTGCATGTGCCTCATGTAAGCGATCATACTGCCAAAGTAGGCAGAAACATACAAGCTGCAAGCTCAGAAAACTAGTTTTATAAGCTGCTGATAGGTTTTGGTTCTTTCCATGCAGGCCAAATGCATCACTTCAATGTTGGGATGGCCACCACGGGGTGAAGAAGGCAATTTCCTTCCCTGTGGTTTCAGCATAAAAAGATTTATGCAGTTCTCACTGTTCTTATCGAGGACTGGCTTGAGTATATCTTGCGCTTGACTTCATGGTTTATTTGCTTTTTTGCATTACTCAGTGGATGGTGGTGATAAGGTTGCATTTTCTGAGCGGTTAAATTCATTAACATTAATAGCTAGGGCCAAATCCCATTGCGCTCTACTGTGATCCTATTGAGCAAAACTTTCCTGAACAGAGATAGCAGTGTGCTTACCTGTCCTGAATCAAAACAGCCATCAGGCTTCCACTTAAAGTTTCACTGGTTCTGCATCTGTATGCCACTCTGGTTGAAGCCAAAGAACACTGTGTACATTAGCATTTCACAACTTAGTAATCAGTCTCAAACATTATGGGTTCCCAAAGAGACTGTTGGAATTAGATGTGATAGATGTGATGCTTTTCATAGGAAAAAAACCAAAACCATTTCTATTCAAAATACCACAAGGAAACTAACAGGAAAGTACTAAGAAAACAATGAGAAAATAAAAGATTGAGAGTATTTTCACATTTATCCTCCACCTCCTTTTCCCAAAGCTTTACATTTACTAAATTCTTTGTGAACCATTCATTCTATTATGCCAGCAAAAGACACCATAACATTAACTCATAAAATGACACAGAAGTTTGTTGCTGCTCTATTCTTTCAGTTGTTCAAGCCTTTAGTGATAGCATTAATCATAACAGGCAGACTGCAGGACCCTGAAGTTTCATCTTATTAAAAAGATGAACGAAGCACTGATTGTTTGATATCAATGATACTTTGGTACCATTGATATTGGTACTTCAGAGGTTTTGTACTTCCTGACAACAGTTTCATTTTTGCCTCTGGATTCCCCTTAATCTGTAGAAGTATCAATGACAGGAAAAGAAAGGGATGAAAATCCAAGTTTTCTGAACCAAGATCTCAAATAGATTTATATTTAAGCTACAGAAAGAGCCCTCAATTATTTAATCTTTCTTTTCTAATTTATTAAATATTTGTCTTGTTCATTCAACTCCCCTTGGTTTCAGCAGTTTATTACTGATCATAGCAAGCCCTGGACAGGCAGAATACTACATTAGCTCACCCAGCTTGAGTTAAAATTGTATGAGCTAAAGGTTTGAATTAAACGTGCCCTTGTTACACGGACTTGCATCCTTTCTTAATTTACTCATTCAGGTGACTGGCAGTTAGGAAAACTAATAAAGGTTGCTAGAACAAATGAAAAGTGTTTTACTTTTGCCTGAAGATACTCACCCAGTACTTTCATGTCACTTAGTGAAACTTTTGACTTGAGGTATAACAGTGAAAATGAGAAATAATTATAATGTTCATTTCAGTGATATTCCAATGATGAACCTAAACCTTGTCTTCTAAACAGGTATCAAGTTACTCTTGAGAAGCCTTCTAGGTTTAGTCTCTCAAGTTTGTCTTTCAAGTTCAGAGCATGAAGTCCAACAATGTAATCAGAATTGATGGCAAAAATGTCATATTTCTTGTACAGATTTCAGATCTGATACTTGGCTGCTTCTGCTCAGCAATAACCCCTCCATGATGTCAAAGCTCCCAGGATGTGTGGAGAGGACAGCTATGGGCTAGGGGGCTACTTTCCCAATCTAAAAGATTTCTAGTAGTGAGTTATGTTATAATTTCACTACAGCCAAAAGAGCAGTTAACAGTAGTTAAAACCTGATCTGATTCTGGTTCTGAATTTCCTGTGTTTCTAGTACTTTCCGGCAGTGTTCAGACTCTTTAAGCTTACCTTGCAGAACTTAGGTCACACTTACATCCTGATACCTGAATTGAAGCATTTGTAAACAGAAATATACTGCCTGCTATTTCTTAGCATAAAAAGAAATTCCAGAGGAAAAAATATTATTCCCAAAATGAATTTTGCCAGAATAAAACAGAGGTTTTTTATTAAACATTACAATAAAATTCTGTAATGTTACATCAAATTTACTACACAAAAAGATGTATATGAATTCAATAGATGACATGGTCAATTTGGCAATGTTTGATCAGATAGCTCAGTTATCTGATTGCATTAATGCTAGATATCCAAATTCTCCTTGTTCTGTCTTTATACCTCTCCCTCTTGGAATCCAAGCCCTGGAGTCAAATAAGAAAATTTCCCCGTCTCTTTGAAAGTCTTGGATCAAAGGAATGAGTGACAGCTCTGATCTCTAAGACTAGAAAGGCACACACTAGTAAAATCTCGCTCACTGTTAAGAAACTGTGACTGGAGACACAGCACATGGTTAAAGTGAAGTTAGGGCCAACGTGTGAAGTCCAGAGCTCAAACGTCATCTGCAACGGAATTACTGTTTGATTCTTGGTGTAGTGTTCAGATTTAGCCCCACACTGAAAACTACAGATCCAACTTTTTCATGTTTAGAACACAGAGTTTAAATATGATAAAATCATTAAGTTTATCTCTAATTAAATTTAATCGGAGCTTCTCCAAGCCCCACATGCCCATCTGATTTTTTTTTTTCTGGATTTCTGATCCATTGCCAGCACTTCAAGGGCTGTGAAAAAATATCACCCCTAATCAAATACAACAGCATGATTGCCTGGTTCAGAAAACTCCTCAGGTATTAAAGAGATTGCTGCGTAGCTAAGTGCTCAGTGTCAATGGTTCAATCAGACTGTTGTGAAGCTGGAAAAAACCCCGTTGTCATCTACAGCATCATGCATCACAAAATGCAAATAATAAATCCCTCTGCATACACTTGGCCACGCAGGAGCTATAATCAGCTTGGATGCAGGTGGAAAGCTGTCATCCCCGCAAGGAAAGCTCTGTCCTGTCCTCTGGAGCACGCATGGGCCAGAGACCCTGGTCTCCAGTTCTGCATTGCCACCTCCCGGCCGAGTCCCGGCACACCGGTCTGGGAGGCTCTGCCTTAGCAAGAGGCCCAGGCTGGCGCTTGGACAGCCATTCCTTCTTCATTTCCAAACCAGCCCCAAGTGTGGGCAAGGTGACAGGCATTTTGGATCTCCCCGCGGTGTTGCTGTGGGGTTTTTGTCTTACCCTGGCCCTGTAGGGACAACTGGTGAACAACATGGTGTTGCACGAGAGATGTCCTCTCCCATCAGCCTCGTGAGCGCTCCGAGTTGCTGGCTCACTTCCGGGCAAAGTTCAGTATTTCTTTACTAGTACCCAGGACAGATGGGAGGCAGACTACAGCCTCATTTTTTCTTGCCCTTGCTTCTCCATTTATCTCACTGTCCTAAACACAACATTTGGTAGGGACACATCACGTGTGCGCCACAAAGCTAGGTTTAGACTTACCTTCATTTAACAAACGAGTTAGAGCTAACGCCTTCTTACCACACCTCTCCCCTTGGGGTTTGTTATCGCCTCTCTGCCAGATATCACTGGTGGAATGGCACATGTGAACACTCCTCACCCACGTCAGTGCAAAGTCTGATGGCTTCACCTACGCTGTTGTGCAAGGTGGTTCAAGCTAAGCTGCAGGGTTGTGCATGGGCCATAAAAAATGTCCATATATTCCCTTCCATCAGCAGAACTGAGAGGGCCACACGTCCAGACTGGGTAATAGGCAACTGGGAGCTGTATTGTGAATCTCTGGGGTTTTTTTTCTGTGAATATCTTGTGTCTGATTTCTACATGTCTTTCACTAAGAGCTTTTAACAAAAGTGTACATAAACCTTGGTCTTATTTAAAGTAGAGTGAAAGACTCATCATTTCGTTTAAGTATTCCTCAACTTGCTGGGTATGAAACATTCTAATATTAAATTTAGAAAATGCACACACACCCCCTATAGTTTTACAGATGCATTTTCTATTTAAATGTGAGAAATATATCGAACCATTCAACTGCTGAGTGGTTAATAAGTACAACAATAACAGTAGAAAAATAATATGGTTCGCATTATATAGCCTTTCTTCTGTGCCTCTGGTGGGATGAATATGCCCAGCTTTAGAGCTTTAGAGCAGCAGAGAAACCATTTTAATTAGATTTTTAAATTAGATTTTGTAGACCTGTGAAGAAAGCAGCAAATACAAGCCAAAAGATACCACTGACTGCAGAGAAACCCATCATGCACCAGCAGCATCCTGCTGAAGAAGATAATGCTCTCTAGCCTGAACACACTGGAAAAGAAAACGTTGTGAGCTTTATCACAGAAAGAGTGCTTATGTGAAGACTTCAAACTAGCAGGCATACAGGGACGCTCTACGTATTTGAACACCTCAGGAAAACATACCAAGATAGAGGGAGACCTGAACTAACAGCAGTGGCTTAGAATTCCTGCATCAGTAGCTTTATATGCAGTTTTCCAAAGAAAAAACTAATTTGCTGAAGGTTTTGTAAAGCAGTACGGCAAAGCTGAGGCTCAGGTTTGGATGCTTTTATCCTCTGGGTAAATAGTACATGCCAGTCTTCAGGACTGGCAGCTCAGCACTTTTCACCACCTTTCCATTAAGAATGCTTTTAATGTAAAAAAAAAAAAGCCCACGGGTCTGCTGTTTTGGAAATAGAGCAGAAATCACAATGCTAATTGAGACAAAAACTTCGCAGAGATTGTTTCTTCCTTGATGAGGGCTGTGAACTGAAATTTAACTAGGTTCAGAGAGCTGACTGGGTCGACATTTGGGGTCCCACCCATCATGGTAACACTATTGGGAGGTCAATAGCTGTAATATGCATACTCACTTTTGAGTTGTTTTTTCAATTTGTCATCTGAGTGCTGTGAAAATAAATGTCTGGGCTAGTACTGACTAATGTGTATATCACTGTTATTATCAATGCATTTTGTTTTGTTTTTTTCTTGCTGTAGGATCATCTTAGAGTATTTCACAATCATGCAAGCCAGAAGGCAACACTTTTTCTTCCATAAGGACTGGTGGCATATAACCACACTATTTCAGTTCTGCGTTAGGGCTGCAGATATTTTCAGACATTTCCCTTTATTACATGGTGAAAGGTTTCATTCAGCTCAGGAAAATGACTGCTCTTGGCAATTGCTTACAGCACAGAGAGCGAGGAGCGACTCTCTTCTACCTTTTTTCCCCTGCATCTCTGCAGTTTGTCCAGCAAGGGGAGTTGTAGGAACAATGCAGCCGGTTTCTCTCAAACTGAAGAAAAATACCTGTGATCATTATTAAGGCAAGTTCCCCTCTATCTATTCTACAACAGGTCAAATATAAGACTTTTATGAGATACTCATTTACTATCTACTGATTTATTCCCAGTTTTGTGGGGGAGTAAAAGGTCTATCATGTAATTAGACAGTGTTTTCCAGGCCCTGATGTTGGTTACTCATCAATAATAAATTTTTTGAGTTTCAGCTGTCAGTCATTAGCAACTGAGTACATGACACCTGTGCAATCCAGGTAGAAGAGAGGTGAATGTGTTTGAAAAGGAAGGTATAGGTTTGTTAGCTTTTCATTATTCAGTGCAGTATTTTTAAACAAACAACAGTGCAACATAAGCAGAGGAAATGCAAATGAAAGCCTAAATTCATCAGCTGTGCGTGATAATAGATATTTAACTATGGGTAAAAGGAAGTTTATACATCTATTCAGGATATAGTTTTTCCCCTACCTTATCTATATATTGATCCATTTCATTACTAAAAGGTATTCATCCTACTGTCATATCTTGGTCTACACCCTTGCTCTTTTTCATGGAAGTTTGTTTTTTAGTGTTCATTTATCTTACCATAGTATTCTGTCAGGAACAGATCCTGTGACCAGTTGTCTGAGGGGGCTGATTTCATTCTTACCCCTGTGCCTACAAACACTTTTGTACTTTTGGGGTAGCACGAATGGAAGTAGACCTAGGGAACAATGGCAGCAAATAGACAACTTACGTGCTCTAAGTTAAGCTAAGTGCAAAGCTCACTGTAGGATGTGGGCCTTATTCTTATCAGGTTTATCCAATAACTTCCCTCTGGTTAGGTTTTGCTGGCCGGTTTGGTCATTATCTTTGGTCTTCATGGCTCTTTCTCAAACCGTGCAGTGTCACAGTGATCTTTTTTTCCCTCTCATTAGGCATTTGTTAGACCAAAACATATTATCTTTCATTCACCAAGCTGGGCACCATAATAAACAGGAAGTAACTGGCCAGATCCTAAAAGCATTTGACATTCATGCACAAGGAATTAATATACAGTTTTTTGGGACTCCAATAACTGGATCTTTATACTGTGCTTTTTTGCCTTAATGTCTCTTATAAACATGTAATGTGCAGCTCAGTTAGATCTTCCCGTTCTGGTGTAGGCTGTTGTGCTACAACTTCCATCATTAGGTATGTATCTAAGCTGTAGGGCAGAAGCAGCCTCCAGGCCAGGTAAAAAAATGTCCAAATCTGTATTTCAGCAAAGTTTGGGTTTAGACGTGGATCCAGAACTTCACAGCTAGTGCTGCCTCAGAAATAGGCTTTTTCAGGTGATTTGCTCAACACTTCCTCAAAGTGCCAGGGCTATGGTCATGAGAGTCAGCATGACAGTTTGCAGAATATATTAACTTCCAGCCGTACTCTCCTTCTGCTCTTCTACACCAGTCTGATGTGCTCCTGAATCCAGATAAAAGAGTAACAGAACTTTACTGAAATGAAGTTTGTCTTCTTATCTGCCTGCTTCATCACATGGTCAAAGGATGCATTAGCAACCACTTCACCAGGGATAAATTTATGTGGGTCTTGCCACACAAGGAGTTGTTACAGTCAGGAATTGTTTCAGTCGGATTGGGACAGAGAAAGCTCCTTTTCAAAGAATGGGCGAGGCAAAGACAGAGCTTATTCTGGAAGCTTTCTGTGCCAGACTAGGTGATAATGTCAGATCCTCTCCTTCCTTTAATCAAAAGGGTGTACTTCTAGCATTGTGACCATGTTTATTTGTTCAGAGCTACTTGATCAGGTGGAAATGGGATACAGTCACACAGTGGGGTAACCACAGAAGAGCCAGGCTGGGACCAGGCCCTACGGAGCTGTGCAAGTCTTGAACTGAAAAGGAAGAGAATAGGAGGTTGGGCCGTCTCTGCCTCACCAGGCAGGATCACCACGCTTTTGTATGAGGAGATGATGCAGAGACAGTGGCTGCATATATGCCATGCTAGGGTGGTTCTAGAAACCTGCCCAAGATCCTGATGAATGCAAATTACTGTGAAACTGTTGTGCATATTTGTGTTTAAGTAGGAAACAAGATGCAGTGACTTTGGCACTGATAACCTTCAACAAGAATCTTGGACTAGAAACAGGAAGGTGGAGCTTGAGGTGTAAATCTGGCGTGGTTGCACCCTGATAACTGCATGCACACACAGGCTGGGCATTGAAATGCAGGCATTTGAAAATACGAAGAAAAAAAAGGTCAATGTGCATCGATAATATTGGGAAGGAATTGCACTGCTTCTGAAGACCATCTTATATCTGCACTTTCTGAAAGACAGGGCAACTTGGCTTTTTCCAGCTTCTCTGCCTGAGCTAATGTGCCATCAGGAGATGCAGGGACTCGGTCCTACTTCAAAGTCTGGTTAAGACCCAGGGGTGAACGTGTTCCATTATCTTCACATTCGTTTTTCTGGGAGCCTTCCTTTGTTTACTCTCTCCTGAAACAAAACTTACCTGCCACCCTGTTCAGACTACAAAGAAAGTGATTTTCCTTCCCCTTTCATCACTTGTATTTTTTCAACTACCACCTTATCTCTAGTCTGAAAGGAGGGATAAGTTACATCTTCATTTGAGTATAGCTCCAGGCTTCCACTTAAAACATTACAGACCATGCTTTAGCATCTATTAAGAGCAGTGATCCTGCTTCATGGATTTAGCTTTAATATATGTAGGTTTGAAAGGTCTGCAATCAGTAACTGTCCATCTCTGTAACATAATTATTTATTAGATTCTACTCAACAATAACAATCCCAAATTTTCTCTCTAAATATGTCTGGGGCTTGGAGAAATATTTTCATCACTGATGTTCTAATTATATAAAACAGCTGTGGATGCAAACAAAACTTTTTTTTTTCCTCATGGCTAATAAAAATATAAGTAGATATAAATAAGTATAATATGGTGTTTGATTTTAAAAGATAAGAAATGTTTTATTAAATGTCAGATAAACACTGAGTTTGGCTTTATTCTAGCGCAATTTTACAAAATAAAGGCAAACAGATATATGTTGATGGACTAACATTTTAAATTATCATTGTTGATGGATAACATTGTTAAGGAAATAATCACTGTATCCTTTTATGCTGGAGTTGGAGTAGGAGAATTTACAGTCAAACATGTCACATTTCTGAAGAAACGTTGCCTCAAGTGTGTGTGTGTTGTTACGTGCCCCAAACTTGTAACAAACTGGGTAGATTTAACCAGAACTGCTTGGGTTTTAATACTGGGTGAAATAATAGCAGAAGTATTCTGTTTTGACACAGATAGTTACAGCGAATGGGTATCTCCATCTGGAGTGGAATCTTATTCTGGCCTTTCTTGCTAGAAAAAGAAAGATTAGTATGTTTTAATGCAGTATTTCTACCCAATGGTCTACTGAATGATGAAGAGTCCCTAATCCCTTTTTTCTCCCTTGAAAATGATAAATCACTGCTGTGTATTTACTACGGTTCTTCATTATCTTCATTTACTATGTGCCCTTTAGCTCCCTGATAGGTAATGAATAACATATTTGGGCTTGGGGTTATTTTTATTTGTAACAATACTCTTGGGGAATCATAACCAATCTGGACCTCATTTTTCAAGTTTTTCTTAAGAGCAAAGTTATTCTTCTTCAGACTTCTCAAGCCAAGTCAGGCATTAATGTTTTCAAAGTAACTACCACAGTCCAAATCCCTGCTAGCATTTGGTTTTTTATTTCATTTTGATTGTGTTGGGTTGTTGCCCAAGTAGCTAAAGCAAGAAAGGTAGCTTCATGATGTGGCCTCATAACCCTTTGCACTTGCACTTTTGCTCTGGCGTCATGAGCAGTACAATGCTGGCTATATCAAAAATACACTCATGTCCTTGAAAACTGTTAAAATCGCTTACGCCTTCCTTACATGACAGACACACATGCATCCTCACAGGCACACATTCATGAAGGTAAGGACTTGGCTAGTCTATAGGAGTCATTGAAATGCCACTTGTTATTAAGTAAAACTTTGAAGTGCACCTAACAACAATAATCTCTACTGAACTTTCAGCTGCACGTTTTACGCATCATTTGTGTTGACATGCCTCCTTCATTTTTTTGCTACAAAACTAGCAAACCACTCCTTTCTAACGTGAAGAGAAGGCAGAACATTAATTGCTCATGTAGAACTTGGGGATAACAATTACAATGACTCCCAGGATGCTTTTAGTTATCCAGAAAGCTGGGCATCAAAGCATTTCCCTTTGTTTCACGTTCTCACAAAGCAAATCCATAGATGTACTTGATGTATGCCAGGTTTTTTCCCTCCTTTTATGCTGCACGGAGTGTTCTGGCTTCCTGCTATTGTCCCTGTTCTCCATTTTGCTCCCCATGCCACAGAGCCTGGTGCCTGTCCCTGCTACTAATGGCTTTTGTTTACAGGTAACATGTGCTGCGTGTTGCCACGCGACTCGTTGCCCTTCAGAAAATTCTTTAACTCCCCTTTCTCCTCCGATAGTAAGGCAGTGTGCCAGCAGCTCCTCACTTTTCATATTCAAACCACCTAGCTTGGGTAAGAGGCACAATATTGGATGCCACTGCTTTGGAGGGTTCTTTTTGGTGGCTTTTAGTACAGGAGAGTGCAACCTGGATGTGGCAGAGAAGGCAGGGTTCAGGGCTGTTTTCCAAAGCAGCCCCTGGCAGCCAGACCCACTGTACTGAGTCAGTGAGTAAAACATATGTTCCCTTCTGTGCCAGTCATGGGAAAAATACACCAGTGTACAGATGGACCCGTTAGCATCGCTGCTTTAGCCCACGTTGTAGTAGTTTGGGCTTCTAACTTTGGAGGTCCCCAGTGATGGTAGCATTGCAGGTGGAGGTTTCCACAGGGGCAAATCTTCCCCCAGATTCCTCAGAGGCAGAGAGAGCCCACCTTCCTGATGTCTTCCTTTCCAGTTCAAGAGGAGGTGGTTAGAAATTGCTCAAAAGTTGCAAAACTGTAAACTAGATATAATCCCCATCTGCTGAAGAACAGAGGATTCAGGAAACCATTGGCAGTGGCCAGAGCCACCTAGGGGGAAAGGTTTGCAGGGAAAAAAAAAGTCAGAAAAGAACTATCCATATTTCTCTCCTCCGGAACTGCCTGAGCAGCTATATACCCTCTATTGGGGCCATACACAATCAAGGTGGCAGGGGAAGCAAGCTCAGCAGTTTCAGAGCTGAAAGGCTCATGGGGCAGCAGAGGCTTTGCTGGTAGAAGACGTAATGTTTGTGCTTCCTTGGGCTGGCTTCAATGCATCCAGCCCTTCACTGCTTGTAATGTTCAGGCAACCTAGAACTTGCTGCTCTGCT
>JAOXNO010000033.1:65445251-65456108 GCA_028565335.1 Limnodromus scolopaceus | reverse complement strand
AACTGTAAACTAGATATAATCCCCATCTGCTGAAGAACAGAGGATTCAGGAAACCATTGGCAGTGGCCAGAGCCACCCAGGGGGAAAGGTTTGCAGGGAAAAAAAAAAGTCAAAAAAGAACTATCCATATTTCTCTCCTCCGGAACTGCCTGAGCAGCTATATACCCTCTATTGGGACCATACACAATCAAGGTGGCAGGGGAAGCAAGCTCAGCAGTTTCAGAGCTGAAAGTCTCATGGGGCAGCAGAGGCTTTGCTGGTAGAAGACGTAATGTTTGTGTTTCCTTGGGCTGGCTTCAATGCATCCAGCCCTTCACTGCTTGTAATGTTCAGGCAACCTAGAACTTGCTGCTCTGCTCTCCAGTCCTTCATTCCATGACGAATAAATGAAAGTTGTGCCTTGCGACCTCTTTCTGCCTCAGTGCATGGTGAATTTGAAACTATCACTAAAGTAGACCCAGGAACATCCATGTGAGTTCATCCCAATTAGTTAATAAATGTATCTGCCTGCTCCTCTGGAATATTAGAAAACTAAACTGTATTCCCGCATTTACCCATAGCTGTTTAGAATAGAATAGAATAGAATAGAATAGAATAGAATAGAATAGAATAGAATAGAATAGAATAGGAGTAGAACAGAATCAGTTGGAAGGGACCTACAGCTGTGTGACCAATTCAGGGCTGACCAAGTTAAAGCATGTTATTAAGGGCATTGTCCAAATGTGTGTTAAACACTGACAGGCTTGGGGCATTGACCACTTTCCTAGGAAGCCTGTTCCAGTGTTGGACCACCCTCTCAGTAAATTACTGTTTCCTAATATCCAGTCTAAATCCCGCCGCCCTCGGTGCAGCTTTGAACCATTCCTTCGCATCCTATCACTGGATACCAGGGAGAAGAGCTTAGCACCTCTCTCTCCAGTTCCTTTCCTCAGGGAGCTGTAGAGATCAATGAGGTTGCCCCTCAGCCTCCTTTTCTCCAAACTAGACAAACCCAAATTCCTCAGCTGCTCCCCATAGGACATTCACTCCGGTTATTGGCATGCCAAATAACTTTATATTAATTCCTTGTGCATGAATGTTTGGCTGCCTCTTCCAGGGGATTTTCTGATTGCCTTACGCTATCTCAGGAACACAATGATGCAAATTTGAAGCCCCAAACAAGTCTTTCACATGACACTCAGAAGTGCTCAAGTGTTTGGTACTTTAAAGCTCATCAAAATCTTGCCAGTTCTTGAAAATAATTAAGTCACTTTAAGTGAAAATTCAGGAATATTCAGTCAGCATTATAACATGACAGAATTTTGCCATGTTGGATCACATAACACCCCCCTAAGCAAGGAAAGACTGTTATACTACTAATTAATCTACTATTATAATAGGACATAGATGAGAAAAAGAGAATTGGTAGCTTACCTGACTTGCTTGAGGATCTGTGGAAGCACTTGTTTAGCAAAGCGCCCACTGACGGCGTGTGACTCGGAGCGATGCCTCGAGGCGGGGAAGGACTCTCACCTCTCTATGTATAATTGATGCGTTTACACAGTGTTTTCTGAAACTGGTCTCACATCACTAAGATGTGGCTTAGCAGGAGAACCCACGCGGCCTTTGCAATGGGCTCTAATGTACAACAGCAGCAGCGCTGAAGTTCTGGGTTACTGTGGAGGCTCCCACAGCACTCAGCTTCTGTCTCTTCTGGAGGTTGTCCCTGCTTCTGTCAGGCCATCTCTGGTAGGTTGCAGTGGCTGAACTGCCAAACCTGACTGACACCTGCTGCCCAAACTGGAACCAAAACAACAATTTCCAGGAAACGCATCCTATTCTGAGCAGATTCCAAAACTCCTGAAGAATGATGTGGGAGACCCTTACACTGCGGCATATGCCATTTTTGGGTTACCAAGATGTTTTTCTGCCAGTCAAAACTTCCAAAGCCTTCCATTTTATGGATTGCCTATTTTACTGTATTTGTGGAGGAAAGGCACAGAATTTCTGGACCTGTTTCACCTGACTTTGATAGACTCGGCACATGATTTTTTTTCCATTAGACTACAACACTAGCTTTATTTACCTTCTCAGTTTTTGTATAGGATGTTGCAAGATTTCTTATAAGGCCTTTGCTACTCCGCTGGATCTGTGGAATCCATGCTAGAGATGACTTTGAATAGCTCGCTTGTCTACATTCACAATCCGTCTTTCAACAGCCAGCACAAAAGAAAAGGAGCCAAGTAATGCTGCTGGTTAGAAGTTTCCCCTATTGTTCATCAAAAATAAGCACATCGTTAGCTTAAAACCAGCTGAGGGTTCTAAGAAGAGTGGATACAGTCTGCAAACCCTAACTTCAAAAAAAAAAAAGGGAAACAAAAAGAAGCTCTAAGAGTGTCATTTTTACAGCCCTCAGAAGTAATTTAAGAGAGGTGCTCTAGGTCTTGTACCTCTTATGTTTTCCTTTCACTGAAGTTTCCCCAAATACTTTACAAATGCTTGCTCTAGCTGGTGAATTTGACACTATTGTTTAGTACAATGATGTGTTTGCAACACTGGAAAGTAATGTTTTGCTACAATGGAGGGATTTTTTTGCGTAGTTGTGTTTCCATTCTTTGATGTGGGTGAGGTGATCTATACCCAGTCAATGCTTTGGAATGCTTCAAACAATGTTTAAAAAAAAAAGAAATAGAACTCCATCTTCTAGATTTCCTATATATTAGATCCCTTTTATTCCCTTGCAAAATGCCAAGAACCTAAACAAAAGCCTGTCTATCTATGAAGAGAGCTGTCAGGCCAAAGAGGGTCTCACTGACCTTTTGTTCACCTGTTTGGTTTGTCTGAAGCCTTTCATGAGAGCCATATTTCTGAATTCTGTTGTTCATGTATTTTATGGTAATGGCTAGCTGGTTGTACTGAATATATGTAGCGGGGTATGCAGAATGCTTGCAGAAAAAGTGAAAAAACATGAATTTAAAGACTTTTGTAGAGGAAATACTAAGCTTTTTTCTTCTTCTTTTTTTCTTTTTTTTCCTCAAATCTAGTCCTAGTTAGTAGCAATCCTTTGCATCTGGGGCTTCAGGCTTAGTATGTCCTGTGCTGTTCCTGGGGTGTTCAGGGAAGACACAAAGGCTGGAGTGCCAGCAGATCCCTCTGTTCCACCCTTTTCGCTCCCAGGGATCAGCATTTATCCCAGAGGTCTTGCAGAAAAGCCGAACCCTGTAAGCACAATTTGCACCTACAGCGCAGCACCTGCAATGGCACAGGAGCACAGCACCCCCGGTTTCGTTGCCGTGTCACCCAAATGAGTTATATCACTATTATATGATATGACTCATTATGAGGAAGACAAGGTTATTTCCCTGTAACCTGAAGTCTGTGAGTTATATTGTTTCTGCACAGCACTATTAAGTCCAACTTAATAGGCTTGCCTTAAATGGCCATGCAAATAGGGTTTTTTTAACAGTTTTCTGTTAAATACAGGGGGGTTAAATTCGAAGGGCGTTCTCAGCATTACATTGTCAGAGTTCATGCTCTGCTGAAGAGTTCACATTCAAAAGCAGCTGCTTCTTCTGAGCATCTCTGCATTGCCATCAAGGTAATAAAACAGTGCTGATATATTCACTCTCAAAATCAGATGGGGTGGGGGGTAAGGAAAGAGACCTTTTAACGTTGTATCTGCCTCTTACAGTTCTTCCCAGATACCTTTTTTCAACTCGGAGCAGGAAAGCAGGAGGCCTGTCCTACCACTCCATACAGCCACACCACGGACTTCAGGGGATGACACCAAGGCGGTTCATCTGCGATAACCCTGGGGCAGAACGGCTGCTGGATGGCCTGCCAAAGGGTTTGAAGGGATATTTAGGCCCTTAATAACAAAAAAAGCTTCTGCATCCTGGTGTAAGGGATAGAAGGAGACAGAATCTGGCAGCAGTAGCATCACTGGAGCTCTTCATCAGCCTCCTCCTGGCCCTGATTGGGCTGGTCACATGTGCTACCAGGAGAAGGGAGTTGAATGTGGCACCTTGGTGGCTGTGGGCTGTGTCTACACCTTGTCCTCTCACGTCCCTGTGCAGAGCACCCCTGGGTGGTGTTTACTGTCTCTCTGGACAGTTTCAAGGAGTGGTGGACGCTCTCAGTGGTGCTCTGCTTGCTATCACCCTCCAGTCCTCTTCAGATACATTTTCAAGCTTGTCACTTTTTTTTTTTTTCCCATTTGTTGTCCCCTCGAATCAGTTGTTTTTCTTATCAAGTTTAGGTTTTCTCTTTTTTTTTTTTTTCTCTCTTTTTTAAGGCCTTTCTCTTCCTGGGAAGGGCTTGAAGATTTCATTAGAGCCAGGAGCAGACAGGGTGAGTTGCTGTCCTGAGTGCACCCAGTGGTTAACTGGAGAACTTGGGAGCTTGGCTGTGACCCAGGAGGTTTGACCTACCCTGAGATAAGGTGCTGGGCTCCCCAGGGGTGGCAGGAGACCAGGGTGTGGTAAAAAGCTCAACTATATAACAATACCTGGAGTATAACTGGTACCAGTGCTGAGCACTGGAGTTTGACTGGTGCATGTCTTTTGCAAGATCTCACAGTTAAATGTATGCCTAACTCTACATTATTATGGTGTTTTTAAATATAGGGTGGCATTATATAAATGAATAGCTTTACTCAGCAGTTTTCTGCAAATAATAGGCACTTTATTAAAAAAATTCCAGATCAGCTTACAGCTTAACCCCAGTCATTGACAACCATCTTTAACAACAAACCTCTACTTCTTAGGCAATGGGACTCATGCAAAATATTGAAAGGTCAAGCCTGTGGCTGATATACTTTATAAGATCTTAAAAATTAGGTATCTCGAATATCTTTACAGAGTGACAGTCTAAACAGCTCCTTGCTGTTAGGATGGAGTCATTTATTGAGTGGCAGAGCCTCTTACCAAGGTAGTTTGTAGCATTTCTTTACCAGCATTTCTTTACCAGCATGGTTCATAACAGTAGTACCTAAGGAAAATAGTCTATTGAGAGTGTATGGTCTAACAGAGAGCAAAGGATTGTTTTGCCAGTCTAATTGCCAAGCCACTGGCTTTTTCTTGCACAGGTTAAATCATTAATTTTGCACTTGTTTCAACATAGCTAAGCTGGCAAGAGCTTTAAGCACCATCTATGCCTGTGCTTACTTAACAGATAAAGCAGAAACATTAGACAATTCTGAGAATCTGAAAAAAAAAGCAAGACAAAACAGGTATGATTCAAAATATCTAGGCACTCCTCACGCCTTTTGCCAGTGTGCCTTTCCTCAAAGCCAGCCTTTGTTCCAAGCATTTGGATACAAATTGTAGGTACATGGGTCACATTTTCTCCTGAAAGCCAACGGCATGGCTGAAGCAGGCTGCCGGATGGCCATGTTTTGGATAATCCAAATATTAAGGGTCTTTTAATCCATCTGTGACGACAGGGCTGCACTAGCAGTGGGACCATGGCATGGCTGAGCCGGGGAGATCTACCTACCTCCCCTCTGCACTTCAGAGCCCAGGGTGGCTGTCCCTGTGCAGAGGGATGGGAGGTGGCTGTCACACAGGCATCAGTTCACTGGTGCAAGGCACTCATCTGTCACCCAGCTGCGATGAGAGACGGAGGAAAACCCGAAGATCACTCTTCCTCCACCATCTTCCACCTCCCAAAGGAATCTTTTGGCAGGCCTGGTTACTTCATCCAGACATTAAGAAGCTTTGCTTTATCATCCTCCCGTCACTGCCAAAAGCTCTGAATAATTTTGTGTGTCAAAAACCAGCTTCGCTTTAGACCTCAGATAATTAAAATCAAACAGAAATTGTTACAACTTTAAAAAAAAAAAGCTTAAAACCTGTGGGCTGAAGATAAGCTGGGGTCATACCCATTTTAAGAAAAGGCTTCTCCAGTTGACAGAAGTTTAGAAGCTTTGTGTACTTATACAGGTACCTATAATCTCTCTATCCCTTCACCAAGCATTAATGTAAATAAATGGAGAAGGCATTCATTTCTTCACACATGAAAACCACTTTCTTTGCTGTATGGTCACAAAATTACCAAGGGCAGATTTTTCTGACTTCACAAAGCAAAGCCAGCCATCCACATTAGCTCAGCGTCCTGGCCGCACTTTATGCTTGTTCTGTTTTCCAGCAATGGTTTATTCCTCAAAACATCTTGTTCTTGGAATAATCCTGGCAGTCAAAGAGACAAAAATGGCCATTTTTTGGCTGCTTTTCTCCCTCTGGTCTTAGGCTTAGCAGGTTGCCAGTGCTACCAGGCCTTCCCCCAGGGACTTGGCAGTAGTTCTACTGTTGGTAACTGCAGAGGTTTGTATCCATCACTTCTTTCTGAGATTTTCAGAGGGGAAAAATATTGTTCTTCTCCCAATTTTTTGTCTTGAAGTAAGTTCACAAATGCATCTCTTTCAGAGTGAACAACAACAAAAACTTTTAGAGTAGAAATTGAAACCATGTTGTTAGTGCTGTATTTAATCCTTCACACCACTTTTGCTAACTAATAAGTCATTTTAAGAAAGTTTACTTCGAAACTTAGATAACTAGGTTATTACAGTGCCCGCATACTCCAGGCTTATATGCTACAGCTAAAAGATACTTTTGATCATACTCTGTAATGAGAGTATGAGGCTGGTCACGTTTCTTTTCCAAGCTCCTTCTTTAGAAATTCTAACATCAGGTCTCAACATAAGTGCTACTTCTAAGCCTTATGGACATAATCTTCCATTTTGCTTATAAATCAATAATAATAAGGGTGCTTTTTACTTTAAATTTTCTTTGTTCTCCCATTTTAGAACTATGAAGCCAGAGCAATGCCCCAGAACAATTCTGGTAGTTAGGAATTGTGCGGTCCCCTCTGCTCCCAGGCAGGGCCCAGTGACCCCAGTTGTACCACTGGTCCCCAGCTGTGGCCACCCTTCTGGCTGGGCAGCACAGTCAGAGAGCCATTGGTTGCTGAGCACACTAAGGAAGGTAAAACAGAAACATTTCCAGAAGAGCAGGGTGGGATGATTCACAGATACACAGTTCCAGTACACCACCAGCATCAACTGCCTCAGGCGATGCTTGTGTCTCCTATATTTAGTATGGGATTTTATGCACTTTATTCCCTCTCCAAAAAGGGGTTAAAAAGCGGCCAGTACAAGACAAAATAAATCAACTCTCTAATTACTTCTGGAGAGCCAGACTCCTCCTCTGGCACTTTAAAGCTTTAGCTCCGGCTGTGTCCTGGCATATCTCCCCTGTGCTTCTTTGCCTACATCCTCCCTGGGTCTATTTTCACCATTAACTAAAGATTGTCCCCTGGAGGAGCTGATGCAAGATGCCAGTGCAGCATCCCTTGTGTGACCTGCAGCCTTGTGTTTGCAGTTCAACAGCCTCCTGTCTCCCCCACATTTGCGCTCTTGGTTTCTTGTCAGAGGTGACTCCAGTTCTGTTTATCTTGGGGAATCAACACAAATCTATTTGCTGTCTAGTAGCTTCTGAGTTTCCCCGGGATTACTCCCAACTGTGGGAGTTGTCCCAAAACATCTCTGCTGTTGTGGCTGCCTTAGCCAGCATCTCTTTGAAATGCAGGCTCCAGGTGATTGACTTCCAAGTAAGAGGAGCTGAATGGGTTTAGACAGATTAACATTCTAGCAGTAAGTGGCAGTCATTCCAAGGAGCTAAATCAAATTCAGAAGTGCTCATTAGCAACAGGGCAAAGTACCAAGTCAAAGTTCCATTTTTTTTTTATTTGGGCAAATTGTTTCTGCAGAACTGAAAGAAAAAAGATGTGTTCAAACAGGATTAACAAGCAAAAATTTGTACTACAGAAAGACACTTACATAATTTCTTAAAGATAGAAAAGTAAACATTTGTCTAATCCAGTAATCTGATCATCCGATAAAATTTACAGGTCATTTTTTTAGAAGAAACAAAAGTATTTACTGGAAACAGACTGTCTTGAACAAACTGAAAAATCTGATTAGGTAAAGAACATTACCTCAAAAGACAATTTTACAGAAATCCTCTTAGAATGAGACAGAAGCAGAAGCAACATATTTATGGAGAAAGCCGGGGGGGGGGAACAGAATTAAGCCATGAATTATTTGCTGCAACCAACTGCAACCAACGCTGTGATGTACCAGGAAACTGTAATGAACGCGAGCTTCTCTTCATAAATAATTTTAATTAAATTTTTATTTTTGCTTGCTGACTTTGTTCTTCAGAGAAGAAAGGCCTAGGACAGGACCTATAAAGAAGCAGCAGAGAATAAAACGCAGAGCATCACCCCTGTTTATCAAACTGTTATCAAAAATAACCCACAACAGCATTTGGAAAGACTGTTCTCCACCCATTTTCTGTGTTGTTCCCCCCGGCCCCACTCATCAATCTACTTTGTCTTTCATGACTACTTTTAGGTGATGCAGATCTTCCAGGAACTTTCAAAAGAATAATGACAGACTGAAATTTTGGCAATACCCCAGTGCACACCTTCAAGTAACTTCTCCTTGAAATGTTGCTTCTTCCCACAACTAGATTCTTCCTCCCTGAAACGAGCTGATTCTTCTGATGGTCACATCATTCACATGTTTATCAAGTCTTTTTGGTGAGTCTCAGAACTTTGGCTGGCAGAAACAAGGATGTTCTTACAAAATAACTGTTCTTCCCTCACACTTAAAATAATCGTCAACACATCATGGCATCTCTGAGATTACAAGTTTCTCTTCAAATGCCGTAGTGCAAGAGATGCAGCACGATGCAGCACATGGAGCTTCCTACTTGGATTCCGACCCATTTGGTTCATCTACAGACGCATGTTAAATTGAAGAAAGAAGTGAGACCTCCCGACCACTTGGGGTAAATGAAACAGCCAGATCTGCAAGTTGCGACCAAAAATCATACAGCTTACGTCCATTCCAAAAGGGACTGGCTGGAACAAAAGTCAGAGAGAAATTTTCAAGTCCCCCTAAACTACGAGTTTCCTCAAGGAGATTTCCACACCACGACAGATCCTCTTCTCTCTCTTGTACAAGGGAACGTCATGCCAGGACTTGCAATCCACCACAAGAGGTGCTGTACCGGGGGTGACCTGCTGGGTTGAAGGATGGTGTCTTTCTGCATTGAATGTTTAGAAACATTTCCTATGCTACAGCACAGGAAAAATAGCTATTTTTAACAACAGCTAGTCAACGTGATACCGGCAGCTAGAGAGCATCCTGGTGCTGCAGGGGATGAGCAAGCTTCTTTCTCACGGCAGAAAGGATATGGGCCTGTTTAAGACAAGGAATAACTCCTTGACCTGTTTTCTTCTGATCCACATGCCTAGTTAAGTCTAAAATACTGTTAAATTAGGAAAAATGGTCATCACCGTATTTAACATTGAAATTCAAGACAACTCTTCTTCAATCTCTAACTAAAGGCCAATGTCCTGAGTTGGGTTTTGGAGGAGATCTGCAAATTTTGTTTCATGTGAACTCAGGTATAGGAGCTCAGCCTCTATTTTTCAGGTGTGCAGGGAGTCTGGGATGAAGAAATACCTTCTCACATGCTTGCCCGTGCAAAGAGATGCTGCTGTCGTTTTGTTCAGAGAAAATGCTCAGAACCTGGCAGTATTTGACACACTTTGCTCCTAACCTATAAAGACATGAATATAAAAGGCTTTTTTCGTAGAGTAGCCAGACTTCATCTTATTTCTTTGTGAGGTCCTGATATTGATAATAATATTCAGCCAAACGGCGACTGAGCCCTCTGTGGCTGGCAGCTCTCTGCACGTCCGATCTGCTGCATGTGGTGCTCTACCAGGGATGATTTCTGCAGCTCTCCGTGGTCACGCGGGCTTTGGAGAAAGCACTTCGGTCAGAAAATACGCCACACAAAATGAACGACTCGATCCTACTGCCGAAACATCTCGGATCAACTCTAAGACGTAGGCACTTCCCACGTTCCCTAAGCCTCTTTTTCAGTTGGATTTTGCATACTGCATATCAGAATCACATGCTGGGCTGTCTTTCTTGTAATTGCTTTTCAGGATTTATTTCTTTCTCGGTTCTTCCTTTTTGGCCTCTCAGTTTTTGAAAGAAAAAACGCCCACCCACATTAAAAATGCGATTAACTACAATTTTTTACTGAATTTTAAAACCACTAAGTACGGTGTTGCCTCTAAGGAGATGTATTTCTGCTGTGGCTTTTCACCACAGACCTGTTAGATCTCTTTCTGATCCACACGGGCGGTTCTGAAAGCTCCAGGGGTAAGAGAGACAGCTCTGAGAGAACAACGGTGAGTTTTGTGTCAGTCATAGAATTGCTGAGGTTGGAAGGGACCTTTCAGATCATCTGGTCCAACCATCAACCTCACTCTGATAAAATCCACCACTAAACCACGTCTCTAAGCACCAGGTCAACCCGGCTTTTAGATACCTCCAGGGATGGGGCCTCAACCCCTTCCCTGGGCAGCCTGAATCAGCGGAGTTAGGGGGGTGCAGACCCCCGGCTCCCAGGGGAGCCGCAGGCGCAGAAAAGCCAAGGACACGGGAAAGGTCGCACAGGTTGCCTCGTGTCTCAGTAGATCACTGCGATACCAGTCTTCGTGAAAAATCTGAAAACCCAGTATCTCGTCTCTGTTTCCTGTACTTTGTAAATAAACACGGGCACTGAAGGGAAAAAAAAGTTAAAAAAAAAAAAAAAGAAAAAATAGGGAGGAAAAAGGAAGAGGAAAGGAAATTAAGTGCTGGTCAGGAGCATAGCTGTGCACACAGGGGGTGTGTGTGTGTGTGTGTGAGTACAGCTGTGCACACAGGGGGTGTGTGTGTGTGTGAGTACAGCTGTGCACACAGGGGGTGTGTGTGTGTGTGTGAGTACAGCTGTGCACACAGCAGGGTGTGTG
>JAOXNO010000033.1:65428339-65438747 GCA_028565335.1 Limnodromus scolopaceus | reverse complement strand
TCTGAGCAAATTCTTCTGTGATGCCTTTCATGAAGTTGTATGTCTGGATTTGATCTTTGAAAGGAATTTAGTCCTCTTACATTACACTCTTTTGGTCTTGGTGGAAACTGATCTCAAACCAAGCCAGTTTTGTGAGTAAAAGGCTTTGTATCCAAGCCACAGGATCTCTATGTGCATCCTAAGTGATAAGAATTAGTTGAATAATTCTGGACTGGTACCAGTAGCAAAATACCTGTGAAAACATTCTGAGGAGAAGTCGAGTGCTTACAATATGGGGAGCTTTGTTGATAAGGGACATTTAAACCTATAGGCAGAACCAGCTCTGATGCTTTCAGCTGTGCTGACAAAGGGATGTTTTTTCTGCCCCGATGCTATGCAGGCCCCAGCCAGCTCCAGAAAGGGTGGGTGAGACAGAAGACAGGGTCGTCCTGGGAGGCCAAAGATCTGGAAGATTTTGCTGGGCTCTCTCTTTCCCTCCACTACCTTCCTCATTAGCTGCCCTCAGAGCTGTCTGTCTTATCCCCTCTTCCCAAGAAATGGAGTCCCAGACCTGCTTCTACTGGAGCAGAAGGTGCTGTGTCACAGATGAAGCATACTGAGAACTTTTACATAGGAAATGACAGTCTTTCATAGCCCGCTCTCAGAAATGTTCACTCTCCAAGCGTCAACTTTAACTGGGAAAAAAATCAGTGTAAGATGACTGACCTAGTTGCAGATTGTCTTTGCTGACAGAATTACATCCAGATATTTAACCTGTACTAGGAAACATTCTGTGTTAGAAAGCTTAAGCAAGAACTTAGAGTTGAAATAGAGGCTTTTAAACTTTCCTTTTTACAGAATTAACAAATCTTCCACTTCTCCAATTAGTTTTCTTGTATTTAGAAACATTTCATTCCTGAGTAACACACTTTCTCACTTGTGTTTTTTGTAGTTTCCCAATTTGGTGGGGGGGTGGGGGGGGGAAAAGTTTTTCATAATCTCCTGAATTAAATGCAGTCGCCAAACTTTCAACATGCAGTTTCTTGCTGCAGTAAAGTCAGCTCTTGGCAATAGTGATAAACTGTACAGTAGGTATTGCACAACTGACACCACAATAAGCCATATTTAGAAGGAAACGTTGCAAACTGGGAGACACACCCCCCCAAAAAAAGCCCCAAGCCCCCCAACACCGAGTGTTCATAGCCAGACATTTTTTATTGCAATTTTAAGATCAGTTTTGGAGAACGCTTTGCTTAATCAAATACTGTTGCCTTTAAAGATTAGTGTTCACAGTCTAATCATGCTGCACTTAGCTTAATTTGGTTTGCTATGGACTCATTAAATTCTTTTCTTCTGGTCAGAAACCCTGCCATTGCTTGGCAGAGGAACAGGAAATCTCTGCTCGGTGCTACAGGGTTGTGTCTGCTCTTTCATTTTAACCCATAGACTGGAGGGTGCTCCAGCGAATTACGGCTGGGTCACTCCTTCCTTCCTATGCAAAGATCTCACAATGCCTTAAAACACTTTGTCAGCTGAACAATTGGGACTTCCAGAGGGAGAAAAATTGTTCTGATGTCAAAAATGGCTTAGACTGCCATTAGATCAATTAGATCTAACGTTTAATTTTAGATAACCTGAACCCCCCATGGCAACAATCCCTACGACTGATCATAAATTCTCAAGGATGCTTTCATCCCATCTCAGCTTGCAACAAATTCAGCATCTGGGGGTCAAGAAGAGACTTTCCTGAATTGCCACTGTCATCTGAATGGCTGCTGCACACTGAGAAAGGAAAGAGCACTTCAGGACCAGCCTGACAACATTTACCTGTTATTTGAACTGGAACCTGTGAATCAGAGCACAGTCGGAAATACTCTATTTATTGCCACAAGCAATAAACAGTGGATGTTTTATACTACTGTGCAGGGTAGAAATCGCTGTCCTCACAGAAGTTTGGAAATCCATTAAAAGGCTGTGAGCAGATGTGTCACGGTCATTCCTATACCTGCAGGGATGTGAAGACAGATGGGGTACCTTGCAGTCTCACCAGGGCCCACAGAAGGTGTCTTGTCACACACAGACAGTGAGCAGTAACGGATATTTTAATTGCTGGATGAGCTATTGTCTGGCATTAACTCTAACCAGATGCCCCACGTGCTGTAACACTCTTCACCTGCAGCTGAACCGCCCTAAGAGAAATGTCTAACCCTTTCTTATCTTTGGTATCTTCAAAGCAAACCTATTTGGGTCCTCCACCAGAAAAGAAGGCATGAACTGGCTTTCACAGAGAACGTCAAATCCAGTCTGACCAGCACTGACAAGGATGTCTCATGGTAGGGTAACTGGTATGGCTGTTACAATAAGAGGAATTTTTTGTTTTTCAGAGATACGTCAGTCAGAGGTGAGACCCCCAAGCACATGTGGAGAGTCAGTAAAACAGGCAGAGCTGTGCTTTTAGCAGCAAACCTTAAAATAATTGGCTTTACTGCACTGGTGCAACCACAGCTCTTGGTAGTGTAGCTGTGTCCTCGACACACAGGGCAGTGTATTCATATCTCTTCCCATTTTCTGCTACTCATTGTGTTACAGAGACTCTCATTTAGAAGAAGTTGTCTGTACATGTTGGCAAAGAGGTACTTCTGCCAGTAACACCTATTTTGCTCCTCTAAACGGAGAGCTCCACAAGCTCTCTCTACACGAGATGGATTTTCTGGGGACTTTGTTGGCAAACAGATGAAGACACTATGGAAAAGCCTTGTTTTAGGACAAATGGGCCACGTTTTTAAGGAAGACGAAGCAAGGATACCTAAGAGATTTTTGTACCGCTAACACTCTCATCATTTGCTTTTCTGGACTATTCTTCCTTAAAGGATTTAACTGCACAAAATGTTAAAATGTTTGCAGCTCATGCTGAGTTCTCATTTTAATTCAAGTATTTGATGACAATTTTCCCCATGATTATTTTCTCATTAACACTGGTAAGTTCTGAAAGATTTGTTTTTATTCTTGAAGCGTTTGCTAAAGCTGGAATCACACCCCTTTATTAACTTCTGAATTAGAGAAGTTTGGAGAGAACACACTGCTAACTTGAACTTTGCAGTATTTGGCTCTGTGGCTTTACGTGTTATCCCAATAGTAGTTTGATTCATCAGTTTCTGCCTAAAGCAAAGCTCTCTTAGGGAGTCAAGGTGGGTTTGCTTAGGTAAAACCTGTGGGATTATTCTCTACTGGAAAATGAATACAATTAGACAAATATGTGTTTAGAAGGACAAACTGCTTTCAAAAAGCATAGGTAATATAAAATTAACAAAGCAGCATAGCGTATCCTGAACTTTGAATATTTCTTTTAAAAATGAAGAAGAATTAAGAAGAATTCTTAATTAAAAATCCCTGAGAATTAATTAAGAATGAAGCAAATTATTTTAAAAACTAGGAAGAATTATGAAGAATTAATTTTTCTCACTAGCTTTAACCTCCAATATTATTTATTCTTTAAAGGTTTAATTTGCAGGACTGCTAATCTATTGTTTGTTGGGGGGTTGTTTTGTCCACAGGTGAAGATTCTCTGTGTAGTCATTAATTACAGATGTTAATTGTGTGGGCTGGGGGAGGGAGTAGGGAAGCAGGGCTGGGGAACTAATCCACTGCAGAAATATCCTGCACAGGGAAACAAATAGATGAATAAGATCTTTTATCACTACTAGTGGTAAATGTTGTTCTGTTAAGTATCTGCATATATGTGATGAAACATTGCCTATATTAAGCTTTCCAGCAAAAAAAAAAAAAAAAGAACTGCATTTGAACAAAAGTGACTGAAGGGAGAAGCTGAAAACTTTTTTTTAAAACATTTTTTTGTTTTCTTTTTTTTTTTTCTGTTCCATGACAATGCAAGCAGGAATTACTACTTAAAAAAAAAAATAAAAAAAAAAAAATCTGCTGGTGTGTGCTTCCTGTTCCAGTTTGTTTAGTCACAAGTCTCTGTTGGTTGGTTTCATTACTATAAACAGGTCTTGTGCTTTGTTTCAGTACATCAAAGCCCACAGCCAGGCACAGACAGGTAATGTAAAAGGGGGTGAGAAAGTTTACAGTCTTGCTTCATTGTTTCTTTAAGCCTTCGAGACAACGGTCAGAGGGATCACCCGGAGGTTAAAAGAAGGCTTGGCTGTTGGGGTTTTTTTTGGTTTTTTTTATAAACTGGTTGCTCTTTTGTTCCTTTTCTAGAAACCACATGTAACTTTAGGTCAGAAAAGGGTAAAATGTGGCACTTCTTCAACCCGCATTACCGCTGCCTTGGGGTAACTGGATCAGGCAAAAGTGTAGGCTCCTCTCCCTGCTGTGCTAACGCCGGTGATGCTATCCTTCAGGTGAGTACCAGCGGTTTATTTTCTTTTCAAATCTCCATCCACCTGAAGGATGCAGATGCCTGAGGAGGGTATTTTCTCACGACTGACACTGCCAAAAAAAGAATCACTGATTTGGCCCTTTAAAGATAAAAGGGGATCACCCCCTCCCACAGCATTTTTAGTAAAGCTGCTCTAAAAGTTTTCTTCCTTCCAGCCTTTGCATCTCTCCAGGTTTCCCTCTCTCTTCTCTTCCTTTCTCTCTCCTTTTATGTTTTCCACTTTTTTTTCTTTTTTTTTTTTTTTTTTTTTTTTATCTGCCCTCTTAAAACAACAGGAATGCTGCACTGGCCCTCAGCCAGCCAAGGCTCAGCGAGCAGGGTAAAATTTCAGTTCAGATTTACGGGAAGGTGTTGGGAGTAAAAATCTGGTTTGGTGAGTTTAAGGCAGGGAGTAGTCAAGAGACAACCTTGCTACTGTGAGCGCGGAGAGAAAGGGAGGAGGAAGGGGAGGGGGAATAAAAAACCAAAACCACCCCGGCTGGGGATGGGAGACCAATTTTTCCCTCGTCCGAGTTTCAGTGTGTGTTCCCGAGCTCCTGCAGCCTTATCGAGTTTGTAGGCAGGACGTCGGGTCTGGGAGTGGAAGAGCCGTGCGGTGCTGGCCAGGAGCTCAGCGTCCCGCTCAGCGCCCTGGAATGTGCGGCTTAGGGCAGGGGCGAGCAGGGGCTTTAGCTTAGCTGGTACTAATTGCGAGTTTTAGTGCTCAAAAACTCTGTTTTAAAAAAAAAAAAAAAAAGAAAAAAAAAGAGCAAAGAGCCAAGAGAGGAGGTTAAGGCTGGGAGGGCTGTTGCTCCCAGCAGCAGTGTGAGGAGTTGCTCAACCCCTCGTTTAGCAGCGGGGTAAAAAAGAAAATGCATTAGGTGTCTGCCCCGAAACGTCGCCGCCGCCGCTGCGAATGGTGCTGGGCACTGAGGCGGGCTCCAGGTAGGTACCGCCGCTTTTTCGGTTTGCTCTGCTCTTCCTCTGTCCTTACCTGAGGTTTTACTCTTCTGTGGTTGGGTTGACAACAAGAGAGGACAGAAGTTTGCTCAGAAAATACATCTTAAAGTATCTCTAGGGGGAAAAGGCAAATGGAGAGGACTGCAGGGATTCTCAGTGAAGTTTTGGTGGCTCTTTCCATGGGACAGATTCCTGGTGATTCTGAGGAAAGATGACAGATGAGAGGCAGAAGCTGGTATTAAATGAGGACAGAGTGAGAAGTGATCTGCAGGTCTGAGAGTTTTAAATGAAACCATGTCTGTTTCTCCATGTCAAAGAAAAACCACAGCATGACATGTCTAATGTCTTTAGAGTAAATTTTGGGAGCATTTTGTTTGTGTGGCTGTTTCTTCTTTTTCATCATTCAAAATACTGCAGTTTGAGCAGAACACGGAGCAGGGGCACAAGTGACAGGGAGGTGACAAGAGGGCTCTGAGATAGGCTGCTGTCTGCCAGTCTGTTATAGACATTAGCATAAGAATGGGATCTTATCTGGGAAAAGTTTCTGATGAGCCTTTAAAATACATGTATCGATCAGGAGGTCAAGCATCTCCTTCACTCTGAGGTATGTGTGATTAGATGAGAAATACCAAGGACTCCTTATTCACGTTAAAAGAAATAACTGATTTTTTTTTTTTTTTCTTAGAGGGAAAGCTACACAGCTCATTTCTTCTTAGGAATTTAAAATAAAACTTTGAGCTAAAGCCAAGGTATTAATAACAGTTAAAGATGGGCTGGGACCTATCAGGTCGCAAAATCCCTCCTAAATTTTATCAGCTCAAGTGGGCTGGCCTGGCAGAGGGCAGGAGCCTCAGACCGGGCTGAAACGAGCCGCCTGGGGCTAATGCAAATCGAATATCGGTGCCTTTGGGTGCCTCCCAGGCTTTGCAAATGATAATTTGGACAAGCCGGCGATTATTCTTTACCAGTCCAGCCGAGTTCATGTGATGCGAGAGGGGGAACTGGGGGCTTCTTTCGCAAGCGGGGAGGCAGCCGGTGGGATTGATAGGCGGTGGGATTGACAGCCGGTGGGATTAATAGGCGGTGGGATTGATTGCCGGTGGGATTGGGATTGATTGCCGTCGGGACTGATTGCCGGCGCGCTGCAGGTGCCAGGCCGCGGGGGCGAGAGGTCGCCCACGGTGTTAAGCGGAGCCTGGTATAGAGCTGGAACACTGGAAGGCAACGCGTGCTCTGGGAGAGGAAACAGAGATAACGCTGGGAATACGCCACTGCTGGGTGTCCAGCAGGCTCATAGCACGAGTGCTGAAGGCTAACAGGCTGCTGTCTGGGAGATAAATGAAGAGACAAACACTTTTCTTGCGCACTCGTCCTCTCTCCCCCCACCTCCCCTGCATATTCCTGTCCCAGGAGAGGTTCTTCTTCTGGCTTGTTTTAAAGCCGTGCATCCCCATGGAGCTGAGGGCAGGTGCTCCCACCTCACCTCCTGCCCGGGGAGACCCTAGCTCCCTCTGTTGTTTTCGGGTACCAGCCTCTTCTGAGACACAGGCTATGGGCCCTCCGTGCCGTTAGGGAAATATTTAGAGTTGGCTGGCATGTAAGTATGGTTGCTAATCATTTCTGTGTGTCCCTGCAGTGGCACGGGATGCGAAACTCTTGTTTGAAGTTTGTGAAAGTAAGGAATGTGCTGCCTCTGATACACCAGATTAAAAAAACATTGAAAACCTTGGAATAAAAGTGTTTAGCATAAGCAGTGGAGGTGGCAGAGCCTTCAGGGAACACTGTTTCAGTGGCAGTTTGGTCTGAAACCTCGACCTTGCGCAGCCTGCATCTGGCTGGCTCCAGCAGGGCTCTTCCCGGAACCAGGGTCTGATTTTGGGGCTGCCCAACTTTCAGGGTCTTGGCTTCTTCCTTGTGGCAGGGTCCCCTTACTCCTCTGCTAGACTCTGTGAAATGCTATACCACCTTCTGCAGAAGCTGAGAGAGCATCTGACAGAAGGCAGAGGGGTTTGCTTTTGCTTGTTAGGATATATTTTTTCCACTGTCAGCTGTTTCCCCCCGTGAAAAGTAAGACCGGTTAAAAAAAGTTAGAAATTATGCTTTTTTGGTAACTGATTAAAAGTATATAATCCCAGCAACATAGACGGCAGTTCTTACTTCTACTATCATAGACTTATTATTGGCTCTGACAATGAGTGAAATTGATTTCTATGTTTTTAAGTGTATACTGAAGTCCTATTCAAAATCTATTAATATCCTAGAGCTAGAGAAGAAGACACAGGGATTACTCTGGAGTGGGTATGGAAGCACCTATTGGTTTACCATAGGAGCCCACACCAGTATTAGAGTGACAAACTCCAGTGGATGTTATACCACACTTACAGGTGAAGTAATAGTATATTCTTGGCTTTTTCATTTAAACCACTGGCCCTGATCATCTGTGCGTGGTTTCCCAAATCAACAATGCTCTGATTTATTGAGAAATTTAATAGGGGAAAATATGTGCTCTTTGTGAAGAAAGGTTGCCAGATCCTGTTCCTGTTGAAAATAAGAAATCAGTGACTTGGATGAACATAAAGAACAGGTTTGCTTTGTAGCAAGGAAGCAGATCTGACAGATTAACTAAGAAGGGACTATCTCCATGCCTGTGTATGTATGTATGGAGTTGCCTCTTTCATCAGTAAGTTCAGATCTTCAAATTACCGATGACCTAAACCCACAAATCCTTCCTTATACTGTAGTTGAGTCGCTTTGAAATTTGTTTCATGTGGGCATTTTTAGGTGCCAATTTCAAGGTTGTAAAATGGATCCTGTGACTACGATATTTTTGTGTGCTGCTTTAGTAGAAGGAGGGACTCTGACCTTTATCTTTCCAGTAAGAGGCCTAAAATAATATTTCTTTCTGCTGTTGTAATTTTTTTTTTCAATAAAATGCTTCTGGGTACACCTAGCTCTTGCCAAGATCAGGAACATCTCAGTAGCCTTGCTGAGACAATACAGGCTTTGTATAGCTATGGCTGGTGGGGTTTTGGTGACACGGTAAACTCAACAGAGCAAAGCAACTTCTTAGTAACTGCAAAGCTGACTACCTGATATTTGAGGCATTTTTGTCCTCCCCAGTCTTTCATTTGCCACGATCACAAGCAAGATTTCATTTGAAAAGAAGAGAGAGGTTTTTGATATTTCTTAAGAGTGTGTTTTACAACGTATACTTAGAGGCTGAATGTTATCTTTTGCCTAGCTAGGTCATAAAGTTGAGACTAAATCAGCACAGATGGGTTTATTTGGCACAAGATGGAAAGAAACTACAAATGCAGGAGAATCCTGAACCAAGTATCATGAGACAACAGTAACTTTCAGCTATTTCGAGAGCGGGCATGGCTTATCCAACCACACACAACCGAAATGCTCTCTGTCCTGTTCGCCAACAGGAGGACCATTGGGAGATTTACTCTGGAGAAGCACCACCCCAAGTGATGTAGGTCAGGATTTGCACTCGTTTTGTGGCCTTTTTGAGTACCCAATGGACATGCTTGAGTTCTGCTTCCAAAATAAACCGAAATACTGCCTCTGCATTTCTGTCTTTTATCAGAGAAACTTTGTAAGCTCCACCACAAGCCAGGCAGTAGGTTCAGCCTCAGCAAGTTAAGTTCTCGGTAGCATTAAAGATGTTGTTTAATTGTTGCACTGTCATAGACCTGGGATTCCTGGCCGGGGTGTTGCTGCTGTGTGTGTACCGGCTCTGCAGGCGGAGGGGAAGGACTGTCACAGCCGTGTGGGGTTTATGCATGAAATACCCAGCGAGAGGCAAGAGATGGGTCAGATGTGGGGTGGAGCACCAGGAAATGGTGAGGGGGTCAGCTGGGTGCAGAGCAGGCACAGCACACTGGCAGCCCGGTGGCTGCTGCACTCTTCCTGCAGCAAGGGAGAGGTTTTAGAAGGAATTTAGGAGAGATGAGCAAAGTTTCTCTGCAGTTGTGACCAGGGAGGTAGTCCCAGGGAGGAATTATGAGGGAAAACAGAAAGGTGGGTGTTCAAAAGCTGCAAAAGGCAGCCATTTGCTATTCAGCTCTGCCTGCCTACGCAAGCGCCACGTGTAAGCACACCTTTTATTTTATTTGTTAGAGAATGGAGAGCTGGTCCACAGAAGCACAAAAAGGAGTGGCACACTCAAAACATCAGGCTACGAAAATGACCCTTGTATTAGTATTTGGAAGATGAAACAGCAGATCAAGATCACAATTATGAAAGCAGAGAAAAGCATGCCGCCATTACTGAGCTAATGCAAGGGTGAGACCCCGGAGAAGTGTTTTAGCTGTGAGGGCAGATAGAATAGGCAATGGCTTTGGAGGTGTAAGTGGAAAGCACCAACAGACCTTAGCTGTTCCTTAAAAGCAAGGCTGCCCAAATAAAAACTGTGCCCTGCCTGCAAACAGAGCAGTAATTTTCACTGCAGAAAGGAGAGAAAAGAGATTTTGGGTATCCCTTGAGAGTGGGAGCATTAGGGTCTCTGTTTTATTCCCATTGAGCTAGAAGCGATGGCTAGGCCTGCAGCAGACAGGCTTTCAGAAGACAGCAGAAAAAGTGAGTGATGGGCATCAGCCGGGCTGGATATTATGGAAAGCAAATTGAAGGAAATCGAAGTATAGGGAGAATTTGCAATTGAGCTTGTTAAAAAGACAAGGGTTAAAAGCAAAAGAGAAGTCATCAGGGTTGATGGAGTGGAAATCACAGAAAGGCTGAAGGGTGGGACATATTGGGGGACGCTAATGGATGGTGCTGAATGGGACCGCTTGAAGGTTAGTGTTGGGAAAATTCAGCAGTAGAGAGTGTGGAGTCTGAGCGGTGATTCGGAATAAATGGTCTTTTTTTATGAGTAAAAGAAAAGGATCGGGGCAGCAGAGGAAGGGAATGGGTGAGATGGACACAGCATGACAAGGGGGTGATATGGGTCATCAGCATAAATCAACAACAGTGAGAAGAGAAAAATGGAGAAACAAAACCGGGGGAGGAAGGTGGTGGACGTGGGTGAAGGGGAGGTGTCTGCAGGGCTGGAAAGGGAAGGGAGTAAATGAGAAAGAAGAGGAG
>JAOXNO010000033.1:65368048-65428239 GCA_028565335.1 Limnodromus scolopaceus | reverse complement strand
GAAGGTGGTGGACGTGGGTGAAGGGGAGGTGTCTGCAGGGCTGGAAAGGGAAGGGAGTAAATGAGAAAGAAGAGGAGGAGGGGGGAAATATAAACTCACAGAGTATAGTCTGATCCCAGTTAGGGAAAATCTGAGATGCTTCATTAGGGTTTGAAAGCCTTGCTGCTGAAGCAACAAGGCTTCAGGACCTGGAGGGAGGGAAGTGTGAAGAGACTGTGGCTAACAGGTCTTTAAAGCTGGAGTGAGAAGTAGAGGGTGTGAGCACTGGGCAGGCAGCACGCAGGGTGAGACTGCGGGAGCTTTCAAGGTTGGGGAGGGAGAAAGAGCCAGAGCTGGGAAAAAAGGCACCAAAGGCAAGGAGGGAAGATAGAGTCAAACAGGAACGTGCACGCAGGGACATGTCCTCAAGGTGTTTCTACAACAAAAGAGCACGTTCAGCTCACCTTAATAAAATATTCACATTATTAACATGACTTTAGGCCATGTCCACGTCATGTGCATGTATAAAATTTCTGTTGGCTGTGGATGCTGTAATTTCACCAGAGTTCATGCACTGGTACCCACATCCTACTGTGAGTGCTACTCCTCATAGGGAGTGTTTCATTGTCATTAGTATTTCCATTGAAGATAGGACTAATAACGTGCCTGAAGCTCACAGGAGCATAGTCGCAGGTAAAGCTGCAAACAGAGATAAATTTCATGCATAGGTGTATTCAAACTTTTGGGATTGCGATACAGTCTGTGGCTCTTGAAGACTGACTCTGTCCTGGCTTCTTGATCTCATGAAGCGAGCAAGAAAAGACCCACCTTATCTGACTTGATGAATGTACACGTTCAATGGATGGGAAGCTGGAGGCGCCTCAGGTTGGATCAAGGAGATCAGAACATGCCTGTTGTTGCTGCCATGTGTGGTGTTTTACTCAGTGTTTACGAAGTAAACAGGGTGAGGAGACACTGCTGACAAGGTTGTCTGTTCACCCTGAGCACCCAGGCCCAGGGTGGCTACAGACGTACCCAGCGGTGCTGCACAATCCCAGGACCCAGGAGCAAACTTTGACCTGGGGACCATCCAAACAGGTCACTGTTGTCCTGCAAGGAAGAAAAGAAAAAAGTGATTTTCATAGAAGTTAATCGTATTGAGCAATAATAAACAAAAAGGCTTCTACGTGCTTCTTCCACTTAGTGAAGTCCCAAGTCTCGTCTTACCTGTGTGAGTCACCGGTCAGAGTGTACGTGAGCAGGATGAATCTTCCCAAGGGCCACAGGGGTGGCGAGGGGTGTCTGGTACACTGGGAGGGTGCTCTGTCTCCTGTGGCGTGCGATCGGTGGGAACGTGGTCCCAGATGGGCAGTGACTCCTGAACACATCTGTGGCTTCTGTGTTCCTCACTGCCTTGTAATGTGCCAGCCTGCAGCCCCTGGAGCCCTTCCTGGTATTGGAAAGTCTTTTCTCTGACCTGTGTTTTACCACAGGTGTTTGCAGGTCCTCATTCGAGGTGCTGAGAAGATCAGAGACCATGTCTTCCCATGTTCAATTTTTATTTCTCTTGAAAATCCTGGTTTTCTGCAGGTATTCGTCTGCAAGCTTACATTCCTGGTAAGCGGCAAGACAGACTGACAAACTATTTTAGTTTTTACTGTCTGGTGACCTTATGAGTCTAAGTAAGAAAATTCCTGTCGAAATTCCTGTGCAAATTCCTGTCCATTCCCATGGCCACCTGCCTCAGGAAAGTTTATCAGCTCACTGTCTGGTTGATATATGGGGCACTGTATAAAACCTACAGCTCTGAGGGATGTGGAATGAACTGCCAGAAGCCCTGAGTAAGTGCAGTTAAGTATTGCTGAACTGGAGGAGCTGGTGGCCTTGGCTGTTGGCTTTCTCATCACAAATGAGAGAAACCCAGGGCAAATAGCTCTTTTGCCCATGGAGCAGTTCCAGGGCTTTTTTTTCCCCCCTCTAGCTATAGCATTAGCTGGGGACTTTTTGATTCCTGTCATCTCCCAAAGTTGGGTTTGTGGTTGTGTGCTAGCGGGAAGAGAGGGACCATTAAAACACAGCAGGGATTTGAGAGAGGTGTGTTACCTGCGATCCTGCTAGCCCCTGGGCTGTGGGGGTGCTGTGAGCGGGCTGTTGGCACTGTTGTGGTGTCCATCCCATCGGTAAAGCAGCACAGAGGAGGGCTGAGCCTGTTCGACCAGCCTCAGCTTGTGGCTTTCCTGAGGAGGCTGAAATCTGAGCCAGATCCTGGCATTTCCATCTGTAGATCACTGAGCGTTAAGAAAAAAAGAAAAAAAAAAAGAGAGAGAGAAAGGAAAAGCATGTTGTTTATATTTGTGTATTTATATAAACATATAAACATTTATAATTTTTGGTTTTTATATATATGTTATTGCACTCCTTGTGCAAATAATAGCCTTTCTTCTACACTGATATCAGTGACCACTGACTTCAGTGAAGCCAGTAAAAACGCTCTGTACCTCTACAAGAGCAGAGAACAAGATTTTGGTGAGTTTAACTTTGCAGCTGTTTGGGGAATACCTTGCTGCTTCTAAACAGAGGTAGGCTTCTCTGTTGATATTTGTGTACCAACACAAATCAGTCTCAGTGCTGGATTTTTCATTCCCAAAGCACTGTCAGTCAGCTATCAGTATTTAGTTACAGTCTTTGTCCCTGGTTTAGGGGGATGATCTTGATGGGATCATTTTCCCTCTGAGCCATAGTTTCCCCACCAATAGATAGGAAAACCATATTTTTTTCCTTTCCTCTTGTGAAACAGTGTAAACGCACTCTTGAGGAGTGCCATAGGAGACAGGCTGTTAAAGAACATACTGCGTATACACAAGAGGTGACAGGGATGCACATTCTTCCAGCATGAAGCATCTCTCCCTCTTTGTATTTTACAATAGACACAACAGTTTTTTTCTAAATAAAGAAGTCATGTAAAAAATACAGGGTCTTCAAAGAAAATCAAAGCAAAACTGCTGATGGTGCAATCTACTTACCTATGGCCAGTGTAATAAACTTAGTTTTATGAAAAATGCCGTGTATATGTAAGCCTAGAAGATTAGATTTGCAATAAAGCTTAATGCTTGTAGTAGTGGAAATCAGTTAAAGGCCACAGCTCTCCATGAATGCTGTGAGTACCCAAGGCACGGACTGAACAGGGCAGTTGTAAGCTGGGGTGTAATTTTATAGTATCTTTGGACACACCTTCGTGTTTTTAATATGTAGGCAACTGTATGTTCTTTTTTTCTTGCACTCCAAAGTAATCAGAAAGGATCCTGCTGCAGTTTGGGAGCTGTAATTGTGTTATCACAGAGCCAATAGGGGCCTATCTGTGCCCATGCATGTAGTTGTGTCCTAGGAATACCCACAAACGGATTGGGCAGACCCTTCTCAGAGCTAAGGATGGTGCAAAGAGGATTAGATAAGCTCCCTAGTCGTTGTTGTGCAAGTTTCTTTCTGAGTTGTGGGTTCAAAGCAAAACTCGACCAAAACCACAGGATCGAAACTCCTTGGTGGCTAGACTCCATCCATCCATCCATCCATCCATCCATCCATCCATCCATCCATCCATCCATATGGTGCAACTCACTGCTTCCCCGTCCTACCATGCCCACCTTCGCCTTCCAGCATGGGGGCCTCCATGCTCTCTGCTTGCTCTGCCTGTGTCCACCAGTGAGTCTGGGGATCCTGGAGCGGGACGTGTGTCTGCAAGGATGCAAAGTGAAGGGTTGCTGAGAAAGGGGTCTGTGGAGTGCCAGGGCATACACAGGCCAGTTCGGAGCACTAGGCAGCTGGATGCAGAGATGCTGGTACCATGGAAAAGCAGAAGGGATGAACCCCCTTCCTGCCAACGTCGGGAGCTGTGAATAACACGCAAGGGGAAGGAACTAGGCTTTCATTTTCACCACATTCTACACTCTTCAAATCTGGGTTCCAGCCACGATGCCAAAATGCAGGAAGAGCTTGCTCCTGCCTTACCTCTGCCAAGAGGATGGTGCCCCTTTGGCTCCTAAAAAAAGCACTGTAACATGAACGATGTGAGATGAGCAATGTTTTATTGCTGCTTCTATAGACACAAACCGTTTCTATCACATTTCCTCTTCATCTAATCCTATCTGTTGCATGTTGCAATCCTCGCTGTGTTTCCCTATTTCCAAATCAAAGCACAATCTTTCTGAAAAGAAACCCGAAAGCTGCCTCCATTTTGAAACGCAGCCTGTTTCAAACAAAGGATATCAGTTGGTTGCTAACTCATCAGTTTGTTAATCCTTACCTAGAAAGTAACTAATGCCAAAATCATGGCATTCTTAAAGCTCTTGCAAATGTCAATCACTGTTAAATAAATGTTTCTTCTGAGTTCACACATACTATTGTATGGATACATGCAATAGGGTGTAGAACAAGCCAGGCAAGAAGCAAAAAGTATACAAATGACTGGTTTTGCAGGAAAGGCACCGGTATAAAGCTTAGGAAACCTGGGTTCATGTCCCTGCCTTGCCACAGAAAATGGCACGGGCGAGTTAACAGCTGTACGGTTCAGTGGGTTGTTTCTGGTTGCTGTGGATATATCTGATCTGCAGTTACTGGTCTCTGCTGGTATAGCTGAACCTCCTGCCGGGCTGTGAGGTCTTGCAGCAGGATCTGCTATGGCCCATCTTTGGGGAGCTGTGGTAAATCACAGGGGGGAATTCTGTGGTCTTGGTCTACCCTCCATTTTGATAGGGTTGGGCAATTGTGCTAGGAAAGCCCTGGGGAGGGGTAAAGGGAAGGTGCTGATGGGCTGGACATCAAACCCAAACCTCCGCCAGCCCTTGGGCTCCCTCCCCTTCCGACACGGTCCTCAGCAGCCCCACAGCCCTGGGGTGAGGGGCCCTTTGGGAAGTGCTGTGGTGCACCTTGGTCTTTGTAACCAGCACTGGTGTCAGACATGGAGAGAGGGCAGGAGCTGCCCAGAGGGTTGCATTTCATGCTCCGTTTGTGAGAGGTGCTTGATGTGAAATCCCAGGGCCAGGGGGAGAGCCGGGAGTCCCCAGGGGGCTGGGTGGGACATGTCCCGGGTTTCTGTTTTGGATCACTGCTTTTGGAAAAGCAGTTTGAAATGCACTGCTAAAGGGCTTGTAGCTTTAGTGTTAATAAATAGATACAACTGATGTAGCCCACTCCAGAAAAACACATGCACGCAATATAACCCGCAGAGGTCTGGGACTGTAACTGCTCCAAGTGCATGAAACTTTGCATCCAGAAGCCTCCCCATGGTACAAGCAGATGCGAAAGGAAGAAGGCAGAGCAACTCTGGTTAATAAGGATGCCCTGCATTTTCTAGTAGACTATTTTTATTTGCTCCTAATTTTGCAAAGCTTTAAGTACCTGGATTGAGACATTGCAGGCCAAAATGTCCACCTGAGGCATGTGAGTTGTTCTGCATTTGCCTGGATAAAGGCCTGAGGGTCACTTCACCTAAAATGATTAGACTGTTCCTGAAAATCAAAGTTTGAGAATTTGCTCTTTTCAAATTTTTGTAACGTCCTCTTAGGACAGTGACTTGCCCTTTAGCAGGGAATGGGGCTCGCGCAGAGGTACCCAGATTTAAGCAGGATATAAACCTTTGAAAATCACAGTTTTTGTGTGCTTAGTGGGGACTGACTTCAGCTTTCAATATCCAAGTCCCAGACACCACTGTTCACACTGTGTATCTCCAGTCTGAGCAAGAGCTTGGTTGCAGGTCTGGTACGAGGCTGCCTGGCTTTCTGCCCCTGGGTTCAAGAGCAAGCTATAGGGCATCTAAAGGTAAAGGAAGCAAAGGAACTGGTAGTTGGGCTTGTGGCTGTGAAGAGTAGGTTGGATCCAGGAGCAAGGGAAGAGAAGAGAGAGAAGAGGGACAAGGAGGTGGGAAAGGGAAGACTGGAAAAGCCGATGGGGAGTCAGAAGGCTGATGGAAAGAGGGATTTGAGGGGATAACAAATGGAAGGCACTGAGAGCTGGTGGCTGGGCAAGGAGATGGCACATTTGGGAGCAGGGTCTGACATGGGGGGGGTTGCAAACGGAGCCAGCCAGGCAGGGGATCTGGGGGTGAGAGTTAATGACCGGACGGAGGTGATGATGTGAGACTGGTATCGGACAAAGGCGGGAAGAGGGAGATGGGGCAGGTCATCCAAGCAGCCTGGATGGACCCCGAGCCAGAGCACTTGGGGATGTGAATCCAGGGCTTTTCCCAGCAACACCTTTCCCTCAGGAGGCTGGAAGAAGCCCCCTGCTCTTAGCTCTTCCCTCTCCTGCTGCTGCTGCCAGCAAATGCCGGGCCAGGCTGCTGCCCTGCCTCTGCGATTTGCTCAGTTCCTTCGCGGAGCAGAAGTCTGTGTGGTAAATCTCATGTGCTACCCCTCCGAGTGACACACAGGTCAGTAGGATGCCACATGATGGAATTTGGGGTTGGGTTTCAGTTTGTATCAAAAAAAAAGCCCCAAACGTAAAAGCTTAGGAAACAGTGCACAGGCTCAGAAAAAACATGAAGTGTGTAACTCAGATAGTGCCGGATTCAGAGTCTGCACAATCCTAATTTGCCTTCTGGTATATATTATTATAGTATCATCCTGGTTTTTTGACACTTTCAGTACTGTTGGGTTTTTTCTATAAGATGCTTCCCTTATACCATGGATGAAAAGGAGGGTCATCAGTGAGCAGTTTACTTGAGGTATTTATTTATTTTCTTCTGCTGTTCAGGATGTAAGTGGTTCGTGCTCTTGCACTGTTTTGCTCTGAAGAGAGATTTACCATTCCTTGGATTTTTAACGGTGTTCATCTATAGTATTTAAATACTTGACAAGCAATAATGAGATAATCTGCATGAGGAGCATTTGATATTTATTTACTTAAAAAACAGGGATGCAGAATGTAAATTAAGATGTTTACCATAGTTTTGAGTGTACAATTCAGGATGTCAGGGCCAGGCACAAGTGAACTTTTTTGGTTAAAGGTCATCTTCACTGAAAGATGTGCTTTAGGATTGACAAGCTCTAGCTATAGATTTATGTCAAGCTTAGCAGGCTATTTTGGGTGAGCAGAAATAAACACTTCAAGTAAATTGAAGTGTTATCTACATGTTTTCCAATTAATGAAACCACATTTTTTTGCTTTAGAGTGACATTTGATTTAAAAATTTGACCAAATTTAACAATAACAATGGGGTAGAGGATCCAGAAAAGAAGTGTTTGGTTTGGGGCAAAATAAATTGCCTCCTTTTTTTTTTTTTAATTGCACTTCAGCTAGCAGTATGAGTCAGTCACACTGCTTGCCTTATGACTCTATTTTCCAGAAAACTGAATTTTGCTTTAGATCCACATTTTCAAAGTGCATTTCCCAGCGAGATCGCTTGCAGCTCTTTGCTTTTGCAAGCAAATGCAGGTCAGAAAACGTTCCCACCCCGAAATAAGGAACACGCAGTTGGCGACCATCTGTACAAAACTTGGTGTAAGTGACTTGGCCAGTGTGATACACAGGATCCACGTGGACAGAAAGCAGTAGTCAAGAGCCTGTTTATCTGCCTTAGCTACGAGTTCCCCTTTCTCACAGTGCATCAGGCGCCACGTTCCCGCCGACATCTCTGGGAGAGTGGTGGGGACAGCAGCCACCGTCAGTGCCCAAACCCAGCTTCTCTGCTGGAGCAGGGCCACCCCCTGCACTGTGCAGTGAGCGAAGGAGGCCACCGTCTCCCGCGAGGGCGCAGAGCAGTGCGGGATCCCCATTACGGCACCCAGCTTCCAAATATTGGGTGCTCCAGGGGACCTCTGACCCTTCTCATGGGGAAGCAGGACATTGCAGCCCTTGCTTTCCCATGCAGCATTCTTCCAGATCTAGGCTGGCACCTTCGCGCGGTGAAACACAGGGTTGAGGGCAGTGGTACTTCTTGTCGGGATGGAGAGTCTCCAGGGAAAGCACCACAATGCTTCAGTCCCTTCTGGACTGGGGAGCCTACGTCGGAGTATGTGCCCAGGGGCAAGCGGCTGGGGTGGGGTGGCACCAGCCCCCCACTGCTGCATGGCTGGGGAGCTGAGGGGCTGGGAGGAGAAACCACAAGAAGAGGCATCCTGACCGCCAACGGCTGATTAGGTTTTGGGCTGAGAAAGGGGAATCCCAGGTTGTTGTGTCTGTGCCATGGCCTGGTTCTGTGTTTTCTCCCCATCCCTGCACATCTGTTGGGGGAAAGAGGTGGGAGCGAACACCAGCTTCTCATGGACAGGTGTCACCCATGCTCTGAACTGTGCTTTTAGGGGCTGATCTCAGGATGGTTCTGTATGCAATGGTCCCACAGGCATCCCCGCTGGCAGGCTGGAGAGCCCAGCCCAGCAGGGCAGGTGACCAGCATCATGCAGGGCTAGAGTCTTTCACTGACATGGTTACAGCTGAAAAACCGGCCTGTGGAAAACATAACTGAGGCTGGTGTCCTTAGCACGATAAGAAAAGGTAGGAGGATAAAGAAGGTAGAGATTACAGAAAGCAAATAGTAAGGAGAGTGCTGAGGACTGAGATATTGCCCTTGCTAGGTCTCCTAGCTTTTCCTCGCTTAGGGAATATCCAGCATCCAGCACCACTCTGACCACCACATCACTCCTGTTCTAGAGATCTGTTTAATAAAAGTGGTTTGTAAAAGCAGGAGTCCAACGTAGCAATCCACCCTGTGCTGCCAGGGCGTTTGGCTCTCCTCTTCCTGGTGGATGATAATTGGAAGGGGTAGTTACCTGACATTAAGCTGTTTTCAGGTGGGGAACAGGAGATTGGTAGGGGACTGAGATGAGGGGACTGTGGACTCCGAGCAGCCCGACACGCAGCGCTGTCTCTCTGCTTTGCACTTTGCCTTCAGACAGGCTGGGGCTGAGGCACAGCCATGCAAAGGGGCTGCTTCCCCTCCATCCCAGAGCCAACCCAAAACCCTCTGTGACTGGAAAGGTGCAGGATCAGAGCCTGAATGCATTAAACACCCCAGCCAGCATGAACTGGCAAAGATTCGGTTCTTTTAATGCATTGTTCTGACGCAGAAGTGGACGAATGAAAGATGCTCCTTGCACTGGGTACTGCAGGCACCACAGGAAAAGGCAGCCCCAGGTCAACCAGCTTGAAATCCAGTCAGAAACGAAGCATGCAGAGTGGCCTCCCTCACGTGTAGCAAAGGACTGAAGATAAGGATGAAGCCTCCTGTCCCGAGTGGGCTGAAACATGGCAGATCATGCTGCAGCCCTCATTCAGCAAGCTCAAGTTGTGAAGATGCTCATCAAAACTAGTGGGTGGATGATTCACAAACAGAGAAAAGGATAAAAAAAACCAAAACCAAACCCAAACCAGAAGAAGAGTTTGCACCCCTCTAATAGGGGACACAGCATTTAAACTCTTCTCCTCACCCAGCATGGGTTCCCTTGCAAGTTCCCTTTCACACACCTGTGACCAAGCTCATCAGCACTTTCTCTGTTCTTCTGCAAGGTCACCGGCTTTGAGGAGGACCTGCAATGCATGACAATGGCTTTATAACGCATGATGGTGACTTTTCAAGAAGCGCAGGACTGATGCTATATTTTCATGTTTGCCCATTCTTCTGTTCATTTAGTAAGATGATCACAGAGAATCCAGGCCACTCTTTTTTCATCTTCAAAGCTTTGATCAGGTCTGCAGTGCAAGCTTTGACTGGCCCAGCAGTGTTGGCCAGATCATATTTAATTCCTTCTTCTCCACGTGCTTCCTCCCCGCTTTCCCACACCAACAAAACTAAGGGTCATACCCAACCACCTTACCAGAAAAAGCTCCTCATCTGCTGGCCAGATTGTGCCCCTATAGGCTGTATGTACAGTGTGCTGATACTACATAAAGGGAAAACACAGCCTGAATTTTGTGTGAGCCACAGCAGCTTGCAGTAGTGACCATCCAGCAGCAGCCCACAGCCACCTTGGCTGTCTAATGGTGACAAGGACAACCGGTGTCTGCTCTTGTTAATGCCTAATTCCTTGAAAATGGTGAAAATTGGCACATGGTTTTCTGGCTTTCAAAGCTGAATTGGTGTCAGCCCCCTTGGAGATAACATGAGTTAATATTGTTGTATACTTTAGCAGGGTTTTTTCCTTTGTATTTTCTCTCTGTTCAGGCTTTGATCTAATATTCCTTCTCGTCCTCTGTTTTGGTTACTCTGTATCTTAGTGCTTAGAGATTTTCTACCCATATATTGAAAGTTTTTAATGAACAATTTCAGCAACACTCCAGAGTTACCAGTAAAAGCCCTCTGCAGATTTTGACAGAAGAAGGAGTTATATGAAATTACTTCTAATCTCTTTATCCTTGTCACACCACTCTGCTATGCAGTAATACACCAAAGAATTTCCAGAAAGCAAAGGTTGGCGACTTACAATACCTACCGACTTGCTTGAAAAAATAAATAATAAAGGAACAGGGAGGTGAATTCAATCTGCTGCTGTGTTAGCCGGGGGAAAAAGGTGGGGGAAAGTGGAGAGAGAAGTCTGGAAAAAGTAAATGCTTTCTCAGTTTAATTTTTTTTTTTTTTAAATAAAACCTTGAGGCAAAGCAAGCCATTCCCCTCAAAAGTTTAGATCATGTTCTGAAAGTTAAAAAATGAGGCGTTTTGGTTGACTATATCATGGCAGCTATCAATGGCACATTGTTAATCCCTGTTAGAGTGGCAAAGCTGCAAAACAAATAACAATATGTCCTTGAGTGCACCAGTTCTGTGCCTGATAGGTTTTCATTTTTCACCCCGTTGCATAATGCTGGCACGCACAAACGACACGTAGCCTACGAAACTTTCTGGGTAGGGCTTGGTCCTGCCTCCATTCAAGTCAAGGGCAATACTCTTCCAGTTCTCAAAAGAGGCAAGGTCATGGTGTGCGCTGGAGCCGAGTGACTGGGAAGCCCAGGCAGCAGTATTTCAGAGCAGGTCAGCTCTCTCCCACTCCAGTCCAATCCCACCTGCACTTGTGCAAGGACTTACCTTTTGAAATCCCGTGGCAACTAATGGCTATCGCCACTTGCCTGCTGTTTTCTCAGATTTATTTCCTTAAAAGAAGAAAAAAACCCCAAACAAACAAAAAAACCCCCAGCTATTATTTCCTCCTGGAAATAATAGAGAAAACAATGTATTGATTTTCTTGTACTCTGTGTTTGTCAGTCTTAGCCAAGCATTGTGTGTAGGTGTTATGTGATTTAAAAAAAAAAAAAAAAGAAACGTGGGTGGGACTGAAAATGCAGTTGCTATTATTCATCTATTTATGCCATCACACACGTGTGATCAGGCTGTGATCTTGTGCAGCAGCCCAGGAACCTTCGGATTGCTTGAATCATCCTTCTGTAAAAAGGCCAGGAGATGTGTTATTTAATCCTTCTACTAGATCAGCAAGATCTGTGTATACGAAATTTGTATTTCATACTTACAGCCAGCATCAGCCCACACATGTGATGAAACATCAGCATGGAAATCCATACCTGTACTTTTTTTCCTTACAATATGCAAGCCCGTCAGGATTCCAGCTGGAGAAAAAAATGTGTAAACAACACACTTACCAAAAAGTGAAGATTTTGTAAAAAGAAAACTATTTGTAAGTTTGGGTCAAGTTTGCAAAACAATCTTATCTCTGTAAAAATGAAAATTCCAAGAAAAATATTTCCACTTTTCAATTTGGAGCACCTTATGTGGAAATCATAGGATATTTTAAAGAAGCACTACAGGAAAAAAAAAACCAAACCAAAAACAAACAAACAAACAAAACAGAAAAACAAACTACAAATGGAAATTGATGTTTTTTATTTTGTTGGGAAAAGCACAGAAAAAGACTCTTTGTTGTTTCCAGGGTCAGCTTGCCATAGAAAGAAAAAAGGTTGTTTACACAACTCAACTTTTGATACTTTCACCTTCCCAGAAGCAGTAAAGTTGTGGCGTTGGCACTTGATGGCCAAGCCGCCCTCAGCTGGTTTGAGTAGGGAGCTTTTGCCTGGGAGTTCAATCCTCAGTGCTCTTTCAGCTCTGTGGAAATTTACCTGTGACATACGTAGACCATCCAAAAATATTAGGTATAGATCCCTTATCACTTTTTTGCAGGCTTAACCACATTCCTGCTTCCAGAGACAGGAGTTCTTCTAGCTGCAGGCAGTACAAACTTGTTGCAGTGCTAATTATTTGATCATCTGCCTCAATATTTCCAGATGGAAAAGATTTCTTTGTTTTGCTTGTTAAAGAAGGGGTTTGGTTTTCTATCTCTGCTCCCCGTTAGCTACATCTCTGCTAGGAAATTAAACGTGCCCAGAATCGCTCCCTGGCAGGGAGGCTGATGCTGGTTCGCCCACCAAAACCCACTGGCTGCACCCAAACTGAGTGCTAGGAATAACCCAGAGCTCATCCTAATCCCCAGCGTGTGCCTGGGAGAGCGGCATCTGCCCTCTGGTTTGGGCAACTGGTATTTAAATCACACGTGCCCAAAAGTGTGATTTTGGGCTGTTCTGGCCCTTAAAGAGTGCAGCTGGTTTCCAGCGCCCAGGAACGCTCTCTGACACGATTTAACTTAATTTGCTTCTGTAGAGGTAATTCTTACATCTCCCCCTTCCTTATTGGCCTTGATCAACACAACAGCCTTTTTTTCAGAGGCTCCAAAATCAGGTGTATACTTATTATGTCCCCAAGCGAAGTATTTACATTCAAATAGAAGTCTAATTAGCACTACCAGCATTAGCAAGTGTTCTAGAATGAGGCTGGTAGGGGAGACCGGAGCCATCAAGATAAAACCCTGGGATCTGTGGGATGTCTGCCCGGGAAGAAGCAGTAAAACAAGGGGAAATGGCAGGTAGCAGCAGATGCTGATGGGCTGCTGGCTGCTGCCGAACCGAACAGCCTTGCTGGGAATGAAGTCAAGAATTTCTGAGCAAGCATAAGACAAGAGTGTGTTTTCAGAGTGGGGGGGAGGAGGAGTCTGCAGGCTCTGATGGCCCATTTTCGGTGGGTTTTTTGGTAGGGAGGAAATATTTGCTCAGCACAAATATGCTGCAGGTCTAAATTCCATTTTCCCCAATCTATCCTTACTGGCGATGCAGTTAATTATCAGTGGAAGAAAATAGTTGACTTCTGAATCCCATGGAAACACGAAAGAGGCTAATTCTTTATAAATGAGACCCACTGGAAGGACAGGGTGGAAAGTCATTGAGAGCCATTGGCTTCCCAGCTGGTCAGAACAACAGGAATGAGATTCGGCCACTTTCTCAGTTTAGTAGCAGACAATCGAAGCTTCTGATGAGAGTTTGGAGGTACTTAGCCAGCTTATGGTGCTATCTGTATACACCTGTATAATCAATGGGCTATGGCAATAAACCTGTAGAATAATAGAAAATACCTACATTTCCTTTACAAGAAAAATACTGTAGATCAAACAATTTTAATTAAAGCTGGTTGTGCCTTCTGTACGCAGAACAAAGCCTTCCCCTGTAACAAGGCAATATTGAATTCAAGGGAGACACTTTTTTTCTACAGAATATACCTGATTTAACTGTTATCTGAGACTTTTGTTTCACAGATTAATTTCATTATCCACCTCTTTCTCCCACACGCACTAGAGCAGCATTTTGAAGAATTAACAGCAACAACTTTGTTTCTCAGTTATGTCTAGTTTAACTAACATCTAATCCTCTTAGCTTTTATACCTTCACAAACAGAGATTTGTTTGGCTAAAAACTTTTAATTAGCCCAATCACATGGAGCAGGTATTTAACAACCCCAAGGCAAACCCGTTTCAGACATCGGAGGTGTCTCACCACCAGATTGGGAGAGCTAATTCTAGGAGCCCTGTGCTGCAAGCTGCAGAACTTGAATAACAGGGTTGGTGAGTGGCTGGCACCCAGTTTTTCTGCATAAGTGGGCAGCATTCTTTAATGGCAACTTGCCTGCTCCAAGCGTGGTTTTGTGACCCTTCGATAGCCCCCAGTCTCTGCTCTCCCTCCAAGGTAGCCCCTCAGTTTGTGCTTGCACAAGTCAGTCCATCTCTGAAGAGAGCTGAGGGGTTTGGTTGGACTGCTGAAGACCTGGCAGGTCACTGGAACAATTAAATATGTTAGCGGACGGAGCAAGGATTGAACCTGCTGAATTTTTTGATCTTGGTAATTCGAATCCAGAAGAAAGGCTGCTGGAGCAGCATAGGGGTCCTAACCCAGGAAGCACAGGGTCACTGCTGCGGGGCAGGCGAGCCTGGGGAGGGAACTGATGCCCATGGGACCCGTGCTCCCACAGGGCGTGAAATCCAATGAGGGCAGGAGTGGCTAACACAATGAGCGTTGTGAGTGGCTAACACAAAGCGGAATGGACACCCATGAAAAAGCAGGAGGGAACGCTTGTATAATATGCTAAACCTGTAATTATTAACTTGAGACTAGCTCTGCAGCAGGACCAGGGCCACGGCTGTGCAAAGCCCATGGGTGAGTGTACATAAGCGATTCTCCTGTCCAGGCTGTGTCTCCAGCAGTATCTCTCTCAGCAGGGATCCTGTGGAGCTACGTGGAGCATTTAGCACTGCCCCTCAGGCAGGTCTCTGGGGGAAACAAGAGCAATATTGTGATCAGCTGGGACTGGAGGGGAGGACTATGAGTGGTAGCTAGCAGGGGTATCACTTCGTTACACTTTTCTAGGTGTAAAATTTTCCTCTGCTGTTGCGAGAGAGAGATTTCAAAACACCTGTGCCTGCAGGAGCAACACTGAGCAGAAAATCGCAGAATGGTTTGTCTTGGAAGGGACCTTTAAAGGTCATCTAGTCCAATCCCCCTGCCATGAACAGGAACATCTTCAACTAGATCAGGTTGCTCAAGGAACAAGGCACCCCCAGTGAGGGTGCTACCACAGAGATATTTTTGGCCTCCATTCTCATCTTAAACTTGCTTTAGAACATCTCAAAACACTATAGAAATAAATAAGTAAATAATTGAGAAATAATATCAGCATCTTCTCTTTAAAGTTGCAGAGAGGTGAGCCCTCAGCATCTACAGCTTTCAGCCCTGACTTTGCAACGTACTCAGAGCTTGCCTAGGTATCAGCTGTAACTGATTGCCAATTAACCTGAGGTATTTGATACATTTGCCCCGGCATTCTCCACATATTGGTTCCTGGCTCCAGCTGTTCCTCTTTAGGATGCCAGTGCTGACTCCTAGAGCCCGGTGGCCCTGCCTCAGCTGGGGAGCAGATTCCTGGAAGACCTGCCTGGTGAGTAGGGCACAATGTGCTCTTGGGATGCCTTAGCACACATAGACCTGCAAGGAATACAGCTGGCCAAGCTGTTTCATACAGATGTGTTTACGATGAGCTACCCCTGCTGTAACCAATTTAAAATGCCCCACTATTCCAGTACGGGAGGAAAACCAGGTAGCTGTATAGTTCACGTGCAAATGCAGGGTACCTGGTTTAAACATATTTGGTCATGTTTTAATTAGCCATAAAAATCACTTTTTTTAAAGCCTATCGTTCTGATAAATGGATGCAAAATAAATTGAAAGCATGTTGCCTGAGCAAGACCAGTATGATCAGGCAGAATTTCCATTGTGTACCACTAACTGAGAGAAGTTAAAGTAGCAAAACCATGAAGTATTACAAGTTGTTCCTTAGGAAGGCCGCTTTTGAAAAAACCCGCTGTCTGAGCTCGTCCTGAACTTTCAGAGGGCAACTGAAAAGCTCACAAATGAAGAATCTGGCAGAATGATGTGATGGAAGGGAGACATGATGCCAGGTAGTATAATTAAAATCTAGTGAGTGCATCTAAATAGCGAGAGGATCCTAGCTTTAATAGCCCAAGTTTAGTACATGAAGTAAAGCAAAATCTTTGCTACTTCACCGAGTACCAAGATAGCAGCAATTGTGGGAATTCAGTGGGATCTTTGGCCCACACCGAGCTTTGCGTGTGTTTCATTCAGTACGTTCAGCATCCATCCAGTGAGCGTGGGGTGAAGTTTTACGGCGAGGATTGCAGGGAGCCTGGGCAACAAGAACGTTTTAGTAAATTCCCTAATCCTTTGGAAATGAGCTGCCAAAACATTCATGCGATGCTCAGTTTCTGGGTGAGTAGGCTCAGGATCAGAGATCACTGTGGAGTTCTCTGATTAGGTCTATAAAATCCCGGGTGGTGCAGAGAGGATGGCTGGTGGCGAGCTGCTCACTGTCTCTTAACTCTTAAACAAAGCTGTAGAAGCCACTTTCAGAACAAAGGAGATACTTCTTCATGCAGCAAATCTGTGAAACTCTTCGCCAAGGGGTGTGATAACTGCAGAAGTCTTTGCAGGCATTCAAGGGAAGTCTAGGCGAGTACTTGGAAGAGATGTCCACCTCTGGGCAAGCTACACCAGGTGCAAGGAGTCCCCTGAGCTGAAAGAGGCTGGAGGCTGGAAGAGAGCTTGCAGGAAAGATCACATGCTTGTCCTGCTCTAGCTCCTCTGTAGGGATCAGTTTGTGGTCGCTGCTGCAGACAGGTTACTGTGCTACAGGGCCCCCAAAAATCTGAGATAGTAGCACTGTTCTTAATGTTTTTTATTTGGATGGTGACCAAACTTTGTGTTGATTTTCTGATGCGTAGAGGAATTCAAGGTGCTCTGTCTCCCCATCCATGCCTGAGCTGCAGAGGAGAGCACTGCAGGGAGCTGTGGGGCAGTCGGTCGCTCCCCCAGCTATACCATGGCTATAGGTACCAGAGGCAGAGGAACACAGTAGGGGTCAGTGGCAGGAGCATTGCGTGATGGTGTATGTTGGCTGGGGCTCCTGTAAGAAGCAGGCTAAGCTCTGTGGTGCCACACTACCCACATGAGCTGTAGTGCTCCCAGTTATTTACTCTAGGAAGGTTTTTTTTTTTGAACCCTGTTAAACTGGCCTGACAAGATTGACTTAGTTGAGAGCACCTTCTTCTCTGTGCCCTCTACCCCCTCTTGTCCCCCTTTCTGTGCACGGAAAGACTCAGAATTGAGCTCTGTGCTTTCTTTTATGAAACAAAAATAATTTTTGCAAAGTTTCTGGATTAACAAATGACCCCAAGTTCTTCCTTTATCCTCTAAATAAGTAAAACATCTATCACAGCAATACAGCAAAACTTGGATTGCCCTTGTGCTTGAGAACATACAGCAGAAAACATTGTACTCAGTAGTTTAAATTAACTTGCTTATCTTCAGACCACCAGAAAAAGCGCATTATTTCCCCCCTCTTTTATACTACAACAATGATGAGCACTTTGTTAAAGCATATTACATCAGTGCAATTCCATTGCCTTAAAGTCTGAAGCTGTGAGGGGGAGACTGATCAGCTGATTCTGCCCCACTGCCTTTTGTAGGTTTATAATCGGAGTACCAGTGTGGCACAGTACAAGCAATATATTTTATGGAATGGGAAAAAAAATCACTCTTATATCCCTATTGCTTGGGAATTTTTTAAAAAATTATTTCAATTAAAATTTTTAAAACAAAAGTAATTTGAAAAAAATATTTTAAATATTTTTTAAAGCAGCAAAAGTGATACAGCAGATTTTCTGTACACATACATGCACAAAAGCATAAGAATTGTCACACATGTGCAAATGCACATAATCGTAAGCTGTGAGTTTCCTTTCTTTGGCTGCAGGGAGTTAGGGTATATTTCCATATGGACTTTTTTTTTGAGATCTGTAGATATCTGTACTGCCTGGGATACAGGCTTTTATAAAAAGTTTTATAAATGGTATCTGCGTTTTTTAACTTGTATTAACTGCTATAGCATTTTTAGGTTTTGTCTCAGAGAGGATAAAGTAACTTCTTCCTGACATTATTCACGTTGCTTAAAGCTCTGCTGTAAAGCCCTCAGATGATAATCATGGTATAAGAACGTATGTGAAATAGTATAGCTACCTTGACTGTAGCAGAATTATGCTAATTTGCTTTAATAAAGAATGCAGATTCCTTAGGTTAAAAGAAGCTGTCTCAAATCATAATCTGATATCCCCGACAACTCAGTGGATTCTGACTAACATGATTTGCATGACTGAGCACTGTATCGTTTTTCTTTAGATTAGAAATGTGGGCATTGAAGTTGGATATTGCTTCTGCATCTTAGCTACAAGGCAAAAAAGACCTTGGAGACACAGGTTTCTAAAATAATGTCACTAATAATATGAAAGGTGTGAAACCTCTTTGAGCAACTGCTGTAGTCCCACCATTTCCTTTTCACTCAACTGGAATGAAATCAGTAGAAAATGCTGTTTCTGGAAATCCGTTTCCCAGGGAGACGCATTTCTAACAAGGCCAGGCAGAATTTCTTTCATCTTCTCTGGAGCATCATTTATCTTCTTTCCTTGGTTACATATAGTACTTCATATGGGCCTACAGGTGAGAAGGATGGGATTTTCACAGAATTAAGGCAGTACAACCCCCTTGCCTCCATTTCCAGTTACAGTGTGGAAGGACCACAGCCTCCAGGACTAAAGAGACATGTGGTGGCTTGGCGTGTACGGCACCCAAGGGGTGCTAAGGGCATGGGACACGTGGGACTGTTGCTCACTAGAAATAAATTCCCTCAGAATACCCACCAGCAGCTTCGCTGGCTGCAGAAGCCCTGAAGCTTGCAGAGATCCTGACAACCAGTAGCATCATGAGTAGCACAAGGATGGAGAGTTCTTTGCTTAAACAGTGGCCATTCCTTGGTACAGCTCTGGGATTTTAAACCCTTCTCTCCTTCATTTCTCCCTCTCAGAGATACAGTGGCATGGCTGGGGGAGCTGCTATGTACCACTTTCTTTTCTGTTCCTTAACAAAGAATGCAATCAGCAAGATGCTAACATGCAAAACATTGACTAACGCTGATGAAAATGAAGTTTCAGCAAGTGTTAATCCATGAGCTAGTTTTTGCAAGAGATCAGGGCAAGCTCTGCCACACAGTCCATGGACTGATTCATATCCTGGAATTTCAGGCTCATGCACAGTGTGATCCCACAGGCTTATGTTCATCACCGCTCAGCCCGCTGCATGTTTTTTTGTGGGCTTAGCACCCTAAGAAAATGTTGATTGGCACCGATGATTTACTTAACCACGAGCAAATGGAATTATATTCAACCTATCAATGAAGTGGTATCAGCCAATGGGCTCAGTAAGTGGGATTTAATCAATAGCTTCCGTCGTAATAGCACCTACGTGGCAAGTGCGCATGTGAAGACTAGCAGCGAATCCGAAAGGTGCAATTTTTTTCTTCCCTCTGTGCTTCTGTTTGTTTATTTGTACTGGCTGAGTTGCCCTCACTTGTTTGTATCCAGGAGTGACATTTGTTCCAACACGCCATTGCCTTCATTCCTGAGAGAAGCCTGGTGTGAAGAAACACCTTACCTTTCCCCTAAATGTGCTGGGGCTGGGGCTGAGGCTCAGCCTGGCCGGGGCGGTGGGGCGCTCCTGGTGTCCTCCCGGCCACCCGGGAAGCCAACGCCGGGGCAGGGGGAGGACCACAGGAGATCCGCCCTGGTGGCAGGCTCTCCAGTCCAGCTCTTGAACCGGTGCCCCGACCCAGAAATGAGCTTGCGGAGAGGAATGGGGCTGGTCGGAGGTGGTGCCAGGCTGGTACGGCAGGCTCTCGCCGGCTGCGTGCCACAGCTCTGCGAGACACTGCAATAGCCCTTCTCACCTCGGCTCAGACAGACCTGATGTCTAGCAGGAGATAATAAATTATCTTTAGTGAAGCAAAAGTAAGTGGCGAACAGGAAATTTGCTGGCGCGGCCTTGGCTGACCCCGAACCAAACAGAGATGTTGCTCTTTGTGGTGCTGGACCTGTTCTCATCCTCCACAGTTCTTCACTTTCAAGCAGTCATGAGTCCCCACTTCCTACCTGAGCAACGAGTGAAGGTACGGAAACGTTATTTGTGATCTAGATCCTTTTTTAGAATCATAGAATGGTTTGGGTTGGAAGGGACCTTAAAGATCATTGGGTTCCAACCCCCCTGCCATGGGCAGGGACACCTCCCACTAGAGCAGGTTGCTCAAAGCCCCATCCAACCTGGCCTTTTTATTTTGATAATTAAATAGATGAAAGCTTTCTGACTTTTTCTAGGATGAATGGTGCTTGCTGTTGATACTTTTAGAAGTGGCCAAGATGCTCAGTTTCCCAAGTGTAGCCATCCCTACATTTTTAACGAGTAGCCAGCTAACACATGAGATCAGATAAATGCATTCTGTCTCTCAAAATGCTGCCAGTAACCTTAGTGAAACCGAATATTCTTTTTTCATTTCTAACTTTAATCATTTCACACTGTGTTCTCCTTCAGAGCTGATGGTATATCAGAGGTGAAAACACTTTATGAAAATATTTCAGCAAGTGAACTGGGGATCCTTCAAGGGAAAGGCTGTGCAAGTATAAGCCATTAATAGCATTTAAAAGCCCACAAGTATGTAACTGTAATATGAAATACTGACTATTACTGCACAATACTTCAGGATTATTCCAAAATACCAATCAAGTTTGGGTTTAGATTCAGGCGATAAGTTGCAAAAGAAAAAGGAGAGTACAATCAAACATGAAAAAATCCTGTTTTCAGGCTTGCAATACCAGTCTGACAGTTTTTGACATTGCCAGGCTGCTAATGGTTTATCTGGTTTCGGAATCTGGTGTTTTATTAGTATTGGGTGACTCTTAGACAACTACCTAGCAATCTTTCCTAAGGCATCTTCTAAGACCTTTCCCATAATCTGGTGATGCTTGGAGTGTTGGTAATCATTAAAATATGATTTATTAGCTCTCTTCACAATGGTCTGTAACATCCATTTAGTTCTCTGAATGTTTGTTGTTTCAGACCAACAGTTTCCATACATCTGTTCCCCCGTATTTATAAAACAAAATAATCTGGCTGTCCATGACTGATGTGCTGTACCATAAAAATGACCCAACTAGGAGTTCACAACACAGATAAAACTTCAGTATTCTTCAGTATCCACATAGAATAAATGGAGCTGTGTTGAATCAAATGCATCCTTTCACTTCAGGTGTTTAAATCCTCGCTGCTTAGGGGACCATTTTGTATCTACAAAGATCTGACTCTAGTACAGATGGGGCTCAGCTCAAATGCAAACTGTTGTCCTCAGAGAGGTTTTGCTCTAAGCAGAAGTCTTGTGAGAACAAGCTGGTCCTGAGAGTCCCTCGGTCTTGTGCAAAAGTTAGTGACAGCAAACTGTGTGATTCCAGTTTTAACATAAATCAAGTCCAAGCCTCAAATCTGAATTGTAGCCTGCAGGTAAGCTGGAGTGAGACCCAGACAACCACAAACAGCTGCACCTGTGCTTAAAAATAGACAGCACTTCTTTCTTTTTTTTTTTTTCCACTGAAATACATGTAGCCAACAGCTCCCAATTTCATAGTAGTGAGCAGAGCAGGGTTCTGTATGTCAGCTCTCAAAATACAGTGTCTGCCAAAGCTGAAAGGTTACAATGTGAATTTTGCAAAATCTGGTGAAAGGTTTTTGAATTATAAAAAGATGTGTAGGAGCAAGATGAATTTTATAACTTGGGAATTTGAATCAGGATTTTCCCACTAGCCATGCTGCGAGCTTCAGGACAGCTGGACTGCAGATCAATTTGCCACTGACCTCAGAATGTGCTTGCCAGAGTAGGCATTACAGATTTTCTCTTAAATCGTTCCTTTGCATGGAAAAACAGATCTACTTTGACTGTTAATGGAAGATCTGAAAAAATAGAAATACCATAAAACTACTCTGGGAAACTGATACACTGGCTAAATGCTGCAGTTTTCTGGTACAGAACATTGTGTTACTCAATTCTCCAGCTTTCATACAGTGGATGGGAGCACTACAAGCATAAAGTGTTACTGGTTGTGTGTGCATGGGAGTAAATGATATCTGGTTTTAGTCCTTACATAGGAAAAAAAAACAAGTTTAGCAACATATTTCATATGCACATGTGATGTAGCTACTGTAGAGAGGGTATCGCTGGTTTTCCTAGGCTCCTTTTATGTGAAGATTTTTAATAAGTATGAAAATCTGCTTGGGGCTATTTTTATCATAAACAGGAAAAAGGTTCATTGTTTCATTTTTCTTTCTGAACCGTTGCCCCTCCAGTTCCTGCTCCTCCTTTCACCCCTGCCCCAGGACCAGCTCCACCACACAAGTAATTTTGGCCCTAACCTCCCTGTTTTTCTGTAGTTGGGAGCTCCTGTGTTGTCACCTCCGGCTCTTTCCCTCTCCTCTCTCTAGATGGACTCTGCTTCTTCCGCCTTTGTGCCGTGTGGCTTCTAGCACCCAGTACAGAGCTGCCAAATGCCTGGGTTGAAAGCAGATGGCCCACCAATTCTTCCTTAACCAAAAGGATAGGTACTCCCCAGGTGATGTTCTTTCAATACGCTATTATTTTATGGGATTCATTTGCATTTCTTTAAGGCCAGCATCTGTAAATTCTGTATTTACTGCTTCTTCTTTCCAATTCAACCCTCATTTTTCTCCTCGTAGATCATACATTTTCTCCCTTCTCACAAGCATTACTATGTCTCATCAGTTCTCCCTCCAAAACACCTTACCTCACCTCAGCAGCTGGGTTGCCCCATCCCAGTTTTTCTTTCCCTTCAGAAATTATGGATTTCCTTTCATCTCTTCTACACGCCAGATGCCTTCCAGCTCTGCCCCACCTTCCTTTCCAGCTATCACCCACCCTGTAAGCAGTTCACAACTCCTGTTCCTCCTGAACCACGCCTGTTAATCTACGTGATTCGCTATTGACTTCCTTCCAGACAATTATCAAGTCCCTGACTCCATCCTAAACACCCTCAATCTTCCTCATATTTTTGTGGTTGCCCATCTAGCTCCAGCCACGTCTTAGCCACGCCGCTACCTCTAGGCATGCTCCTCCCTTTGAGCTGTTTCTGTTTCAGGAAGCCTCCCTCCACCTTGAGGTTCCTCCAGAAGAGAGGAGCGAGAAGCAGCCTCTCAGGGGCAGACAATAGGAAAACCACAAAGCAAGAGGTCCACTGTGTGTATTAGACCTTCAGAGCTTCATCCCACTCATCTACAAATGTCATTTCCTTGTGCCTTGAACTTGGTGATGAGGTAGATGTGCTGTAAAAGTCGTCTGTGTACTGAAGTTGAGGGATGGCTTTAGTTGCATGTAGATAATTAAGCAGTAAATAATAGTTTCCAAATATTTAAGTACAGTCCTCAGGAACTGGCCTCATAGAGATCTGTATCAACATCTCCTCTGAGATTCTCAGCAAAGCAAATAAGTGCAAAAAATATTTCATTCATCTGCTTGGCAGTATCTGCTGGAAAGGCTGATTCAGTCCCAGCTTTTCCATTCAGCTATAAAATCTCTGTATTCACTGTCTTCTAAAGCTTTATTTTAAAATAGAAATATTGCTTATCTCTTGGGGTTCATTCAAAGCAACTAGCTGCACTTGCGGAGTCTGAAGATGCTTCATGTCATCAAATGTTAGGCACTGAATTAGATGCCAAATATTTGCCCAAATTTAACATAAGGCACTAAGGACAGAGCTAAGAAGACTGCTTATTGCTAAAATGACTAGTTTCAGTTCCAATGTTAAAGCCCAAGAAAGTAGAATCAAGTCATTGTCAGCAACACACTTGTTCTCTTTTATTAGAAATTCTTACTTTTTACATCTCCACGTACCCAGCTGGATCTCCCAAAGCATTTTGAAACCTTGATAGAAGGTCTTGATAGAAAGAGAGATAATAGATAAATATATAGAGAGAGAGATGCAGACAGCCCATAGCTTTTGATACAAGTACTCCTTTGTATAAGATAAACAATTTAATTCTTATCTTCAAGGAACCTGGAGGGGGAAGTCATGTACCAAGCTCTGACTTATAATTACTTAATTCATATGCATATTTAAACAAGCAATGAGAAATGTCTTAACAGAAACGTGAGCAGAAGAAGTCTGTCTTCCTAGTAGTACCACTTTAAAGGAGAAAATTAATAAAAACACTACACTGATATTAGGGTTCTTTAATTTTTCAAACTTTTACATTTTGTAAGCAACAGTCAGAGAAACCTATGAAATATTTTTGACCTGAAACACTTTTTTCTACCTGTCCTTCACATCTGGCAGCACATTTGTTTGGCAAATGGCACCTGCTGTTGGAGGGTCCCTACAGACCCTGCCTGGCTGTAGCAGGGCGCTTGGAGCTTGGGAAGTCCAGTGCCCTGGGTTGGTGTTTGCAGTGCTTGAGCATGGTCTGAGAGGTAGTGGCTGCCACACCAAACTCCCTGGGAAAGGGTCTGATTTATAAAATTTCTCCATTCTTTGCAACTCCTCTTGTGACACCTCTGCCCAGGTAATCTGTGGGGCTCTGTTTTTGGCTCAAGCTTATTTTGGGGCCTAAGTAAGAGGTGGGTTCTTCTTAAAATGTTGTCAACATGCTGGAGGGGAGGAATGCCATCCAGAGGGACCTGGATAGGCTTGAGAGGTGGGCCTGTGTGAATCTCATGAAATTCAACAAGGCCAAGTGCAAGGTCCATCACATAGGTTGGGGCAATCCCAAGCACAAATACAGGCTTGGTAGAGAATGGATTGAGAGCAGCCCTGAAGAGAAGGACTTGGAGTTGTTGGTTGATGAGAAGCTCAACATGTGTGCTTGCAGCCCAGAAAGCCAACTGCATCCTGGGTCGCATCAAAAAAAGTGTGGCCATCAGGGTGAGGGAGGTGATTCTGCCCCTCTACTCTGCTCTGGTGAGACCCCACCTTGAGTACTGCATTCAGCTCTGGGGTCCTCAACATATGAAGGACATGAAACTGGAGCGAGTCCAGAGGAGGGCCACAAAGATGATCAGAGGGCTGGAGCACCTCTTCTATGAAGACAGGCTGAGAGAGTTGGGGTTGTTCAGCCTGGAGAAGAGAAGGCTCTGGGGAGACCTTATAGTGGCCTTCCATTACTGAAAGGGGGCCTACTGGAGGGATAAGGCAGGACTCTTTACCAGGGATTGTAGTGACAGGACAAGGGATAACTGTTTTAAACTGAAAGAGGGTAGATTTATATTAGATTTTAGGAAGAAATTCCTTACTGTGAGGGTGGTGAGGCACTGGAACAGGTTGCCCAGAAAAGCTGTGGATGCCTCACCCCTGGAAGTGTTCAAGGCCAGGCTGGATGGGGCTTTGAGCAACCTGCTCTGGTGGGAGGTGTCCCTGCCCATGGCAGGGGGGTTGGAACTAAGTGATCTTTAAGGTCCCTTCCAACCTAAACTGTTCTATGATTCTGTGAAAAATGTAGTTTAAGACACTCTGTTTTTCCCCCGAAGTAGTAATAATCTTCTGCTGCAGCAGAAAAGCTCTCCAGCTTTGCTGGGGTACGTTTCTCTCACGTTCCCCAATGTGCTATTGACACACTTACATGCACCCAGTGCCATCCCAACAGCAGGACAGGGAAGATGTGCCAGCCAGGCACTCTTGGTGCTATGCGTGCTCCTTGGGCCATCTCCCCTGGGACCACTGCCAACCTGCCCGTTTGCTCCTCTGCTCCTGGTCTGCACAGGCGGACACAAGGGACCAGGGACATGATGGGGACATTGCTCAACACCCAAACTATACAACTCTCCGCAACTGCCCAGTAAGGATCCTGACTAAACCAGCACCACCAACGCCCAAGCCTGAGATTCTCGCTGTTCAGTAATTGTCACATCAGGGAAATCCCAGAAGCAGCTTAGCTGAGGGACTTTTGCACTAAAATCAAACCCATGGGGAATGCACATCTGTGATTTTAAACGACCGCATTTCCAACATGATCCCTTCCCAAGTGTGACTGTGGGTGGCATCATGCAATGCAGCAATACATGTAAAAGCGGTTGAGCAGCTACAGAGAAGGGATTATTTTGAAATATTTGTCTGCAGTGTGAGGTTGCTAAATCACCAGCATAGTGTGGTCATATAAAACACAAAGTCAAAATAGGCAGTTCTCAAAAAAGCTATGGACCATAAGGTTTTAAGATATTGGTTTTGAAAAAAAAAAAGAAAAAGCTGCAAATAAGGGAGGGAACAAGAAAGGTGGGACAGGGTTGTTTGGCTTTTTGATTAAAACCTCTTCTTTTATTGAGTTTGTAGCCTGGCATGTGATTTTCTACCAGTGTTGCCCATTCTTTGTTAGCCAGGTGTTTAACAAATCAGCTCTACAGAACCTGCTTGCAAATACTCTTTCCCATCAATGTTTAGTTTCTCTGTGAAGTGTGAGCAAGTTTTCTTACATATCTCATGTATTTTGCAAGGTCTGCTCCCTCCAAGGGAATAGTGATGACTGAAACTCTACCCAGTGAAAACTCTACTCTAAACAGCTCTGGGATCAGCTAGTAGAGGTGGTTTTTAAATAATTCCTTGCAATATCTTTCCTCTTATTAACCAGAGGAGCACTTTGCCTGTCCAGTGCTGAGGACTCGTTCTGCAGTAGATGAAGACCTACAGGACGCTTAGCTCTGAAATCTCAGCACAAGATACTAAATTAGGGACCAAAAAGAAGACTAGGTATGGCAAGGCTGTAGCCCTCATACTGCTGGCATGGCCAGGTACGATTTCCAAGAGCCCAGACACCCAGCCAAGCCCACAGCTGGAGAGGTGTCCTTATGCGTGCCACCTTCAGGCTACTGCTGAAGAGCCCTCTCAGTTCATGCTTCACGTCCCTGCTATTTTCCTGTACGATAACGATCTTCCACGGCTCACAGAGATTACTCTTCCCCTCCCACCTGTTTCTGTTGCAGCAGGTAGTTGCTCGTCCTTCTGCTCCAGAGGAGGGGATGTAGCTCCCGTCGGAGGTGATCAGTGCTGCACCAGTATTTCCTGGGGAGGTGGTTTCAACAAGCTGCTTAGGGATGGGTCTGAACATAGTCCTGACAGCACCGTGTGCTCCGATACAGCAGGTTCTTTACTGGGAACGTAAAGTTTTCAAAGCCTGGGCAATAGTCCCTCTGGATCTGCCTTGTACTGTTTTTCCAAAGCAAGTGTTGCCATGCGGAATGAAATACAAATGCATCTGTTGAAAGAGCACTGGAACAAAATTAAACCCCACGTAAGGTTCACAGAAAATTCCCCTTTGGTTACCCGATCCCCACGTTTTAGTTTGGTGTTTGATCTATGTGGTGTTAAGGCTGCTAACGCTTTGTAAGTAAATTGGTGTTTCATTGAAAGCACTTTGCCCAAAAGCCTGTGAATTTTAGGTGCTTTTTCACTTCTAATATCCATACCTTTTACTTTACTTGCTTCCAAGCCAGCCTGAGGTTATACGGTGTCTGTACTAAATTAATGTTTGACTTTACAGTCTGTGTGCTGTGCAACCCAGCACCTCCTCCATTTGCAGTAAGTAAATATGCAAGTGTTACGCTGCCCTTGAAACCTGTGCTCTGTGACAAAGGTTGTGCGCTGAGAAGAGCCTGAAAAGCCAAGTTTCCGTGGGTCACAGCCTCTCCTGTCAGCGGCGCGTTAATCAGAAACCCACCCCTGGTTATCCGTGAAAGCGTGGCGCAGGAGACTTTGGACCAAGTGACACAGGGGCAGACTTGGCCTCCTGAGAAACACGGGCCTCTCTCTGAACCCCCTGTTGTGAAAAACTCCTCTCCAAGAGCAGAAAATAAGGAGAAGTGTGTTAAACTTGGGTTGGCCAGAAGCCGGCCGTGCTCGTTTCAGGAGCACAGGTTATGATACCTGCTGACTGCAGGGGTGGCAGGGTCTTGCTGCATGACCTTTGGGAAATTACTTTATTTCAGCCTACCCGAGCCTGTTGAAGAGCCAAAGGCATCAGCACTTCAGGGAAATGCTTCACAATGGTACTTAAACCAGTCATTCATGGCCACAACTTGCTTTCAGATGTAACACTCTATAAAAATTACTACTGCTATCACTTTCTTGCAAAGAAAGCTAAAACTCATTGGTTTTGGATGATTTCCAATCTCTGAAAACCAGATAAAAAGTTGCACAAGCTTGTGTGAATGAAAGACTGAGTTTTCACAAGGTAGTACCCATACAGAGGTATGTAGGGAAGATTATTATTTTTTTCTTATTGCTTGTGCAACAATGAAAAAAATATTTGGTTTCTGTTGCATTATATCAGCTTATCTACAAGGGCAGTTTTAGTGTGAGGACCCATCAAATTGTCCACTGTTCCACTTTTCCAGTGTGACAACTTCAGCTGTACCATAGTAGAGCCATCATTTTTCTGTGGTAGCTACACCTGGCAGCTATGACTGATAACTGAGTTTCTCTGAAGTCCTTTGGCCTCCGTAGGTCAATACTGCACACAGTTTGACTCTCTGAGGCCTAACATGCTTGGCTGAAGTATTAGCACCGTGGAAAACTGAGTATTTGTACAACCTTCTCCAGGCAGCGACCTTGCCTGTGCTGCCAGGCAAACTAAATTTGATCTGGCTCCATAAGCTGAGTACCAGTGTGCCACTCTTCCACTTCCAGATCTCACCACTCCAAGCCTCAGTTTCCAGCCTCACCGAAGACAGGACTGACAGTGTCATGACATGAGACGCAACGGTGATAAAATCTAGATCTGATCCAGAGGAGTGGGCAGTGCTTGTCCAGAGTCTTCTGCTGAAATGCTTCTGACACCAGAAAGCACCAAGTTGCCAAATGCAGACCTTTTTCACAGAATCATGATCTCTTCCCCCCCTCTTTGTTGGGAAAATCTGAGATGTCTTGAGTGGAGTGCTTAATCCAAGAGGGAGAGAGAAACACCACATCTGGATCTCACCCCGTGTCCACCTAGTGCACCTCTCTGGGAGCAGCTCTCAAGACCAGGTGGAGCAAGACTGCCACGAGCAGTTCCTGGAGCTGGTTAGGCAGGGTCTTAAGTACAGATAAGCTCTTTCAGATAAGACCCTTCATTCTGCCTTGGGATCTCAGAGGCAATAGCCACAGCTGAGACTCCAAGCAGCTCTGTGGAATAGCTGGTTGTTATTATTTCCACTTACAGCTCGGGGATCAACGAGGCACTGAGAGGCTAATGTGATGTGGCAAGCCTGAGAATCTGGCAGAAGAAGATGGGTCTCTCCCTCCCCTGTGTGTTCATCACAGTGGTCTTACAGGTTGGGAGCAGATGCTGTAAAGCAGCTGTGAGGGTTTTTTATCTAGAGGGAGAAGAGGTTGACAGTTGGGAATTAATAAGACTCATGCAAAAAACATGGCCAGGTCTTGCAGGTTGTCCTACAGCAGCAGGAGTGTGTCTAGCAGCTGTAGGGAGGTCTATATGCCTTCTTGGCTCATGTCAACAGCCTGTCCTACCAGGGAGTCACAGGCTGCCACCATGGTGGCCTTAAATACCGAATTTGTGAGAGATTCCTCTTCTGCCTCTCTTTTTCCAGGCAGAAGGGGAGGGGAGGTGAATGCAGATTAGCAGGAGGGAACACCACACCTGAAAGCACCCACAGCAAATGGTGGCACCTTGGAGAGCTGAGCAGGCTGGTGTGCATTGGGCACACAGGGCTTGCCTTGCGACAGCAGCTGGCCGTGCATGGTCCCCTGCAGGTTTGCCTCGGGCACTGGGCTCTGAGGAACCCCCCTCAGGAGTCCAGGCTCAGGGAAGGACTTCCTGCTTTTGGTGACACATCTGCTCAAGTCCAGCCACAGTCCGTTGCTGCACTGACAGTCACACGTGCGTGCTGGCTGCTGGGCTGGACACAGCTGTGCCCCCAGCCACTTGTGAGGACACTGCAGTGTGCCCAGTGCGTAGAGAAAGCCTCTCCATCCAACCTGACCGGACCCACTGGTGTCCCTTAGCCCAGCATCACTGAGCATAGGCAACCCTGTACCTGTGCAAGATCCAGATCAACAGCAAACCCAGCACATGGACGTGGTCCTTGTTGCACTGTGTGGCAGGTTTTAGTAGCTAATCTGACCCGCTAGACCTAGTGATGCAGATTGTCACCTTAAACGTGTGCATTAAAATGCACATTGCTCTAGGGATCCTAGATTAGACAGAATGAATCACTTCTCCCCAAATCAGGGCTGAAAGATCATGACAGACGAAAAACAGGACACATAATGTAGCTTAGATTTTCCTGTTGCTCCTCTGTGAGTACACATCTGTGTACCAGGCCTGGAAAGGATCTCCCAGGTTGGGAGCAGCCACCAAGTCCCAGCCTCCAAGTCCTTCCCAGGCTCGGCAGAGGTCCTCTTCTCCTCGGGAGCAGCAGTGGCACCTTGTCAGCACCGCGATCGGTTGCCAGCCCGTTCTGGCTGCCCTCTGCTTGTAATTGTGAACTTGCTGGGAATGGGAAAGCGCTGGAAGAGCTGTAACTCTGAGGGACTCCCAAAAAGCCCAGACACAGGAACAGAGCCTCTGCCTGCAAGGTAAACCGCTGCAGGTTGCCTTGGCCATTTCTTTCCCCCATCTTCGCCTTTAGGCTCCCTTCGAGCTATTTTATCATGCAGTGTCAGGGTGGTTTTTTTGTTGTCATTTTTGGGTTTTGAAATTTTAGCTGTTGTTTGAATGACTGCTCTCTTATGCCCAAGATTTATTTGGAAATTTATGTGCTCTCATAAATTAAGTGTTCCCTCTCAGCTTTCAGCCCGGCACGCCTAGGCTTGCGTGCAACCTCAGAACAATACGGAGAAAGGTTATCATGACTTACCTGCCACAAATTATCTATTAATAGCACCATTTATGTACTTTTTTTCTTTTTCTTTTCCTCCCTTCATGGCGTGCTTTCCTTAGGTCCCCCTCTTAGCAGGTTCCCCCCATTTTTGTGTGCTTTGTGTGGAGGACAGGGCGGGTAGGAGAGGGGCGACATTTTCGGCACTGGCTCTGCCCCCGTGTCCCCGGCACTGCCTTCCCCACGGGGTGTTTGCAGGGAGGGTGGGACGGCAAGCTGCCGGCAGCCTGGTAAAACATTGACCGGCGCAGGCAGCGGTGGCCAGGCAGGTGCCCGGGGAAGCAGGCAGCAGGAGCCCGGAGGCAGCCAGCACCCACGGGAGCACACCGGCTTCCCCCCAGGTACCGTTTCCCACTTCCATTTTCCTGGCTTCGGGAGGCAGAAGGGCAGCGGCGCCTGGTCGTGAAGTTTGCCAAAGCTTCGCTCCCTAGAAGTCGGAAGAGGAGTTAGCGTTATTTTGGAGTTTGCTTGCGCCAACTGTAGTTGACTGCGTGGTGTCATCTAAAGCACGGGTTGATTAACCCACGCTTCGTTAGCTAGTTGTTTCGATTGTGGTGTATCTTCAGTTAAAAAATCCCAAACAAATGAAATTAGTGCACGGTTGCATTTGTGAACTTCATGTTTTTCTAATAAAACTCCAAACAGCTGGCTTCTGCTCATCTTCTAACTGAGGAGTAGGAACAGGAGTCAGAGTTTCTAATGAAAACGTGCAGTCTAATTATTGCAACAGGGATGTGGGTAGTGACTCATGCTGAAAAATACTTGCTGATTTTTGAACGAGCTTTGCAAAAATAGGCAAAATGACTAATTTTATTCAAGATTTTTTCCGTGTTCCAAGGCAGCAGACAGAAAAAAATATCAGGCTTGAAGTTCCTACTGTTCATGTGCCATTGAGAGAGGTGAAGCTGAATAGATTCAAGTAATTGTTTTCAGTTTGCTCAGTGACTGAAAGTTTCTACCACACCGTGGAAGCTGACTTGTTCATGCAGGAACCATCTTCTGTGTGTGCTTTGCTGGTCTGGATGTGTCTTTATAGAAGTACATATGGTGATTCCCCAGAAATAATCATCTTTTACATCCCAGGTGATAGTCAAGTAATCCTAAAAGGGGAGTTTTCACAGAGGGCTCAGTGTGAAGTGACTGAACTGTAGTCAGTATTCACAGTTTATTTACAGTGTGGTTTGTGTGCAAAGCAAAATGCAAGAAAAAGAATTATTTTTAAAGTTGTTGCTTCCAACTTATCAGTGTCGGGCCCTAGCTGTACTTGCTGCTTGCTTCAATCCTCCCTGATGTGACAGATTTTCTTGATGTGTTTGCTAATTGGGCTTGCACATGACATGCTATTTATGTTTAGTAAGTGCTCGGTGGTGCTAGGCAGTACTGAAGTGTGGTAACACGTTTATTTTATTAAAAGTAGTCTAAATGTGGCTTCAGTTCTTAGCAGTACTAAAACTCCTAGAGCAAAGTGCAGGAAAAAATTACTGGAGAACAAAGCAACTGGTTTCCCACAAGTATCTGCTTTAAAGTATTGAAATGTGAGTCAAGAAAAATTTTGGTAAAGGCTGCACTGCACTTTCAGTCTGTCGGTGAATTTGTAGACGTAAAGTATGACTATGATTAAAGCATGTGATTTTCTTGTGTGTCATAGCTGATGTATGATTCTTGCCCTCCCCTCCCAGGAATGGTGGTTCCAGTATTTGACACTAAACTGGATTGATGCAGAAGTTTCTTTTCACAGAATCTTATCACAAAGCTCACAGAGACTGAATTTAAAAAGATAAATATCTAAAACAAAAGACAGTGATGACAATGTTATCTTGTCTATTTTCATACAAAGCTAGTGGTCTAGCTGGTGACTATAAGGGAGATTATGTGGCTTAAATGGAAGAAATAGGACTGTTGACAAAATCTGTTCAGTCTTCGAGTCCTGTTTGCACTACAGAGGACTTCTTTCAGAGCAACTCCAACCCCTTTCCATCACTGAATCAAGGAAAAATGTGGTCAGATAGAGAGGTTTCAGGATGAGGGGGTCATAACTGTCTGTAAATTACGAACAACTTAAATTCTTTCAGTAAATAATAACAACATATTATTATGCGCTAAAATGAAGCAAGGAGATTTCATGTCATGTGCTGCATTTTCAGCACAGCTGTTTACTGAGTTTCAGTTGGTTAAACGTGTCTGCATACACCCAGAGGAGCGGGGCTGCACAGCGATCATGAGGACAGCCTGGGCTGCAAAATCTTTTTCAGGATATATAAGGTGGAAAAGATTGGGAATAATGCTTCACCTGGGCTGGTTACAGAGTCGCTAGTTAAAAAGAAGTGTGGCGTCACCCTTAGAGGCAGTTTCTGTGGCACAGGTGTTACTGCTAGACCTATGCAAAATAAAATATAATGGATCCCACAGCGATCTAACAGTGACACTTTTCCAAATTTCCCTTCACAGGAAAGGAGAGCTATTTATATTTGAACCAGAAATGCCCATAGTAAAGGGATATATTAGAAAGGGAATAATCTCTACAGACACTTTGGGAAAGAGTGGTACTCGGTCAGCAGAGATGCTGGTTTTTCAGATGGAAAAAAAAAAAAGGAAACACTGCCAAACAAAAAACCCCATGCGACCAGAACTGCAGAAGATTAGCCGGGACATGGCAAAACTCTGCTGTCTCCTCCCCAGACAGCGTCAGGGACACCCACTTCCCTGCGGTGCCAGGGTCCCGTGGGCTGAGCAATGCCCTCGCAGGGGCAGGAGCAGCCTTGGTCCCTGCTCTCCATGGGTGGGTGACCAGGCTGTCACCGGGAGGGTGCCACGAGGAGTGTCCAGGCTGTGCCCCAGCAACCGCCTGCACTCCAGTGCTCTTCTAGCAGCTTTCATTTGTTTATTGTGCTTGTTTGTGTGGCAGCCATCACACCACAGATGAGGTGTTGCAATGGCTTTCCTTGATTCCCCATCAAAAAGACGTTGAAAAAAACCCACCTGTGTCAGGCAGGTTACTTGGGGCTTACTGTGCTGGAAACTCTTTGCTTAAGGACATAGCCCATGTGGACACCTTCACAGTCATTATTTTTCCGCCTGACACAGCAGCCACATGGCACCTGGGTAAGGCCATTGCAGATGCTTTGGGCTTGAGGCAGAAGAGCAAGCGGTCTGCGGTCCCTGGCAGGAGTCTTGTTCCTTCCATGACAATCTGTCTCCCTGCTTTTCTCTCTTTGAATATTGGAAAAATCTTTTCTATAGCCGTCCACTTGTACAACACTCATGTGACCAGAATATCTCCTTTGTGTGACTTCGGCAGCAATTTAAAACATTAGCACTTAATTAGATTATTATCTTAAGGCAGAATTGTGATTTTATTGGAGAATTTTTGCCTTTTATAGGAGTAATAGTTTTCTTATGGAAACAGTTTACCTTTTCAGAGCCAGTTGCAGAAGCATATTTTTGTGACAATGAGCTGGTTTTGCTCTTCCTGTTGCGGTGAATGAAATGATCAGGTAAAATACAAAGCTTGAAGGACAGTGATTAGAAACAAGCAAATTTACCCTTGCATGTTTTACGCTGAGCATAATGCATTGAAACCCCAGCTTTTCAATTTTGCCAAAATAACACAAAGTGTTAACCCGTGAATTGCAGCTGAAGATGAAATATAATTTCTGCGAAATGAAGTAACTTTAATTATTTTAATTACCAAAATTATTTTGTGCTGGATGCATGTATAAGCAGTTCCCAAAGATGTTAATGAGAAATGAATGCTTAGATCTTGATTTAGTTTTTCCTCCTTTGCAATGTGTACTTTCAGTGAGAATATTTCTTCATGCAATTTGTTGCTCTCAGTAATAACTTTCAAAACTTTTGCCCTCATCAGAAGTCAGGTGTCACACAGATCAGAGTGCAGTGCGTAGCTGATGAGTGAAGATATCTATCCAAATGAATGGCAGCCCTGCTCCCCCTTCCCCAGTCCTGGGTCACACTGTTTCTCTTTACTTCCAGTATTTAGCAACCACTGTCAATATCAAACAGTATTTGCTTACATGCTGCAAGGCAAAAGTAGAAACAATAACCAATAAATTTAGCAGAAATATTTTTTAATGGCTGTCTAAAAGAAGGCTTAGTTCTCCTTCTATGGTATCCTGACTTATGGATTTACTGGTCATCTTCCCTGCGTCTCCCAGGCTATGAGAGTGAAAGCCGAAGTGCCTTTTAACCTTTGTATTTGGAAGGAATCAAGTTTGAGAGGTCGTCAGGTTGCCTATCTTGTATCTAATGAGTATCTGGCTTAAAAATGAAAATGCATTGTTCAAATCAAAACGTTTTGGTTGTTGCGTGAAGGAAGTCATGTTTTGCAGATGTGCATCCTCTACTGACTTTTCATCCTTTCTGAAGAGCTGCAGAGAATAGTCATTATTCCAGTTCTTCCTACCTCCTGCAAAGATATTATCAGACAAATGCTGTGGCACTATAGCAGTGATGTATTTTTTTAATGGTCTCCAGAAAAAACTGCACATCTTGCTTGGATCCTTTTTCCCCTGGGCAGTTTTTGTAATTGCAACTGAGAACAGCCTCAGCAGCAGCACCTTAGACAGACTGATCAGCTGGGATCATGCTCAACTTTACTGAACTGAATGCTTTCACCTGAAAAATGTGGGATGGTTAAAGGGAAAATTGCTATGTAAACATTCTGCAGTGCAAGAAAAGGCTTTTTCTTACCTGGTTTATGGCACTTTTGTTAATGCTTCTTCAAGCAATACTCAGGGCAGCCACTCTATCATGAAGCTCTTCCACTTGAATGGCTCCCAGAGATGCTCAAACTACACCTGTAGTTAGCTCTGTTGTGGGCAGACAACTTTACAAAGCTGAAACTAAGGCCTTGAAAATTCATGGATAGGCAGCTACAGATTGAGTTTAATGGAATTACTCAGTCCATTGGTGTCAGTCGGTGGCACTGATAGCTAAAAATCTTGATTCTGCAAAGCCATCCCTAGCTGGTACCATGTTTACCTCTGCTAATGTAATCCTTGGGAACTACATTGCCATTACATGCTGCATACTGAAGGGGCTTCATCAGGCTACACTTATGAGTAAATGCTGTACCTGATATGGCTGCGCTTGCCTGGGGTGTTAAATAAACCTTTATTCATGCTATTTATGCTATTTCAGAGCAAGGATGGCTCTGAACGCAGTTCCAGGGTAAAACTCATGCTGCAGTGCTAAAAATATATAGGATGTGCCTATGGACCTCAACAAGTGTCTTCAGGCACCACATCTGCATGAAAATGTAGGAAGAGTGGCTGGGATTACTGCATGGGAAGCTTGTTTGGCTTGGTGGTGGGAACCATCGGCATGGATGGCGGGGATCAGGTACAGTGGAAGCTACCATGGAAGTAGCATTAACACTATTTCATTTTTACTTAAAACTTCTTGTCAATCAGTCTTGAAGCACAAAGTTTAGCCCTGTGTCAATAGTCAGGTGGGAATCTCTTAGCAAGGGGGACGTTGTTTTGAAACTGCAGTGCTGTAAGTACAGGCATAATCACGGTGGCCACAAAAACAGTAGCGTGGGTGGGAGCATGAGATGATCGAGTACATCTAGTCAAATGAGGAGCACCATCGATCCCAGAGCTCTCTGTGGAGAGGGCATGAAATAGGGGTGGGCATGTGGGAGCCCTGCTGCCTTCTGCCAAGGGGAGGGCTGGCAGGCATGGAAGGAGCTCTGGGCACCCGGTGTCTCAACACAACCCTGTGAAAAAGTCCCATGGAGAGGAGCAATATCACAGAAACAAATGGGGAGAGTGGTGAGTGAAGGAAGTGGAGGAGCAGCAAGAATGACCAATGTCCAACCATCTGGATGTTGAAGGAGCTGCTTGTCTCGGAGGCTTATCACACCCCACAGCAGAGTGGGGTCATCTGGGTATAAATCTGAGACAACAGTGCTAAGGAGCAATAAAAAAGGCCTAAACAAGCCTGTTGTCTCGATTTCTCTCTTGTTTTCATCTTTCTGCTTCTGAAAGAGCTTATGCTTCAGTGTCCCGTGGTATCCTCTACACCAAAATACCAGATGTACCACACCCGAGGGAGAAGGATTTCCAGAGGCTTACAGGCAATACATTGTCTCCTTTTCACAGTCTGGAGATAAGGAGAATAGCCAGCAAATCCAACAGAAATTTATTTTGACAGGCACAACAGGCTACAGTCATAGAATCATAGACTAGAACCATAGAGTTGCCTAGGTTGGATGTCCTCTTCTCCAAAGCCCTAGTGGGGTTTCACCCTTGACTAAAGTCAATGAAGACCCTCCTTTGTGCTGTGCAGTTGCTCCAATGAAGCTGAAAAGAAGAATTTCTCTCTGATCAGCCGTGGTGAAAACCATTATTGTGATTCTGTGCTAGCGCCATAGTTACAGATAACCCACATTAAAACTAGAGCCATGTACAGGGGTTTAATACGGTGCTGTTCTATATGCTAAATTTTTTTGCTCTAGGTAGTAATCTATTTTCTGCTGCAGAATATTTTGATGTGAATGGCTGGTGAGTTAATGCTGATGTTGGATACAAATACCATGAACTCTCACGAGCTGAAGCAATGTACATGTCTGCAACTGAGCGTTTTTCAAAGTGACTGCTTTCTACACAGACATAAAGGACGTTTTTTTGATGAAGAATGTTTCTTTTTAGCTGGCCTTTAAAATGGCAAATAAAAAGGTGAGCAGCCTTTTGCAAATAGAAGCAGGATACGTAGAAAGTTTTCTTTTAAATTTTATGATGACACATCGCCCCTACGGAAAGAAAAGAGGCAAGGCATGGAAATGAAATCCGGTTAAGGCATTTCAATTTATGCTCATTCAACACTGTAGGCTCAGCTCTGCTCTTCATTTGCATTTAAACAAGGAAGTTTCAATAAAGAAATTGTTGAATTAATTGGGAGTGTCTTCACAGCAGCGTGAAAACACAGTGAAAGCTCTTCTGTGCCTCACCTGCAGCGGCAGGGAGGTTACTGAGACCTCTGGCTACATTTTGGGAGAGGCAGGTAGGGCTCACCCCAGCCAGCACATGTGTCACTTTAAACAGATTGCAATTGTGGTAATGTAGATGAGATTTAAACTGTTTTCACTTGCTGAGGTACTTTGCTGCATTGGGAGTCTAATAAGAGATTTGGCTTATGGAAAATTGAAGACTTAGGTTAAAAAGAAATCAAGACAGAATAATCTCAAAAATATCCATAATAATTATTTTTAGTCAAATCTTAGAATTTCTGATGGACACTAGCAAAACTGACAAACTCATGCTCTCATGAGTTTGTCCCTTTCTTCCCTTGCAGAGGCAAGAAGCCTTCTTAAACTTCTGCCTGATGAAGGGAAGGAGCCCTGTGTTAGCACCCCGTAACAGCACTTCATGGTGCAGATCTCCACCAGCCCTAGGTTCATAGCTCTCTCCAGCGACCTCAGTAGCCTTTGTGTCCAGAGTCCATGATTGCTCTGCTGGGCAAGTTATTAACTGGCACATAAGTTTATCATGGTGCTGAACTTTGAGGCCTGATGGTTTTGCTCTTGAATATACTGAAGAGGTTTTGTTGTTGGTTTTTTTAGAAGAAGGGGGTGAGGGGTGGGGAAAGATTGTCTTGAAGAACTAACATTTTGCAGTGGTTTAGGAAGTGAAATTTTGACAGTGTTTTGGGAATAGAGTTGTGCTAACATGCCAGGCTGTGGCAGATAGGATCTGCATCTTCTCCTTTGTTTTTCTTCTTGTCCAATCCAGTTCTAGGGAGTTTGCTGTTTTGTTTAAACTCAGGTTTTCCAGAGTTGTAACTATGTAAATTACTTACAGTTAATGTTATGTTTTTGTGAGTGAAGTCCAAGTAATTAAAAAAAGGGTGATTCTAACTGATGGACTAGTTTCTGTGTTAAGACAGCAGGCATGTCTTTCTTAAGGGAAGTGAAAAAATGAAAATACCTCTGATTTGTGTCCTTCAGACTGTTAGTGTGCAAGATCTGCGAGTTTGTGTAGGGGAGGGGCATCAGCAAGGATCTGGCAAAAAGATTTGCAAGCGAGTCAATGAGTTCAAACTCCCTCTGCTTCTCTTCTTTAATCTGGGTGACCACCTTGACTCTGGAAGACAGTGAATGCCCAGTACTCCAGTATCTGCAGGTGGAGTTCTGATACTAGAGATGGTGACAGTTCCCGACAGAGGAGCCATTGCACATAACTCAGCAACTGGCATTTGGCCTTTCCAGATCTAGCTTTCATCTGATTTCAATAAAAAAAACCCAACCACATACAAAAGCCCACTACTTTTTTTAATTAAGCAACTTTTTTAAATGCCAAATATCTTCAGCTGTGAAGGCAGCTTTTTGAGACCTCAGATGAGCATATTACATTGGTGGTATTTTTATGCGCAATAGATTTTCCTGTTTGCTTATAAAAATATTTGGGAGTAGTAGTTTTTAGTCATTTAGCTAATTTATAGTGTGTATAAGTCTGCTGTCAGGTCTGTCAGTAAGAGATGAATAGGGTTAAATATTTTGGGTTTTTTTTTTAGAAAATTAATGTGGGGTTGAGTAAAAAAGCTGAGAGTTGGTTTTTTTTAAGAAAACCATCACCAGAACAAATGTATCCATCTGGATCATCTGTTCAAGCTGGCTTTCAAACGGGATTTATTCCTGATTCATGAGCATGCTCTATTTCTCATTTATTCTTCTGGCTGCTCATGTGAAAAAGAACAGACACAAATACTGGGAAGATGTGACCTCTTCCCCAGGACGAAAAGCAAGGAAAATGCCCAGCAAAGGGCAGGAGAGCTGCAGGCCAGCTCACAGTCCCAGCACGTTCACGGTGGCTCCATACCCAGGTCCAGCACCAGATAGGTTCTGTGGAGAGATGGCAATTTTGCCTTGCTGATGGGAACATCACACAAAAACATGACGGGTATTGACTGGACTGGTACTGACAGGGGAAGCATTCACCCCTTTGCAGCCTCTTGGATCATTATACGGCAGTTAAAATAGCTCCCACCATGTAAAAACACGCCATCAGATAACAGGACACTCTGACTCATTAAATATAGCCTTGCCAAAATCGTTTCTCAGGGTGTTCCACTTTCTTGCTTGGGTCACGATGTTAAATCATTACCCACCCTCAAAATCTATGATCCAGCTACTCGCAGGCTGAATAGACCCATAAACACAGCTGGGCTGGCGGCTACTTTTTAGGTTTTCTTCAAGCATTTAGCTTCACTTTTAAAAATAGCCTGTTTCTTTTGCTCAGTTTCTCATCTCCCAGGCGTGATCCCTGTGTTGGAATCTGAGTGTGAAATACGACTTTCCCACTCACCTGCTAGCGGCGGGACGCTTTCTGTACGCGCCGGGTGGAATAGCACAGGATTTTATTTGTGGTGTTTGGAGATGTGGTGCCGTGCCGTGAGGTGTCTCTGTCTCCTCTGCTTGCCTGTCGCTCCCCGGGGGTAGGCTCCGTTTTCATTTGTTTAGGGTGGGTTTTTCCAACCACTCGCACTGCAAATGCCCAAGTGAGGGGGGCAGGCGTGGGGATGTGTAAATGACTGTTTACACCTCCCTCAAAACGATCCAATGCGAAATTTGAGTTTCTTCACGTTTATAAATGAAATAACCTTTTAGCTGTAAGGCCTACATTTCTTATAACTGCTCGACTTCCAAGGAACCAGAAGGAAAACAAGGTTTTCCTCACCTGAGCCCGGGTTAGTTTTTTTCCTGGCAGGTTTCAGTAGAATCCCACAAAGCCTTTTGGAGGTATGACACCAAACATTTGCAGCTTGCGCCTCAGATTTCCAAGTTTATTTAGCCTACTGGACATTGGTTTTGTTCAGAGGAACTTTTGTAACCAGCAGTTTTCACTTACATTTACTAACTGTGCTGTGTTGCTTAGGGGAAAACAAAAAGGAGGTAGGAGGCAATTTATTCATTCAGATGAATATAAATTTATTATTTATATCAGCAACTGTGGTTCTCTGCTAACTTTTCCGGAGCAGGTTGGCTCATCCACAAAACATGTGCCCTGGGTCTTCTCTAGCACCTGTGATGGCACTCCTAGTCCTAAGGCATGGTTATCATTTCTCATATGCTTTTTGTTAACTGTGAGCTCCTCTATCGTAGCAGAGGGGTGTGATGAAACTGGGGGTGTGTGCTTGGCTGCAGCATGGAGTCACACAGGGACACCCATGGGTGCAGGGATCCTCTTAGAAGACTGTGCTCCATCAGCCCAGGCCACCACAGCTGGCATGAGTGAGTCCTTTCTGTCTGTCCTTGGAGCCACATCTAGGCTTTGTTCAGGAATAGCGGGTTGGTTCTGTCCAAAAGAGGACCCAAAAGCAAGCCTTGATGCGGTGTGGATGCTCAGCAGACCAGGACAGAGGATCACCTGGAGAACTGAGCTGTCTCACGGTGCAGATGTGCAGAGCGCATGGGACTGCCCTGAGCTGCTCCAGGGATCAAAGTGGGCAGAGGGTTTTACCAGCTGGGGCAGTGGAAAGGACACATGTGCCCTCCTCTGCTCTCTCACAGGCCGAATAGAGGTGCAGCACGGGCAGTGGTCCAGTCCTTCCTCCACCGGGAATCTCCTCCGCGTTCCCCTTGTAGGAATAAATGTGATCCTCCTTCAGAAGGGAGTGTCTGCTGCTCCTCCACAGGAGACAAGTGCTAAGTGCTTATGTTATGGCTTTTTGAGATCGTTTTTTAAGCACAACACGCTTTTGTTGGAGAGCTTATGTGATTAGAACCAAAAGTGTTGAGAAGATCTCACAGTCTGAGTTAAACTTTCAGGTCCAGGTTGCGATTCCTGGGCCAAACCAAGAGAAAGAACCGCTCCAAAGCAGCCAGGAGGGTAGAGAACCCACCTGAGAGGTGAGACCCCCAGCAGCGCCCTGTGCCCTGGCTACATCAGCTGGAGCTTTTGCATGTCACTCTGCCACCTAACTGCAACACACTCCTTTTTCCCAAACCACATCTCTCGCTGTCGGTCCCTCTTTCTGAGGTAAGAACTGACACCGGGGCTTGTCAAACATTGTGCTCCCAGTTTGACAGGCACTTAGAGAAACTCCTGACAGGTGGTGATGGGTTCCTTTTGCTCCTATTATAAATTTTCCCTGCTTTTGTGCAGTTCCTTATTTTCTTTGATAAGCCCAGTCCAAATGTATAGTTTAGTTCCTCCTGGCTGTGCAGTTGAGCAAGACTGGATTTCCCTGTTCTGACAAGAAATAAGAGCGTTGTTTGATATTAAACAACACGCTGTTTTGGCGCTTTTGCTGCTTTTGAGAGTAAGAACATCAGAAACAAAGCCCTATAATGGGGTAATAAACAAACTGGGTTTTCTCTTCACTGAAATAAGTGCACAATAGTACGCAGTACGTTAGCTGTCAAGGGTTTCCAAACCACCGGGTAAACAACCAGTGGGATTGTTCCCTTATACAACCTTATTAAAGGGTATCATCAGCTCTTCAGATTTCTACCCATCCTAGGTGTTTCTTGCTTGTTTTCTTAGAAGGTCAGCTCTGTCTGAATATGTCTCCCCTGTTACTATTGCCTTAAAATTAAGCACTGTTATAAAGCGCAACTGAAAGATGTAAAAAGATAAAAGAAAAAAAAATTATTCTTAAACCATTATATTCCTTCTCTGCTTTGTCCTCTTTCTAGAGAAGAGGGGAAGGAAGGAAAGCAGCTCTTTCTGAAGACAACACTTCTCCTAATGAACTGAAAAAGGCAAAACCAGCAGCCAGGATTTTCCACACACATCTCCTCATTCTGTGACTGCAGAAATCCATTGTTTTTTTCTCTCTCTGTTGTAGGCCACACTTTTAGATGTTTTCTTTACTTCTCCTGTGACATTCCAGTAACTTTACATTTGTATCAGTAGTGTACTTAAGGGAGCCTAAATTTAGCGTTTTGGAAGACAGTTTAGGGTCTAAGTTAATTAAAAAATGCTTTATCATTAATGAAAGTGTAGCATAGTCCCAAAAACTTTATTTTTACTCAGTGTTAGAATGTAACTGGGTACATTTTGCATAATTTTGTTGATAAGGTTTCTGTGAGTTGGGCAATATAATCATTAAAGTTTGTGTCTGAAAGACAGACCTCTTTTTTTTATATGTTGTCGTTAAGACAGGGGTATTTAAAGTCAGACCTCCCCAGGCACGCATACAGTCTTCAAAGGCACTCGAGCATGCTTAGTTCCTACTTATCTCAGTGTGAATTTGACAGACAAGGGCTGGAGGATTTAACATCATTATAACCGGCTGATCTATGAATAGCAGAACTTATTAAGTCTGGTTTTCTACATCATCGCCATAGGAATGCAGGGCAATTCCAGCTCCTTCCCATGTCCCCAGCCTCTCCCATCCTCCCACCCGTTGCATTCCTCCCTTGCTCATCTCTGCCTCCCCTTCCCGCAGGCTGGGTGGCTGCTGGGGACCATGGGTGCCCTCACCCACAGGTCACACAGCCCTGCTGGCCTCTGCTTCTCAGGCTGGGGGAAAAGCTCAGTTCTAACTGCTTCTCCCTCAACCACCTACAAATTTCATCTCTCCGAGTTGGTCCTAGCTTTCCTAAAGCTGCGTGAGCTCGAAGACCTCTCTCGGTCGTCATGCTGCTTATCTGCAGCAGGTCAGCAGCTCCAGAGCTGGTGGGTGGGAGAAGGAGGGGAGTGAATTCAGGCACCTGGGATGGGGCGTGGGGCCATTTTTTAGGCAACCAGGCTGGGAACACCACGTGTCCAGCAAAACCAGGAAGAGTGTGCAAGTGCTGGGACGTGCAAACAGGGAAATCAACTCCCGGGCAAAGACAACGAGCCCATTTATTGCCTGTTTGCTCAGTTACAGCAGAAAATGCTGTTTGTCTTCTGTGCTGAAATGCGCTCCCTCCCCTTCCAAATTTTACAGTAGTTTGTACCTGTGAGCTTTGAGTGTCACAGCAGCTTTACTTGTGGAGCACCTGTGGTAGGCTGGAGTGGCTTCAGCCATTGAACCATGAGCTGCTGCTGGACTTTGTCCCCTTCAACGTGCTGAACTTTGGCCAGAGGAGGTGGGAGAGAAGCTGGTTGCTCTTGGCGAGACACGATCACAGTGTACCCAGGGAGGAACCTTTTGTAAAGTGCCCTTTAACCAGCTCCGGTCGTCGTTAGGGGTTGTAATGATTTAGGTTCCTGTGATAGTTTCAGTAAAAGAGCATCTGAAAGCACGAGGTCTGTCCTGCTGTTTCTCCGTGACCTACAAAGTCCCCGGCTGAGGTCTGGGAGCAGTGGGCAGCTGGGTGCTGGGGACGTGACGGCGACGGTGGCACCAGGAGCGAGACAGCTTAGCGGGACACAAGCCCACTGCTGCCGGACAGCCCAGGAGCCACCTGTAGGTTAGTAACCCTGCCCTGTGGCGGTATTATGGTCGTGGTTATACTTCCTATGGTATTTAGCAGGGATGCAGGCTGTTTCGGAGGGAACCTGGTCATTGAGGCACCTGTTTCAGCCTCCTGGGCATCTAGCAGGAGGCATCTACTTCTTGGCAGATGCCCCAAAACATGGTGTAGGCATTCATAGAGGAGGTCGTGATGGAAAAGCCTTGTTTCAGAGAAGTCTGTCTTCCTTGTCACTAAATGCAAGAGGCCGTCTTATGCTTTAGATGTGAAGGTCATTTCTTCCATGATGCTGACTGGGCTCCGAGCACAACTTGAGTGTCTCTGCTAGAAACGGGCAGTCATTGTGGAGGCTCCTGTTCTTCCAGGTTGCAGGTGTCCTCCTGCGCCGCCGAGGTCTACACGGCATGCACAGCAACCGTCACGCTGTGCTGCGCAATTGCTCTTTAATGTTATGTTTAATCTTCTAAGGCGATCAATGACAGACCAAAAGTAACCTTTTCACACGGATAAAATAGTCTTCAGGACTAAACACACAAACTCAAAATGTTAAATTTTTTCCTCTCTGAAATGACGTAGGTCAGGAACTGTGTAAGGAAATTACTTTTCCTTTGTTGGCGTCATCAATATACTTAGGAAATTACATGCAAGGCAACTTTAATCTGCTTAATTTTAATTTTTGACAATAATTGTTCCCAAAAGAATTGAGAGAATTCCAAAGAAAAGCAGTCTAAAGCGTTGCTATAACCTTGCTACTCTTCGGTGGTTTTGTGGCACATATTCAGAAAAAGATTTTCTTCATTTACAAGGACCAAAGGTCAATTCAAGGGAACCCTCACCGCCTGATGGCTTTATTTGTATTTTCTGGGATGCACTGTCTTGTACATATCACCAGTTTCATACCATGGAACATATGAGAAGTCAAATTAAATCTCTGATGTAACATTGCTCATGTCAAACGTGATGATGTGGCACCAGGAGTGAATTAACTTCATTCAGATAAACTTATACAGCAAGAAAATTTCAACCATCTCTTCATGTATACCCCTAAATATAAACAGAACAAATAATTCCTTCTACAGATAGAAAATTCAGACCTCAAGAGTGATGTGGGAAGTCTAGTATTTGGACAGGTGAAGGACAGGTGACAAGCTGGTTGTTGCCACATTAATCTGTGTACTAAACAGCAATATATATTACATTTTCGTATTCAGATATTCTGTGCTAAGTCATGTACTGGTGAATCAAACAGAATAAGGCTGGGACAGGCTGCATGAAAATGTCCTCCCTTTTCTTTTGGAATAATCTCCAACAAGGTAGCAGGAAGGGCAATGTCCTCAAACATAGAGGTACCTCCAGAGATGCTCTAGAGACAGCATGCAACCCTAGAAAGGTCAGATTTCAGCTGTTTTAGCTGCACAGAGACTGCAGCAGCTCTTTTTCTGGATATTTGGTAATTTGGATATTACCTTTAAAATGCAACCTCTATGTATTCCCACCAATTAAATGTGCTTCCTTTAGGAGTTTACCTTGCATGTTTTTGAGAAAGGTAAAGTCACTGACCTTTTAGAGTTCCTGAGAAGATTTTAACTGTTTTTACAAAAAAGGGGAGTATTTTTGCACAGTAATTTGTCACCTGGTTAACCCACTGACAAGCTGCAATTTCCTGTTTAATTGCAGATGTCTCCTTACAAACAGCTAATGTCTCAGGTGCATGGTGAGCATTATTTATGCCCAACAGCTGGGGACAGTGGTTCCCATCGCTTATATCTCTGCTAACAAATAAAACGGGCCAAGGTCTTTTCTCTGGACCCAAAGGCAGCAGAACAGACAATCTTTTAGCTGAAGTCTTCTCCTTCCGCCCAAAACAAGGTGGCCAGCAGGTTGAGGGAGGTGATTCTGCCCCTTTACTCTGCTCTTGTGAGACCCCCACCTGGAGTACTGTGTCCAGCTCTGGAGTCCTCAACACAGGAAGGACGTGGACCTTCCTGTGTTGGGACATTTTCATGCAGGTTTTGAGTCTGAACTCAAGGCTTTGGTTATTGCCAGTTTGGAAATGCCCTCTTGAAAGTGCATTTCCTTCTTCTAGGAATAGTAAGTATAAGGCTTAGGTGTGTCCTGAATGAGATATACCTCCCACTTAGGCTTTGTGAGTGGCTCAAGAGCGGCAGGTCCTAGGTCATTGGCAGAAAGATTTTCTCTCCCGAGGAAGTGAAAGAGCAATTTAACTAATGGATTTAATAATTGCAGGCATTCAGACCATTCTTCTCATTCCTAAACATTTCAGCGATTATGGTCCTTGAAATCACAGACACTTTGCATGGTTTATCTTGTCAGATATCTATAGAGGTAAGTTATGTCAACAGCACTCTGAGGTCTTTCTTTGAGAGAGAAGTGTTTTACAGCAGAAGTGTAGCCCTGTAAAAAAATCACCTTCCTGTGATTACTGAGAGCTGCCCATTAACACAGCCCTTGAGCACTTTCAAGTTTAATTAGGCCGGCTCTAGCCCACAGGATGACCTGGGGCAGCCCTGGCAGTCAGGGGGACGATGCCCCAGAGCCCCACACCGGTGGTGGGCCCCAGCCCAGGTGCAGCCGTGGAGGTGAAAGTGCCCTTTCACTATTTGAGTGTGTTTGATTACGGTGGGTGGTTTAACCACAGGGTTGCAAAGTTCATACCAAGAGCAGCTTATGTTACACTTGTGTTTCTGCACCGTGCGAGTGGCCGGGTATAGACATAGTTCTAGGGCTTGCCCGCGCTGTAGAGAACATGTTTGGTGGAATAACAGGGAAATCCATCCTGTTCCCTCTGCTGTAGAAGCACATCTTAGACTGGCAGCATAGCTTAAATCAGCCCCAAACCAGAGCAAGCCAAAGGAGCTCGGGAAGAGCGTGTACCAGACTACAGCGCTGGCCGCTGAGAAGCAAACTCAGCGAAATGGCAGGTTTGCAGCCCAAATCCTGCCTGCCCGTAGTGAAGGTCGGCAGGAGAGAGGAGCAGAGAGGATGCAAACCCCGGCAGAGGAGGAGCCGGGGCGCTGGGGTGAGGTTAGGTAAGGCGAGAGCATGTGATGGCACGGGCAAATCCGCCCTGGGCTGCGGGGACAAAGTGCACCATGCCGAGGCAGGGCGATGGGCCAAGAGGTGTGACCCCACTCCCAGCTCACGGCAGCACGCACCGCCGAGGGGTGACTCGGTCACAACAGCTTTTTAGCAGGAAAAGTCCCGTCTCAGGTATTCTGGCAGCATAGGACTGGTGTAAATCTTCATCTGCTTAACACAGACTTCTTTGGTAACGATGGCTTTTCTGTGTGTGGCAGGTCAGACTTTCAACACCATCACAATCTGGTTTTTTTCCTAATCCTGATAGTAGATCAGTGTTCTGGTACATGGAAGTTGTGAATGTGTAATAAAACATAATGTAAGAGACACCAGAGTTAATGGATACAGTCAACTCCCCCGCAGCTCGTTCGGTCTCCTCTAGTCTAAATTTTTCCTTCATGTTAGTGGGAGGCAGAAAAGTAAATTTGTCTTCCTGAAGGGAACTGTGTCAGTTCCCTTATCTGATAATCTCTTTTTACAAACAATTTCTGAGTGATGCTTATTGTCTTATTTCCAGTAAGACATTAGGAAGTAAAATAGAAAAGGTTATGCCCTAGCCAGAGATGATGCCTGTTGGCTGAAGGAAAAGCTCTTTCGCTTAATACTCTTATATTCTACTGCGACCTGTGAAAGGACAGAGCAATTGATGGAAGAGAGGCAGCGAGGGTCAGGTGTGCTAACCACGCTCAGTTTCATACCCCAATTCTGGAAGTCTCCTGCACATGTAAGTTTGGAGGTCTTGATCCTCCCTCTTGTGAACGAGTATCACAAAACCCTGTGATGCCTTCCCTGGCAAAAAGGCCCCAGAGGGAACGAACAAGAATCTTATTTGCTAGGAACCTTTTAATTATCGAAATTGATTGGTACATGGTTGGCTTGTGCTGGCTGGATATCCCTGCTAGCCACAGGCAGTGGTCACCAGGTGCCTTTCAGTGACCCGTGGAGCTCACACTACTGCGCCGTGCCGCCCTCCTTGATTCCCCCAGTGCCTTCAGCCTCTTGATACCTGCAGCACTAAAATTCACTGACTGCATCCAAACTTATAAAGAGTTAGCTATTCTACCCTCTGATCTCTCCGGATGGTTCAGTGAGCTCCTTGGTGTTACAGAAAGGCTCTCATCTACCCTCTGTGAAATCTCATCAGCTTCTCCAGAGTGGTAGCAGTGCTGTGAAACTCGCTTCAGCAGGCTTCACAAGAAATCTTTCCCCTGTTTTCCCACGAATTTGCTCAACGCTGGCGATTCGACACATGCTTTAAGCCAGCAATGCTGGCAGAAGGACTGGTCCCACCTTCTTCTTCCCCTCTGCCAGCCCAGGTGTTCGGTAGCGTGTGCTCGGGGTGCAGCTGCAAAAAGGCTGGTGGCAGCACAAGCGGAGGCTGCACGGGGTGGCTGTGGGAAGGACAGAAGGACATGACGTTGGCAGCACCAGTTTAACGCATCTGTGAGTCTGTGGTGTGAAACACTGTTCCTCAGCTGCCGTCAGGCTAGTGAGGTCTAATCCTTTTTCCCACAGAGTGCTCTATTTACCCAGGGACTGGAAAGCAATCATCGTAGTAACCTCCCTTGTAGATATGTCTGTCCAGAACCCACCCTGTATTTATTTCAATAGAAAGCAAACGTACCACAGAAATGTAATGGTTGTGGCTATAGAAAAAACCTTTGGGTTTTGCTGTTTTCCTTTTTTTTTTTTTTCCTAATGTGCTAATTAAAATCTATTGCATTCCATGGGTTGATTCGGCATCTGTCTTCTTGCATTTGGGAACCTAAAACCTGCTTTTAGGTTTAAATGAAAGCACAAAATTGCACATGGGGAAACTGAGCCTAGTCTCCAGGGTGGTCATCTGTGCTGAATTTCATTGCAGAATGACAATTAGGATGTTTGCTAAAAATAAAACAAAAACTTTTTCTAGTGACTGTTAAGGTTACCAGGGCAACTCTCACTGCCCATTAACCAGAGAAGCGTAAGATTAAAAATCAAAAGGGGAAAGCCCATGGTGTCCCTGGCCAAATTTCCCCCTGGTGGGACTCCACCTTCAGGACTGTGACTTTGTCCTGTGCATGCTGGGATGGGAGATGTGGCAGGGACTGGCGGAGCAGAAGGGGAGTCCACCTTTGCCAGGGCATTGACTGGGACTCCTTCATCAAAGCACTGACGTAGGTTACACATGGAAAAGGCTTTGGTGTGAGAGAACTTGGAAAACTATTGCCTCCAAGTGTCTACCTGGGCACCTGAATACCTCTGAAAAATCTCTTGAGAGTGTATACAGTAAAGCTGTTTTGAGATATGTAATTATATGTGTGTTTGTTGTATACTATCCACCCGTAAAGAAACAAGTGTGGTACAGAGTGTATGTTCTCTGAAGGATCGCTCCGGTTTTTGGTCTGCAATAACTTATGAAAGTCAGGAAATGACGAATTGTGCTGTATTAACTCACATTGTGTGAGAACAGGTGTAAAATATCATGTTTAAAGAGACAACATCACTTTATTTAAATGAATAACATTGAAATAGGCAATAAAATGGTTCTACAAACATGTGGGAACCTGTTCCACCAAACACAAAGTGGTTTTGTTAAAAAGAGAGGGAAAAGAAAGAACAGGGAAAAAAAAAAAAGTCTGCCACATAATGAGATCCTAATTTTTGTGGCTGTATTGTGGCTGAGGACAGGCTTATGTGTGAATGTACTTATAAACTGTAAAGACTTTTTTTAAATTAATGTGTCCTTTTGGTGAAATATTTCACTTGGCACTTTCCCTTCTCATTCCACTATGGTCTCAGTAGTTTTTGAAGACCAACTATAGCAGTAAAAGTCAACCCACCCTTCACTCCTTACTCTCCCTTCTCCTTTCACTTTCTTGCTCACGTGTCTGCACTGTCACAAGATGCCAGGCTGCCACCCTGAAATACCTCCTGAAAGCCAGTTTCCTACCACGATCATCAAAAATACTCACTCTCATCCAGAGAATAACCCCACCGCAATAAAAGGATGAGCCTGTGATCAGCCTCTGGATCTCCCAAAGCATTTGGATTCGATCTTTGTCAAATTCTCAGCGAGCAGAACCAACGCTTTATTAGTGCTTGTCATCAGGTGGAGGAGCCCAGTGCACCCAATCAGCAGAAGCCAGATTGTGTGTCTGCTTGTAGAAGAGAGCCAGCTGAGGGGAAGCACAACATCTCCTTGGAAGCCCATTCTGTGCCAGGGAGCAGGTCCCTGTCCAATAGGTATTAGCACATTCCAGTGTATCTCATCTCGCTCTTTTTTTTTTCAAATGTCCAACTTTTTCTATCACTCTATTCAGGACAACAATTATTTAGGAAAAACCTTACATGTGTAAGTATTCTCCACTACAGGAGAGAATAAAAGGCAATGGAAGGTCTATGGGAAACATAGGCATGGACTGGTCTGGATGGACCCTTCTCTGCACTGTTCTCTTTCACATCTCTTAGGATCTGGCCCCTGCTTAGCTGTCAATCATCAGAAAGAGGAAACAACTAAATATTCACGGTATTGTTGTCATGGATGGGGACACTTCATTGTTGCAGCCAAGCCGTACATTAGGAGAGAAGATGTGTTTATATCCCTCCACCGGCGCAGTGGATGCCGCATGAGGAGAGGAGCGTGTGTGCGTGTACAGAACCCGTCCTCCCTGCTGCTTGGATGGCTCTGCCCTTAGCGCTTTTCCACTCTGCCTTAGCTGTATCCCTCTCATGGCGCCGGAGTCATCGTAAAGAGGCACATAAAAAGCCAAGTAGCCGTTATGAACGCAGTGTGCTTGAAGCTGACAGGAAGCGGGTGCCTAATGCAAGGGAAGGCTGGGGGACACACTTGCAGGATCCTGCCCAACTTCCTTAACTTCCCTGTAAAAGCCCAGCGGGCAGGACAAATGGATATATTTTCAAATTCTGCCATTGAGGGTGCTGACAGCTCAGAACAGCCTGCAGCAGCTTGATCTGCTGATGTTCATTGCTTTAAACAATAATGCAGGCGTAACTTGGAAACCAACAACCAGCTGGGGCTAAAAGTGAAAGTACGAAATGAAAGTCAAGGGTCTGAGTGGCCCCCCCTACATGAGCCCAATTGACATGGTATATTGAAGAGCCTTCAAAAATTGAGCCCGTTGGCTCACTAGCATCGGTGCTTTTTCATGCCGCTTGCAGCAGAGCAGCCTTCCCTCTGCATTCAAGTACTTACACCATCGTATTTGATAGGATTCGCTTTACAATGCTTATGGTTAAAAATTTAGTTTGTTTTCCAACAGAAAAATGCAAAGTAAAGAGAAGGATACTGACTTAAAAAAAAGTAATTAATCTGGTGGAGGGGAGTTTTGCGAGCTTGTAACAGCTAAATATTTCATACTCGCTTCCCTATGTAGACCAGTGGGATTGAGACACGGATCTCATTTTGGCAGAATCTCCTAGATTTTATCGCCGGATTTGAGACTGATTCCTTCCACAGTCTGGGGCAAACCCCAGTTAATTTCCATGCCGCAGCTTCCCTGCCAGCAGAGCAGTACCTGCTTCTCTGCATGAGTTAACGTTTGCAGAGAGGAATTCTGAAGATGAAAGACTTGTACAGTAGACGGGCTGCAGGCATTTTGGGACCAGGATCCGGGCTGCAGGTGTGTTTGTACAGCGCCTAACACACCTCGGCCACGGTGCTGTGGATAAACAAGTATAAAAAGCCAGAATGGAGTGATTGCAATCACCCTTTGGGTTTGCGGTGTAAGTAGAACAGCTATCCTTCCTGTTCGCTCTCAGGAACCGCCACAAAGAAGTTTCTTTTGCCTGTCTTTGCCATCCTCCACATTTCTCTCTCTAACAACTTGGAGGCCTTCTAATTTTAGAGCTCTTATCTCCACACCCGTTGACTCCCCTACCCCTCTTCTCTATTGACCAGCCTCTGACTCTGCAGTACAAGGATGTCTCTTAAGTTTTACATGCTCAGATTAAACCATTAAGAGAGCAAGGCAAATTATTATGAAGGACCATCTGGTACAAACTGACAGTGCTTCCTCTGCAGAATCCCCCTCTATGCACGTGGAGAGGTGAAGACACTTCTCCCACACTAGGATGCTCTGAAGTGGCTGCCTGTGTGCTGCTTGGCTGGAGGTTTGGACCAAGCTTTATTTTTTGGGAAAAAAAAAAAAAGAGAGAAAGAAGAAAGGAATGGCTATGCCAGTAAAAAAACTTGGAAAAGGACTGAAAGCTGTAGCTGTTTTGCTTCTGCAATACGCTGTTTTCTTTTCACCTTCTCCGGGCAGTGTCCTTTCCCAGAAATTAGTCATCTCCCCAAGGCATGCCCTGCTCCCTCGTCTCCCACCGGCCGGTTGTGCACACTGCTTGCCGACTGGGAAATCCATCATCCAAAGAGTGTTTCGGTGCCGTTCCTCCTCTTGGCTGCTCGAGAAGGTGTGTTGTTTGCTTTGCCTAAGTGCTCCCGGGGCCTAATGCTCCGTTGTTATGTACAGACCATTTCTGCTGTCATGAATCATGTTTTACCACCCCTGTGCTTTTACTCCCGCACCAGGCTTTTTTTTTTTTTTTTTTATTTTTTGTGCCTTTCAAGCGAACACGTTTGAGTTTCCGTGTTTGCTGCTGAAACGGTGCACGCCGGGTGCACGGCACAGGCTGAGTTATTCCTACCGTCCCGCCGCTGCCGAGGGCAGTAAACCCACCTCTGGCTCCCTCTTGTTTTGTGCTACTAAAGGTAGATTGATTCAGTGCAGCCCGAAATAATTTTGCCAGCCACATATGAAGCAAAAAAAAAAAAAAAAAAAAAAGATTTTTCACTGAAAAAACCCTCATGCCGTCAAGAAAAATATGCCCTTTTCTTATCTTATCTGTTGTGAGTAACTCAAGCTATTTGCACAACGCCTTGTGCTAGGAAGGAGTTGTTTGTACATGTTTCACTCCCTTTTTTCCAAGTTTTGAATTTTGAATGAAATCTCTCTCTTCAAATTCCTCCTCCCTGCGAAAATGTCACGGTTTCTCTTTCCTATGCTTCCCTGAAGGTTGAGCCCGGCCCTCCCTCCCAAGATCCCTTCGTTGCAGATGGTTTTCTATTAATCTTCAAACCGCTCTGGAGAGCTCTCCGCGTCTGGCAGCGCTAACATCCCCTCTCCCTCCCGTCCCACCCACTTAGCCTCAGCCTAAGAGCCCTTAACAAATGACTCCCAAGGAATTTAAATGGCTAACGCTCGCTGGCCAATAAAGAGATGCATAAACTCTATAACCAGGTTACACGGCTCTTGCCATTAGGAAGAAAGGTTGGTTGGGCAAAGGCGCGAGTCCTCTTAACCTGTCGCACTTCGATCGCGGGACCGGAGAGGTAAGGGAAATCTTGTTTGCTCTCTAGGGCTTTTTATCTGGTTTTCATTTATCAGGGAGCTGAGACCAAAAGTATGTCATTGTCAAGGTACGGGGCTTGGGTTTTGCCTTCCTTTAGAGGGTCCTAAAGAGTTGTTTGAGAAGGAAGCAACTACTTCTACGCTTGAACTACGAGCTCGACATGTGAACATCTAAAAGAATTTGCGTAGCAAATAGCAAAGTGAATGTCAGAACAGTGAAAACTAAACCACTGATATTGTAGACAGAGGAAAACAAATAAAATTGTCTCTTGGAGATATTTTTTTCCAGTATCTTAAACTAATGAAATGAAAGGCAGCCATTTACAACCGCCTCGTGTTATGTTTTCAATTGGGCTGTCTCTGCCATTTTCTGTTTGTGCTGGCTGGTATTTTGGTCTGTTTTTTCAAGAGATAGACATAAAAATCAAGCTTTAAAAACTGGGTAACCAGCTGGTTAACTGGGTTAGTTAAAAACTAACTGCTTTAGATACAGCATTTGGGGCTTGTAGATTGACAGTGGCTTGCAGGATAGTTGAGGAAGCAAGCTATATATGCAATTATTATTAATACAAATGAATCTATATCTTGTTCTACATACTGAATATTTGATAGTATTTTAAGAGACTCAAGTTCTAATATTATTCTATTCACATTCTTCTCACATAGTATGTGAAACATTTAAGGCTTGTATATGACATAGGACATGTGACGTTAATCTCTTCACCCTTATTTATTTATTTATTAATTTATTGCTTTATTGGGGTCAGTGCTGATAACAATAGTGAAGTTTGAACTGAAATCCAGAAAAAAATCAGTTGAATCTAAAACCTTAAAAAAACAAACAGGAAGTGTAGCTGTTGCAATTAAGGCTCAATTAAAACCAAGGACAAAATTGTCCATTCACATGTTGGACCAGATGCAGCAGTTGTGTATAGTGGTGTCCTGTCCTGATCTAGGTGGGATTGAAGCCATGCTTCGAAATGTGCGTGTAAAGTGCTCTTTTGCCCTTTGCACATCCAGGCCTGCCACGGGTGACAGCCCATGCTTGAAGCATGTGAGGGATGTCACAGCATGAGGTTACTGTCATCCCTTGCGATGCTCCATGGCCTGACAGGCTGGGTTGCAGAAAGGGCATCTTTTTCAATCGTATCATCACAGCTGATCTCTGGAGGCCTTCACACCCAACACAGTCAATGGTGGCACATGTTGGTGTTAGCTGATGATGTTGCACCAAAGACCTTGCCAGTTCTCAAAGAGTTGAGAGAGCTTTTTAGTTAAATTAACACAATTAATCTAACAAAACTGCAAAACATGTCCTTTTTGCTTGTCAAGACAAGGCCATAAGGCTGTCTATCAAGAGCAGGTTGTAATGCTGTTGGTTTGATTATTTTTCCATTGGTTTCTCATATAGCTCTGCACTGTATAACTGAGATTAGATAATGCGTTGGATAAAAATGCATAAAGTTAACAAAGGAGGAGCCATTTTGCTACTCTTTTTAATCATTTCTATTCAATTCTGCATTTCAGTTCCATTCTTTGCTGAAGAAATTATATTAAATTGAGTGTTGCTTGTCTTCTTTCTTCAGCTTTTAATTTAAAAAAAAAAATCCCAGTTAAGGTCAGCAAAAGGTGAATTTCAAATGACATCTGTCTCAAATCTGATTCCTTTTCTGAAGCACACAGAAATTTCCAAACCATAGGTATTTCCAACTGAGCTGCGATTTCAGTAGGCTTAAATTGTCTTGAATTAACAGTAATGGTGCTTCCTGAGAGAGTCCCTGCCTTAGTTGAACTTTTTTTTTTTTTTAATTTATAATATTAAACCTGGGCACAGGTAATGAGTGCTCGAAATCTCTTCCTTGTACTTGTAAACCTCGTTTCTCAATTTCAATCCAAGGTTCATAGGTTTGTACAAACTTCTTAGATCAGAGGTCAGGTACAAATTGCTGCACTTTGCAGCTCCTTTCTGCCGATATGACAGAATTTCACAGCAAAGACAATTGCTTTTCATCCCCCTCTCCTCCGCGCACGGGCACCGCCAGGCAGTTAAAAGCGTGATATGTGCAAGTCAGCCATTGGTACCTGAGTTTAATAAATAACTAACCGGGTTTCAGTGGTGCAAGGTGCATATTATACAAGGGGTCAAATGTCAGTGCACAAAGGAAAAAAAAAAAAAAAAAACCAACAAAAAACACCACCCACCTTAGTCACTGACTAAGCCAAATGCTTTGAGTTTAATGTGCTTTCAGCAGCGAACATTCACATCCCCACTGCAGGTCGCTTTATGCTGGTTTTTGTTTCTGTGACCTGAGAGGGAGGGAACGCCTTGGGCCACTTTCAGGTCTCCCTGAAACCTCTGCCTCCTGCCGAAAGCAGGGCCCCCCCGCGACGGTGCGGGGTTCAGGTGGTGGACACAAAACTGAGAATGTTGCAACAAAAGTAGTGCGTAAGATTAGGGGGAACTGAAAAGTCTAAACTATTTTTGTAAAATTAACTAAGTGAGTAGACTTTGTACAAACAGGCAGGATGTGTTATATTTCATTCTGGGATCTCCAGAAGAGCTGGCTGAAAAAGTTAGGTCAGAAAGGCTGAAAAGGGAGCTGTAGTTTATGGACTCTTTTAGATACTCTTGGTTGCACTGTAGACTGGAACATGTTGCTGTAATGTTTATGTAGACAGACAGACAGATAGATAGAGTGCTTTGCATTACAATAACAAAGAAAAATCACAAGCACATGCATGCATATCCCTACTCCTCAGGGTTCAGCAAAGCCTTTCACAGACATTTTCAATGATGAGCTGAAATCACCATGTTCATATATAAGATTTTTCTTTGAAGAGGCAAGTGAAATAGGTGAATATCTTATCTTTCTTGTGTAATAATTAACAGGTCGGTCTAGTTGCGGCTTTGGTTTTCAGTTGCAGACAATCGTTTTTCCTGTCCTTCTTATGGCAAAAGCTTGCAAGCTCCTAGTCCACACTGAATGAAACACTTCTTCCTTTCCTAGAAAGAATGCTTGTTAAAGCAGACAGCTAATGAGGAGGACACACTTACCACTACCAGCATGTCTGCAGAGAACACTATTTATTTGCATTCGTTGTAAACAAGCACTGCAAAACGTCTCCCATCGAGTACAGCTCATCCAGAATAGGAAAGACTTGTTACATACTGAGTGACTACATTGCACTTTATTATTTATATGTCACACATTTTCCTGTCTGACCGTGGTAATAATAGACCTTGTTGACAAGATTGAAATATGGGAATCTGGGGAGAAGGGAAGGGTTGTCGTGTTTCCTGATTTGGAAAGATGATAAGGACAATTACACAACCCATCTCTCATCTTCTCAGCTTTCCTCAACATGTGGCTTCAATATCTTGCAGGATAGTAACTTCAGCCTCAGCCAGCGACCGGTTCGATCGAAATGGCTGAGAGTTACAGAATTACTTTGAGTTGAACTGGGTAAAAGACAGGGCTGGGGCAAACGGTACAACGCACGAGTTACACAACTTGTTGGGACAAAGTTCTGAATGACTTGCAGCAAAGCGCATTATAAAATAAGGGAGGAGACTGGGTTTCGCTTACCCAAGCTTCCTTCAGACGTGGTTTAAGCTGAGGTGGGTGGTTTGGCACTGCGGTAGCATAAAAACACTCAAGAAACACACATTTCATTGACAGAATTCACATTGCAGAAGCAGGGAAAATAACAACGACGTTGGTAGGATGCTCTGGGTGTTGGTGGTGCTTTGGCACATCAATAACTGTTTCATCAGCATCACTTCATTCTCGCCACGGGAAAACCATATATGCATGAACAGAATTTTCACTTGTGATCATCAAACAGCAATGGCAAGAAGTAACGTGCCAGGCTCAGGAAAGTTTTCTCGCTTTATTATTTGAGATACCATTGTTGATATCTCACTGAATACTGTTTTTGCAGTTTCTAGGCCAGGAGGTCAGGTCACTGAGGGACCTCCATCCTAGCAACGTTCGCTGCTGGGCACCGATAGCGCTCACGGATAACACTTTGACAGCCTTTGCAGGATCACACTCCAAATTAAATATGCCTTAGAAGGATGCAGAGAGGGTTGATAACAGAATAGGCAGGAAATTTGCACAGTATATGGTAACTTTATTTTGCAGGGGAATCATAATTTCAGCTGTATCTTTTAAATAAAATATAAATATAAAATTGCTGTGAGGTAAGATTAATGTGGCTAAGGGAACTGGTATAATATCGCTAAGAGCATTAGATCTGTGGTTGTTATTGTTCTTAATGATAGTGATGAAAATAAGAAGTTTAACCTTCAAATCCTAGTCTGAAGTTGTAGCCAATTGTTGACTGTACAAATTTGGTGCTCAATTATCGCATTAGCATTCAAGTTTTAACCTGGGGAATTTGAGGATGTTAATTTACAGAATAATTTCAGGTGTTTTCCTCCTAAAAAGGAGCAAGAAGTAGAAGAACAGATTTATAGTAATTTTATTACAGCTTTGTAAGCCAAATACATTACTTTTGATTGGTGCCTAGAAGACATAACCAGTCCCTGCAAGAATTTTAAGGCAGGATTTTCAGTAATGCCCATCATTGTCTTAAATATATCCCTATAAAAACCATTAGAGTCTTACAACTGATGTCAGGGGGAGTAGTGCTAGATCCTGAGTACTGTTGGAAATATCACCCTTAATTTTATCTTTCTTTGTGTTCCTTCTTTGAAGAGAACAAAATCAAAAGACAAAAGCCAACAGTTTTTGGTGTTTTAAATGGAACCAACCATTTTTAATGTGCTTAGGCCACTTAGGATGAGTTTAAGCAGCTGAGAATCATGCATGGACCCTTTCTGCAGTAGCTCCACCCTGAAAATTGCTTTTCAGGCCCAGAACATTAACTTGCCCCATACATGGGTAATATGACTAACAGACCAGAATAAAATTGACATTTAAGCTTGAAATATGAACTCTCCCACTGAAATCAGTGGCCAGACCCCTGATGATAGGCCCTAGGTCGGGTTGCCGAGTGTCACCCTTAGCAGAGGTGGGAATTTCAGCCACTAGCGTGGGGATTTAATAGGCCATTCTTATCCTACCCCTTAGATACTTTACGTTGTTCCTCTCTACATTTAAGTATAGTACTTCTAGTGGGCAGAGAGCCACCGCTGTACACGTTCATGCCCGAACGTACGTGGGAAATGATGTGGTGCAGCAAACGCTGCTGCGTGTGCATCTCCTTGGGTCCTGTGCAGCACCTGAGCCAAAGGGTTTCTCCCAGGTCACCCTGGCTGGAGACGGACAAGTTTGATTGCCTTAATCCAGGCACGTGCATGACGATGAGAATATGCCGTGCTTTAGTGCTGCTGGCAGGAGGGTAACGTCTGCAGCAGACAGACGTGTGGTTGTCAATAACGAGCGCTGATCTGATCTCTCCCGAGCTGCTCATCACACGCTAGTGATCACGTCTCTCGCCAGCCGACGTTCCTGCCCCTCCAGGTCTGCTGACGCAGTTCACCACTTTCTCCACAGGCTTTTGCCAAAACCAATCCAGATTATGAAAATCCGCCTTTTCAAAACATTTAACTTAGCCTAGGGCAACTTCTTCACCCAGTTGGGCTGCAGGTAAAGCGATGTGTCTGACACACTGCAGACAAACACATGGCCTGTCGGTCTCAAGTATTGCTTTTTTTGTTAAAGGACTGAAGACATCATCCGTCCCTGGTAACCTTCCCTTTCCTGTATGAAAGGCCTTCAGGAAGGTCCCTAGCCAGAAAGCCATGCTGAAATGCTGCACTCTCTCTTGCACTGACCCACCACAAGATTCAGCTTCAGACATTCAGGCATTTCAGTAGTGACAGCAGGGAGGGAACCAAGCTGTGGTCCAACTCCTGCTGAAAACCACATTGTTGAAAAACAAACTAGCCTTTGACACTTGAAATATAAATTAATTTGGAGCCAGGCAAAGTCTTTGCATGGATTCTTCCCCCAAAATTAGATCCTTTTTTTCACCACGCCTGCTGCCTGCCCGGCCTCTGTCTGCGCAGTGCGTGGAGAGGAGACAAGGATGCTGCTTCCAGTAGGATGTCCCCTGAGCTGATTGCAAACAGAGGGCCGAGCCTTCTGCAGGAAGCACATGGAGACGGCAGTGAGCACTTGCGGGGCTGGTGGCTACATTAGGCACGTTCGTAAAAGAGGTGGGACTTTCACAGATTCACAGATTCACGGATTAGACAGAGTTGGAAGGGACCTCTAGAGATCCTCTAGTCCAACTCCCCTGTTAAAGTAGGATTGCCCAGAGCACATCACTCAGGACTGCATCCAGGCAGGTCTTGAAAATCTCCAGAGAAGGGGACTCTATGACCTCTCTCGGCAGCCTGTTCCAGGGCTCTGTCACCCTCACTGTAAAGAATTTTTTCCTCATATTTGAGTGGAACTTCCTATGTTCCAGCTTATGCCCATTCGCCCTCGTCCTATCGCTGGAAACCACTGAAAAGGGTCCAGCTCCATCATCTTTCAACCCACCCTTTAGGAACTTGTACACATAGATAAGGTCTCCCATCAGACTTCTCTTCTCCAGGCTAAAGAGCCCCAGCTCTGTCAGCCTTTCCTCATAAGGGAGGTGCTCTAATCCCTCCATCATCTTGGTTGTCCTTCGCTGGACTCTCTCCAGTAGTTCCCTGTCCCTCTTGAACTGGAGAGCCCAGAACTGGACGCAGTATTCCAGTTGTGGCCTCACCAGTGCAGAGTAGAGGGGGAGAATGACCTCCCTCGAC
>JAOXNO010000033.1:65298809-65367948 GCA_028565335.1 Limnodromus scolopaceus | reverse complement strand
ATTTTCTAATGAGGATGTTGTGGGAGACAGTGTCAAAAGCCTTGCTGAAGTCAAGGTAGATGACATCTGCTGCTCTCTCCTCATCCAGCCATCTAGTTATAATATCATAGAAGGCTATCAGATTGGTGGAACGTGATTTACCCTTGGTAAATCCATGCTGACCACTTCTAATAACTTCTTTCTCTTCAATGTGTTTGGAGATGACATCCAGAACGAGTCGTTCCATTATTTTCACAGGGACAGAGCTGAGACTAATTGGCCAGTAGTTCCCTGGGTCCTCCTTCTTGCCCTTTTTGTAGACTGTTCCTCCATTAGTTTGGGAAGGAGGACCTTGCAGTCCAGGTCCCTGCCCCGGCTACGGCAGTCGGGCACGCCATGGCTCAGCTTCGGGAAACAGCCCCAAAGACACTGGCTTTGTTCAGCTCATTTATGCAAATAAATCTTAAGAAAGGTGTGACAGCCTTGCCAAGAAAAAGAGAACTGATGAGTAATGACACCGTAGTTATGGTTAAAAGGGGAGGTAACTTGCACATTACCCTTGAGGCTACCTTACTGCAAACTGACGTGGCCACAGCGTTTTTCTGTTCAGACGATAAATCTGTAAACAGGCAGACCAGGTTTTCAGCAAGAGCATTTCTGTGGATATCTGATGTTTGTGATAAAATTGTTATTAGTAAGTTGTTGTTGTTGTTGTTGTTGTTGTTGTTGTTGTTGTTGTTAGATACATTTTATGCACATAAAGTTGCCAGGAGAAAAGAGTCAGCTTTTGAAAATGAAGAGCTGTAACAGTAGCTAGACTTCCAGAGCTGCTGCTCAACCTCAGCAGCAGGATTACCATTGGCCCTTGTTACTTCAACTGAAAAAATAGGAAGGTCACATTTAAATCAGTAGCTGTTATTCCCTTCTGTCGACAGGGTGTATTTAGTTAAAATTTCAGCAACCTCTGCAGCAGCTGTGGCTTAAAATGCAAAACCGTGGCGGTTTCTTGAAGCAAGCAGGCGGCCATGCAGTGCCTGGGGAGGGATGCTGTGCCAGCTTGGCAGGAGTTTGTAAGGTCCAGGGTCTGCAGCTGGGGTGCCAGTGTCCCCGTCCCCTCCCAGAGGGTCTCCCTAAGCTCTCCTGCTGCCCCTTGTGGTTCTGGCACCCTTCCCCGTGCTAGGGGACCGCCGGCCGCTGTATCACCCGCAGAAGGACACATGATGCCACTAGGTCTGTGTTACACAGAACCGGAGGGATGAATTAAGCGCAAACATAAACAAACCCCTTTTATAGGAGCACGTGAGTGGAGTGGACACGCGGTTGCCACCGCAAGGACACCGGCTGTGTCCCTGTGTTTGTGAAAGCCTGTTTCACCACACCGGGATCACCAGAGGAGCGGGTGGCTGCGTAAGTTCACAGGGCACTGCCCAGGGCTGGACCAGCCCGGGGATAAGATGCTGTATGGACTGACTGTGGGCATCGCGTTCTCGCCGGGGCGCCGATAATCAAGGCGTGGTATTTCTGTTTAATAAAAGATCTGCCCCGGTTAATCAGCCCACTCACAGTGTGCTTTAGGCCAGTCACGGCCAACGCACGAAGTTTCCCATTTAATATTCTGAGCTGCAGTGCAAAAAAAAAAAAAAAAGATATGTTAAAAAGAAGGCAATTGTTTTTTGGGGCAAGAACTATTTACAGCCGCCTGATTGGCAGCGGGGAAGGAGTTTCGTAAGGATGGGGAAGTGAAATTTGAATAGTTTCAGTAAAACGTGTACATCTCAGGGTTCACCTGTGCAAGGGAGAGTCCCTGGAGCAGAGACGCTGAACCGAAGGGCTCACAAGCCAGGCTCCTGGTGGGCTGGCAGCAGTTAGCATCCATCTAACGTGGCACTGCAAAATCAGGCAAGCTTTACCTTTTCCTGAGAAGCAAAGAAGCTGGTCTTGTTTCAGTCCTGAAAATTAGCCATTTAAAGCTTAGTTAAAGCTTAGTTATCTCCAAAGCACAACCTTACTCATTAGAAATTAATATTTTTCTCTGTCTCTCTTTCTATGAATCTTTGTCATCGAGATCAAGTGTACCTTCCTGCTCAGAGACTAGAAATCAAGCACTTCTATTTCATAAGACACTGCATTTTAATGTAGCTTAAACTTTTGCCTCTTCTAGCATTAATCACGCCTGTTGGATGTACTGAAATTAGTCTGGCATTATTAAGCCCACTAAACGCAGAGTATTGGCTCATGCCCTATGGACACCTACAAAACATGGTAGCAAGTTTTCACAACCAGTTTATTGTGGGCTAAAAAAATGCACCAGTAGGATTGAGCACTTTGGAAAGAGGCAATTCTGAAAACAATTTTCTTGACAGTGATTGCGTTTTGACATGAATAAGTTAGAGTGTGCTGGCAGCCTCTTTTCTAAGGCAATAACAACAGGAGAAGAGAGCTCTCAGACCAGACACACCTGCGTTTTTTTTCTCATCAAGGCAGATGGTATCTGAACTCGGTGAAGGTGTCGATTATGTCATGTGGCAATGAATGTTGTTAAGTGTGTATTTAGCTGCATCAAGCAGGACAACGTGGGCTCTGTACTTGTCTGAGGTATGAAATCCAGCTCTGTGGAGCTGCACAGAAAAAGTTAAACACCTTTGATCATGAATCTCAATTTCCAATAAATCACATAGAGATAAAATGCATTTTAGGCTTACAAAGAATTTGTAATTATTCACTATCACAAACAGTGTAAGGTAGTGATTGCAGCAAAGGTGGCCATCAGCACTTAGCGGCAGCTTCAAGTACAACTTCTAATACTGCTGGTGCCATGCAAAGTGCTGGAGAACATGCCCGTTCCTGGACAGCCACCAAATTACCTGCTGGTTTCTGGTAGGCAGGGGCGGCTTTGCTCCTCCTCTCCTCTCTCCACAGTCCTGGTCTGTAGCTTTCTAGACTATAGCCCCAACGACTGCAGATAACAGAATACAGAGGCTTTTATTTTGTAAGTTGACCTAAAATTGATGGTAATGACTCATTTCTAAACTCACCCAAACCTGGGGCGATAAGTAGTTCACTTGCCAACAGGTGGCCCATGTAAAGGTAACGATTATTCCCCAGTATAGTATTTGTTTAACAAGCTTTGCCTTCATTCAGGAAAAAGTGAAATCACATTTTTAGGAAGAAATTGTCAAGTGAAAAATGAAAATGTTTTTCTCTGCCTTAATTTTTTTAATTGTGTCAAATAATTCCCGGGAGTAAATTGAAAATGTCGTGACACATTGAAAAGGGGGAACATTTGAATCTGAGAGAAACATGTTTATCAATAGCATTTTAAAGCAAGAAGCTATCAAAACTGGTGCACCTCCATAAAAGACCTGGCTTCAAAGAAATTAAGTTCTAAAGTAGTGCCTGGGCATCAGCATCACTATTACTGCCATCCTTCTTGTCTGCCTCCCCCTCTACTCTCCATATTTTTAAATGAAAGTGGCTCAGAAGCAGCAGTGTGGAACACCCAGGGCCCAAACACACCTGCAAGATCAGGCCCTACCACAGACCGGGGCTCAGAGGTCTGGTTTCTCAATGTCAAATTAGAAGCTGAACCAGGCACAGTGGGGTTTGCCCTTGCTGGTGCAGAGGCATCTCCAGATACAGCCCAGCACAATTCTGGGCAGCTCAGGGACTTTACTGAAAAAAAAATCTGAGGTGCTAAGGTCACTATGATTTAAACGGGTTTTGTGAACCATACAAATCAGATTTAGGTGCCTAAATTTTGCTCGCATATTTCTGTGGACGTGGGCCTACTATATTAGTGAAAGACCTGCCTGCAAGGTAACCAATGCACTGAAAATGGCCAAATCGCTCTAACAAAGGGTGTATTTCAGAGTCCTTGCAGGAGAGAGAGAAACCTGTGTCCCATTGAATAACACGATTACACAGAATAAATAAATCCGGCTGAAGCTTTGTCCTTTTTTTTGGAAAATAAGCCTGTCAATCCCAGATTGGGAGCATTTCTTACGGTGGTTTGCAAAGCTGTTGAACATAAGGTTGTGGCATTTAGGTGTAACAAACACAAGTAATGCCTGCCACATTAGACTTAACCCCAGCAAGTAGTGCTTCTGGAAAGGATTTGGGGTTAGGAATGCCAAAAAAACTCCACATGGTTTGCTAGTGGGAAGGTGTGGAGAAAAACATTTTTAGGTGAAAAAAAATGACTGATTGTGCATGAATTCAGGAGTTCATCCTGCAAGTTTTATGAAAAAGACAGAGCTGTGGCTTGATTGGACAGCTTAAATATCATCATAAGGAAAAAGCAGAGGTCTTGAAAGACTCTTTAGCCGATCAGAGAAAGGTTTAACAAGTAATCCTAGCTGGAAGCAAAAGCCAGGCAAATTTTCATAAGAAATACAGTATGCTTGCTTGTCTGAGGGATCGATTAGCAAACAAACCATAAAGGGAAGTAGTGGGGTATACAGCTCTTTCATTCCTTAAAACCAAGGTCCTTCTGGAAGATACAATTTACTCAGATAAATGTTATAGGACTCAATGTTCAAATAACAATAAAATGTAATGGTCCATGTCATATACAATCACTTGTATTAAATGGTCTGATGGACCTTTCCAGCTTTAAAAGTCAATGAACTAGCTACTCTCAGAGTCCCAAAGTGTCTCATTTAATTGTGCTGAGAGAGGAAGCCCACTGTTGTGCAGTTGTGGTCATTAGCATGGTCATCTCCTCCTGTGTGTCCTGCATTTTCCGCTCTCCACCTGTGTTCAAATGCAGAATGAGGTTTCTTTGATTTGCCTTCCCCTTGCTGGCTTTAAGGCCTGTGGTCACCAGCTGCTCTAAAGCAAGTTGCCCATCATGAGAGTGATTCCCCTCAGCTTTTCTGAAGTCCTGTTGTAGTAACAGAAGAGACAAACACGTCAGATGTTGTACCACAAGCAGCAGGCAACTCGGAAGCTTGCCAGATCACCCTTTACATGGAAGAATAAGAGCTGGTTCCCCAGTGCAAAAGCGTATTTATTATTTCCTGCTCAATTGTTGTTGTGAAGGCCTAGAGGAGTGAGGGCTTCTTATCAAATGGGAACCACGTCTGGCGCTTCTCATGCATTCACTATCTTTCACTGTGAAGTATGGCACCTGGCACTTGCGCTGTTCGGGAGTAGATGGATTAAATAAGTAATGACCGAGAGGGAGGAGAGGGCTCTGCAGGTGGAAACCACTTGCTCCATAGCAGTATCTTCCCTTTTCCAATCCCATGCCAGGTCCTTCTTACCCATTCAAAGAGGAGACGAGCCTCCCTAGGGTCTCGAGGTGCTTGGTGGCATCCCTTCATGCAATTTCAGCCTCCTGCGGCAGCAGCTCTCAGTGCTGGGCTGGTACAGGCAGGTGGTCCTCACACATCCCTCAGAGAGGGGCTGTGCCTGCATCCGGGATGCGCTCCCCCTTCAATATAAATGCTCAGGCTGGTGTGGCTCATTCATCTGCTTTTCTACAGCCTTAGTCCCAGTTTGAAAAATGAACTTGCAGAACAACTACAGGAAGAGAAAAGAGAGGGGTTGGGATTCTGGTGGTAGCTAACAGCTTCTAACGAGCATCCTCCTTCTTCCTTTGCCCAGGTTTTATCAGGCTGTGAATGAGTTTGACACCATGACCGCTGAGGACTCTACTGCAAGGATGAGCAACGATTCCTCCAACGTGACTACCACGAAAGTCCCTGAAGGCGTTGCCGGTGCACCCAATGAGGCGGCTCTGCTGGCCCTCATGGAGCGCACTGGATACAGCATGATCCAGGAGAACGGGCAACGCAAGTATGGTGGCCCTCCTCCCGGCTGGGAGGGCCTGCACCCTCCTCGCGGCTGTGAAGTCTTTGTGGGCAAAATCCCCCGTGACGTCTACGAAGACGAGCTCGTCCCCGTGTTCGAGTCTGTCGGCCGCATCTACGAAATGCGCCTGATGATGGACTTTGATGGGAAGAACCGTGGCTATGCCTTTGTGATGTACACGCAGAAGCACGAGGCGAAGCGTGCTGTCAGGGAGCTGAACAACTACGAAATCCGCCCCGGCAGGCTGCTGGGTGTGTGCTGCAGCGTGGATAACTGCCGGCTCTTCATCGGAGGCATTCCCAAGATGAAGAAGAGAGAGGAGATCCTGGAAGAGATCGCCAAGGTGACGGAAGGTGTGCTGGATGTCATCGTGTATGCCAGTGCTGCAGACAAGATGAAGAACAGAGGCTTCGCCTTCGTGGAGTACGAGAGCCACCGAGCAGCGGCAATGGCTAGGAGGAAACTCATGCCGGGAAGGATCCAGCTCTGGGGGCACCAAATCGCTGTTGACTGGGCGGAACCAGAGATAGATGTGGATGAAGACGTCATGGAGACTGTTAAAATCCTCTATGTGAGGAATTTAATGATTGAGACCACAGAGGACACCATTAAAAAGGTCTTTGGGCAGTTTAACCCTGGCTGTGTAGAGCGGGTGAAAAAGATACGTGATTATGCCTTTGTGCACTTTTCAACCAGGGAAGATGCCATTCACGCCATGAACAACCTTAATGGTGTTGAACTGGAAGGCTCGTGCCTGGAGGTTACCTTGGCCAAGCCGGTAGACAAGGAGCAATACACTCGCTACCAGAAAGCAGCAAAAGGAGGGGCTGCAGCAACGCCCGAAGTAACTCAGCAACCTAATTATGTTTACTCTTGTGATCCGTACACACTAGCGTACTATGGATATCCATACAATGCCTTGATCGGGCCCAACAGAGATTACTTTGTGAAAGGTTAGTAAGCACAATTAGGGGATGTGATGGGCAGGTTTGGGCCCAGGCTGGTGTCACCCAAGGTCCACCTGAGCCAAAGGACAGCTGGTGCTATGCACTTTTTTCTGAAACTCTCTTTTGGAGGTCTTTTTGCCATTATTATGCTCTGTTTCATTTTAATTTATGACTATACAGAGTGTATTTCTCTATAAATAATTGTTACTGTACAGGCTAGTATGAGGGAGGCATCAAAATTATGGTTAAGAAAGAGCTAACAGGCCAAGCACAGAATGGAGAGGGTCTGATTTTTATGAGTGCTGTACTGAGTCTGAACAAGACCCAGGACTCCAGCTTCTGATGCCTCCTTCCAAAGATACGGTTTCCAAGTACTAGAGATGGTGACAGAGGGCTCCTTCGTGCCTTCTCCTGGAGGTGTGGGTACAGTGACCAGGTCATTTGAGAAATATGAGCAGAAAGAATCACATGAGTGTAAAATATTTTTTTTTATTATTTATACTTCGATTAGTTATCTGTTAGTCATTAAAAATTAACTAAAAATCAGTTATTCATAAAAAATCCCTAGCAGCTATAACTGGTACTATAATTGCAATTATTCTGTACTTACAGGAATTATAGTTTCCTGAAATTTAATGTGTATTTCTATATAACACGCAGTTTATCATTAGTATATTCTTAAAGCACCCATGTAAACCAAATTCTTAACCCTAGTTGATCAAGAATTTCAGCTTCTTCTCAATTTCCAGATTTGTACTTGCAATGAACTACAAAGGAGTTAACTGACAGTCTAAATATTCAATTAGGCCACCATAGAGTGCATTAATACTATAGTGTCCACAAGTACTGTGGTAAGGAACACGTTGACTCACTAAGATAAATAAAAGCAATATTTTTGGAGCTAGGGTATATTCACATCACTAATAAAACAGCAGACAAAAGAAACAGCAGTAGTAAAAATCTATGCAATGGTGGGACAAAGTTGGTTAAAGGCCAGGTACAACTTTGGGCCACCTCTGCAGGGTCCCATCGTGCCAGCCGAGAGCCTGGGTCTCCTCTGAAGGACAGCTGAGAGCAGAAGCTGTTCCTACTGCATAGAAATCACCCTGGAGGAGCCCCTCTCTCTCTGCTGAGTGGATTGTACCCATAACACTGCCCACGAGATTTGCATCAGTATAAATAAGCAGTTAATATATAGTCAAACACCAAGAGCAAAACTTCCACGGGTTTACTGGGTGTTTCTAAGGCGAAACTCTTCTGTTTTCCTAAGCGAGTTCACTAAGACTCAGAGGAAAGAAACTTCAGCAGCCTCATTTCTAAGCACAAGATCCCCCATCTCAGCCTGGGGCCATTGGTGCTCCCCGTTATCGGGGCTGTCACTCTCGGTTATTCACCATCCTCTTCTCTGTTGTTACCATAAGCAGGCAGCATACGAGGCAGAGGGCGAGGTGCAGCTGGCAACAGAGCCCCAGGCCCCAGGGGCTCCTACCTGGGAGGATACTCCGCCGGCCGTGGCATCTACAGCAGGTACCATGAAGGCAAAGGAAAACAGCAAGAGAAAGGATTCGAGCTGGTACCCAACTTGGAGTTACCTGCCGTCAATCCGGTGGCCATCAAGCCTGGTGCAGGTGAGTATGTGCAACGAGGGGAGGAAACCAGAGGTGGCGGGTGAGCCCCTGCTTCAAGCCCCATGTCAGGCACATGGGGACATCTCCAGGGCCAGACCATGGCTGTGGCAGTGGGGATAGCCCCATGGCTGGGGCTCAGCGCTCCCCTGAGCCCGATCCCTCCTGGCCCAGGCCAGGCTTTCTGCAAAGAAGAGGCACACAGCAGGACAGGGGACATGAACACCTGAGAGCTCTTCAGGCCAGAGCAAAAAAAGGCCAAAGCTGTGCCCACCCCCTCCTGCCCCCTTTTGCACCTCCTCAGGAGGAAGTGGACTTTACTCTCCATGTTATGTACACTAGAGCATGGTGACTAAGAGCAATCATCCTCTCTTTTAATGTCTCCAATGCTAATTTCAACCTGGGAGATTCCCACCCCAGATTTCCAGCCAGGCCAGAGCTCTCCCGTGCTTGGTTTGGATTTCTCCTGTGCTACAAGGCTGGGAAAAGGACCTGGGGCTTTCCCATTGCAGGGAAGTCCCTGGCTGAGGCAAGCTCCTCCACCACCTTCAGTGGCATGGGGAAGGAGCAATGCCGGGAGCCCTCAGGGTCCAGCTTTCATGGAGGCAGCAGCTACAGGAGAGCTCTCAGCTCTGCTGGACTGCAGAGAGATGGCCCAAGGGCAGGGGCAGGGATTGCCCCCTCCTGCCACATTCTCAGCTGAGTATCCAGCAGGATGAAGGTTGAAGCCCTGCAACTCCTCAAAATTCTGCTTGGAAAGATTATTATTTGGAAAAGCAGCCTGAGGAAGAAGGTGCTTGCAGGTGATGGGGTCAAGCCCTCTTGCAGAAGTCCTCAGGTCTTCTCCCCATTCCTCTCTCCAAGTAAATTGTAACAGCAGGACCTAAGCAGTGTTTAATAACAAAGCTGCAGTTGTTTCCCAAAACAAGCTCCGTACTGTCAGTGGAAACTACAGCTTGCATCTAATAAAGGCTGTGAAGGGTTCTCCATAACAGCTGGATGAGACAATGTGAGTCAAGGTCTAGAGACAAAGGAAGGCTGTTAAGATTCGAGCCATTTCCAAAGGAAGGTCAGACTACCTGAGAAAACTACCTGCTCACCATCAGAAAATATTACCACTATGTGTGTTTGTAAACATACTTCAGGAATTCCAGGTTTTACCAAAGGATGCTTGAAAAGAGGGCTTTGAAATGCAGGCCTATTGGTGGTGTCTGTAATACATTCAACTGCCAAAGCCCTGAAGCTCAAGTCTGAATGTTTCTACCCTTAGCTGAAGCATGTTGAGATTCAGATTTCTTCATCAGGTCTTCCCCTCTCGTATTGTTTCAGCCCAGCCTTTGAGCACAGAAGAACCCGGTCCATTTTCCCCAAGCAGATCATAAGATCTAGGTACCACATGCAAGAATTACCTCTGTTATTTAAAGGGAATGTCTCTGAAAGCACATTACCAGAACTAAGGAGTAGAGATGTACCAACTCTGCAAAGTTTCATACTGTTTAGAACAACCTTAAAGCTCATTTCTTTGCAAATGGTTAGAAAACTCCTGAGAGGTCACCCCAACATCTCAGCTGCCTTTTCTACCAGAAGGTACCACAGACTGGAGCACGTGAGCTCTCTGCCTTTGCTTCAGTGAGAAATTATCCAGGTTATTTAAACAGGTGATAAAACCGATTTGAGCTGACCAGGTGGACTTGGTGTAGAAGGAGAACTGGAAAAGCTCACAGATGCAGGTCTCTGCTTGAGGAAACAGTGGTAGTCCACTGGTAGTGGAAACATCTCTGCCTCACAGACAGCTGATCAGATCCCCTGTTGCAGGGGGTCTGCTCCAGGATCAAAGTGAGATCACTCCTTGCTGGCACCTGTCCTTCCCACAGGCAGAATTGGACACTTCCACGCTGCAAAGTTTCATCCCAGTGAAAGAAACCTGTGTGCATATTTGGCTTCATTTCTGACTTACTGGCTGCACCTCCCATAGATGTCAGCATCACCTCTTAGTCCATCATTTATTGATCACTCTGTTTTCCTGGTGAATAACCTCACTGCTGAAAAGCTCACGAGTTGAATGCTGAAGCATGCACTATGATGGAAATCATGGCATCATAGAACAGTTTGGGTTGGAAGGGACCTTTAAATATCATCTAGTCCAAACTCCCTGTCATGGGCAGGGACATCTTTTCTAGGTCAGGTTGTTCAAAGCCCTGTCCAACCCAAACTTGAGCACTTCCAGTGATGGGGGATGGGGCATGATGGGGCATCTACAACTTCTTTGGGCAACTTGTTTCAGTGTCTCATCACCCTCATCATAGAGCATTCCTTCCTTATGACCAATCTAAATCTATCTTCTTTCAGTTTAAAACTGTTGCCCTTGATCCTATCGCAACAGACCCTACTAAAAAGTCTGTCCCCATCTTTCTTATCAGCCCCCTTTTACTACTGAAAGGCAACAAGGTCTCCCTGGAGCCTTCTCTTCACCAGGCTGAACAACCCCAACTTTCTCAGCTTGTCCTCATAGGAGGGATGTTCCAGCTCTCTGATCATCTTTGTGGCCCTCCTCTGGACCTGGTCCAACAGGTCCATGTCCTTCTTGTGCTTGGGAGCCCAGAGCTGGACGCAGTACTCCAGGTGGGCTCTCACCAGAGCAGAGTAGAGGGGCAGGATCACCCCTCTTGGCCTGCTGGCCATGCTGCTTTTCATGCAGCCCAGGGTGTGACTGGCTTTCTAAACTGTGAATGAACATTGCCAGCTCATATCCAATTATTGTGATTATTGGGAATGTTCAGCAAAGTACATTTCTTCCCAAAGCAGTGCCACGAATCTCCACTTTGGACCATCTACAAACTCACCATCTGAACACCATCATTCTGACCACAGCCTTTGCCCTTTGGCTGAAACACCATAGATCTAATTATGTTGCACTGTCCAATTCTGGCGTGAGGGAGAATTCTCTTAAGAGCAATTTCATTTTTAGTGTCATTAAGCATATTGATCCTGTAGCAGAAAGATGGGATAAAACATATTTAGCCAAGTTAGTCCTGGGAAATGAGTAAAAGTGAGCTGATGTTTCGCAGGGTTGGCCAAAGGACAGCATACAGACCGGACCAGTTGCTGCCTGAAACTTCTACAGTACAAACCACATTTTTCTTTCCTGGAGTAGCTCTGCCTACAGCAGCCACATGTCCCTTGATCTCAACATCTGGATCAGGGACCCCGCCGAGACAGTATGCACCCCCACCCGTCCCTGTGCTCAGGCTACACTCTTGGCCAGGGGGGAGGACAGTGGTGGTCAGAAGGGGCTGTGCAAATCCAGGTTGCAGCCCTGGGTCCCCAGCAGGGCTCTGACCCTGGCACATCCGTGCCGGGAGCATGGGGGGAAACGCTGGGCAGAGCAGGCAGCACTGAGCCCACCACTGTGCGTCAGCCACAGTGCTCCCACCCGTGGGGATGGCAGAGGTGGCCCAGGTCACCCCACCAGCATACGGGGCTACCTGCTCCGAGGAGAGCAGTGCGAGACCACTGCAGGAGAGACAGTGCAGCCAGGAGGGAGGGTTCTTTGAGATGAGGCCCTGGAGACACGCTCCCAACACACCTGATGTGTCTGGTCTCTCCTAGTGGCCATCCCTGCCATCGGTGCCCAGTACTCCATGTTTCAGGCTGCTCCGCCGGCCAAGATGATGGAAGACGGCAAAATCCACACTGTCGAGCACATCATCAACCCTATCGCCGTCCAGCAGGACCCAGCTAGTGCGGCAGCCGCCGCGGCAGCCGCGGCCGCAGCTGTAATACCAGCCGTCTCAACGCCTCCTCCCTTCCAGGTGAGTTCAGCACATGAGTCCTGCTTCCCATACATCCCATTTCCCATACATCCTGCTTTCCATATGGCCTGCTCTGCATTCTCAGGTTGGGGGAAAAGCCTGGCCTTCTGCCCTGCTCCCATTCAGGAGATGCTGTCAAGGATGTTATGGTGCCCACCAGCCCTGCAGTTCATCTGACCTGTCTTAGACACCTGCACTTTGGACAGCTGCTCTTCCCCTATGGGGAACCCAAATCTCGGATGGAGGGAACATCTGCCATGATGGCATAACTGCCATAGCCCCCCATTATCACTTCGCCTTCTAGGGCGTTCACAATTCAGGGGGTGGAAACGGGATATTACAGCAATTAAGGACTTTTTTGTTTTGAGGTCTGAACCCGATGCTTTCCTTCCAGGGCCGCCCCATCACGCCGGTGTACACCATGGCTCCCAACGTGCAGCGAATCCCCGCCGCCGGCATTTACGGGACAAGTTACGTGCCATTCGCGGCCCCCGCCACGGCGACGGCCACGATAGCCACGCTACAGAAGAACGCCGCCGCCGCTGCCGCCGCCGCCGCCTACGGGGGGTATGCCGGCTACATCCCCCCCACCTTCCCGGCCGCCACCATCCAGGTCCCCATCCACGACGTCTACCAGACGTACTGAGACTGTCGGCAGAGGAGAAACACACACTGAAGGAACACTTTACTATTTATGAAGAAAGAACCTGGCTGCGAAAGAGTAAACGTTTGGGCTCGGTCAACTGATGCAGGAAGTGAAGAATGTCATAGAAAAAAAAAAAACACGTGTTTGAAATATTTTCTACGCTTGAAGTTTTCACTAACTTTTTTTTAGGCTATTTTTAAAATTTAACATGCCTGTATTCATACATTTCTAAAGGACCTCGATGCATCCAGCCCACCGCTGATGTGCATTTATACGCATTTTAGTGGGGTTGCATAGGGTCTCTTTTTTTTTTTTTTTTTTTTATTAGCAGTTATATTTTCAATATATTTGTGGTATGAAGGTTATTTTTTAGTAACTTCTGCACTCCAGAGATGTCTATTTTGTAGTGCCTTTAATAATATATCAGCTATATATTAAAAAGCACACCTGAGCAGCTAGGGAAAGTTTTAACAATATATTTTGAAGAATATATTCAATATTTAAAGAATACATACTTTAGAATTTTTTTTTAAGGAAAAAACCAACAAGTATCTTATTTAAGAAATTATACTGGAAAGTGCAATTTGAAAAATGTGCGAGACCTCTGCCTTTTTGTGTTGGCATTAATCCAATCTGCTTGTTCTTATTTGAAATAAGATTGCCCGTTTGGGAGAAAGAGAGAAGAAAAAAAAAAAGAAAGCCTCCTCACACAAATCTCTTCCCAGTGTGATTTGCAGGCTTGTCTTAAGTAAAGGAAAGGTTCTGAGTTTTCCTTAACAACTGGATTTTCTATTTATTGAAGCTACTCGTAGTTGGAGCGTGCGCAGAAACGAGTAGCCGATATTTCGCGCGAGGTGTCTTGACTTAGATCTTCATCCAGTATAACGCCTAGGCTCTTTCCCAAGGCTCTTTATGTCCTCCTTTGAAGTATATGTTGTAGTGACTGAGAATGTATGCTGCTGTCGGGCAGAGCCGGCGCGCTCGCGCCGAGAGGATGCGCAGCGTTACTTTACTTACCCATCGCTCCGTCACGTTCCGCGAGAAATTTCCGAGGTACCAGGGGTGGTAGTGATACTGGAATTAGTGAAACGGGGCTAGCCTCCCTCCCGGCCTCCCTCCCACGCCTAACCCCCCTTCTCCGCGACTGGAGTTGTACATGCACAGCAGGGGCGGGAGCGATTAGACCCGACGATTTTTAAGACGTAGAGCTTGTAAATATCTTTTAATATACATTTTTAAAGTCATTTTATGTTGCAAATTTACACGGTATGTGGTTTGCCACAAAACAAAAACCTTTTATTGCGATGTTATAAAAAAAGTTTGTTTTATTAAGAAGTAAATATATTATTGCAGTGTTTTGTGGCCTGTTTAAAGGCTTTTATTTAGTAGTGCGGTGAATGTAAAATAGAGTAAAACGGTATAGAAATGTCTTGCCCATTGTATGAAGTGCATCAGCCCTGCAAGCACCGCTCCAGCGGCACGAGGTGCGAAGTAGGCAGTAAACAATTTTCCTTTACTTTTTGTGGTATAAGTACCAACTGAAGGGGTTTCCTATTGAGTATATTTTGGCAACTGAACCACTTCCACACCACGTCCAGCTCAGCGAAGTGACCTTTTAATTAATACACTTTTTTTTTTTTTAATTATTATTATTATTATTTTCCTTGCCTCCAAACCGAGTGGCTGGTTTTATAGGTGCTCTTGCTCAGCCAAGCTGAGCTCTCCTTAACCCCGTCACCCCCTTAGCGAAAGCACTGTGAGGAGGTTAACCATTAGGTCGGACTCTGCCCCTCCGCACCCCTTCCTGGCAGACTTTTATTGCTCCTGAAAGCGCACCCAGACCTTCGCCCCGAGGGGGGGGGGATTTGGGCAAAGCCCCAAGGGGGGAGCCCCCCCAACCAGCCCTCCGGCTAAGGCCTCGCACGGCTCAACACTAAATGTCGCCGTGGGTCTGTGGGCTCTGCACAAAGACCCCTGGGGTGGGGAAAAGGCAGTCTAGGGGTTTGGGTCTCCACCGGCCCCTTTCCAGCCCCACGCCACGGTTGACCCACAGAGGAGGGATGAAGGGTGACGGCTCCCTTCCCACTCATCCTCTCCCCATGGTAGGAGGAGGGTCCCTGCTGCTTGCAGAGGTGGCAGGGAGAGAAAGGAGCCAACGAGGGCAAACCCTGAGGTGTCCCTGGCCACTGGTGGGTGCTGCCTGTGCCAGGGCAGGAGCAGGCAGGACCTGGGGACGCAGGCAGGACACGGGGACGCAGGCAGCCAGGTCACACCGAGCCTCCCACCCACACCTGTCTTTTACACTTGCTTCTAAACCCTTTCATGTACACTACTACTGAGGTAAGTCTGATAACTTGAAATGTGAACATCTTTAGGTTAAGAACAAACTATTCAAAGAAAAAAAATTAAAAAAAAAAAACCAACTAGTGTGCCTTATTCTCAAAAGAGCTGATATTTTAGGTGTTTTATTGTATCTCTGTTCTCTGTACTGTCAGAAGCCTCTAAGTTTATTTAGTTCTTGCTCCATTTACGGTACATTTCTAGGATGTAGTGAATAAAGCATTCTTTAAAAACGGAGACTGTTATTTCATTGCCACATCCCACTGCCAGGTTTAGCCACTCCACCAAGGCTGTGCTTCCCTTCAAGCTGGGGCGAGGATGTTGGGGGCAGGAGGGGAGATGCACTGTCCCACTGGCTGCCCACTCCCACCACCTGTAGAGGACAGTGACCTTCCCAGCAGGGGTACTGGGCATCTCCCCATTCTTCCAGCAGCCCCTGATCAGCCTAAATCTCTTTCCACATCCAGTTTAGAGTCAGTGCCCGGATGCAGATGGAGCTGAAGCTGGCATCCCTCTGTGCTTTCCATCCACCCAGTGCACAAACCCCCTGTAGCTCTGTTGCACGTCCTCGCTGCGGGGCAGAAGTGCTGTGGACTGGCATGTCAGTTTTCATCCCAGCGTGCTCCACCTCCAGAATCCCCTGCTGGTGTGAATCCACACAGAAAAAAATTGCTGCAAGTAGCAAATCTGGGGAGAAGAGCAGTGTGAGGGAGCAGAGGTAAACTGAGGCAGAGCAAAGAGATGGGAGAGGTGTTGGCTACCGTGGCAGGGACTAGTGCTAGCGGATAATGTAGAATTTGGGAGGAGGGGACAAAGTCACCTAATTTTGGCTGTTTTCCCTGTATAAACACTGCAGGCTTGGTTTAAGAGTCTGTGTGTCCCAGAAATCATTTCCACCAGCAGGTTGCTCAGGGAATGGGCAATTGGCACGATGCTAAAAACAGCTTTTGAGGCGATATAGCCACGTTAGGACTTCACCTGCCTGTCAAGTCACACAAGAAGACTAACATCTTCCTGGCAATTCATTGCTGACATTTCCACTGACTAGAGGTCCACCTACATTCACTTGGATGAGAAAGAAACCACCAGCAAACCACAGGCCCTTTTCCGGTGCCCAGACGTAAGGCATTACCCTCACAAAAAGCAACATTTTTCCAAGTGAGCTGAAGAACTGTGGCACACTGAGATGTGTTTCTGGCTCTTTCCTCTTTCACTTTATCCAAGATAGCCACAATTAAAATGAATCTAAGCAGCTTTTTCTCAATAGGCATTTTACAAGAGTTTTGTGGGGTTTTTTTTTCCTGGACTGCTGGTTTCTGACTTCAGTTTTGTAAGATCTTAATTAATGATTAAACCATTGTAAGGTTGAAATATGCAAGTCATTCTCAGGATATTAACATAAACAACGCCAGAGAAATGCAATTGTGCTTTCAAGATGACCTTGCTGCCTTGGGAATGTCAGGAGCTCTGCTGAGGCCTTGGGCACTGTGACAACTCCACGCACTGCCAAGTCGATCCCGTTCTCACATGCACTTCCCTGGCAGGTTTTGACCTAAATCAGTTAAAAAGAGCTTTGACTTTCTTCAGGAAACACCACCCATTAACACGACTGGGATACAGCTACTATATAAACAGATTAACATGAAATTCAAGTGGCTTGATACCACTCTGATATTGTAACATCTCATTTATATAAGCACTAGAGCTCAAAGTATATGCAAAACGCATTTTTGATACATCTGGAAAGGTATATCTGGTACTCCATCTCTTTCCCTGTGGCTGGTGTTACACCCCTGATGTCTCTGGTCTGGCTGGGTCCTGAGCACCTACTGAGCTCTCTGCTCCCACTGTGCCTATCAGCCACAAAACTGGCCCATCGTGCTGACCTGTAATATAAATAAACCCCACACCTACCTCATAACAAGAGAAACTACCTCTGCTGAGCATCTAAAAGCCAGCAGAAGTCAGGTTTTATGCTCCAGTGTGCCAATTAAATGCTGAATCACACTTGACTGAGTTTCAGGGCCAAGTCCTGCCTGGCAACAAAATGCTCAGAGGGGTGTTGCAGGGAGAAGCTGCAAGTTAGGGAATAAAAAAAGGCTGTTTTGTGGCACCGAGTCTTTCCCTCCTGGCACAAAGGCAGGCTGTGCCCTGCAATTATGGTCATTCCAGATGCCAAAGAGCAAAGACACTATGGAAATTTTTAGACATTTGGTACTGTAGAAGTACTTCAATACAAAGTATTTCCTATCAAGCTGATGAATTAGATCAGGTTTTGGTTTTGTTTTGCTTTTTTTTTTCCTCCAGCCAGAAGACCAGAACTAGCGCTCACTGGTTTCCTAGTCAGAGAAGACAGAAGCTATGCCTCGCAGTCCTGGCTCAGGCAAAACTGCAGAGCCTGCATGTGGGAGGTGAGCAGTCAAGGACTAAGTCTTCACCAGAAAACTTTATGGGGAAAAACACTCAGATGTGCTCAGGATTGTCAGTGTGCACCACGCAGCTGCATCTTCCCAACACGGTGGCAGATGTCTCCATCTAAACAGGCTACGCCAGTCGATGCCCTGCCCCATGGCGGGCCCTGGGGCTTCGCTTCCATCCACCCAGGGCTCTCCGCAGCCACCTTTCCCCAGGGCATTCGGAGAGGCAAGATCACTGACTTGGGCTGTGGGATTGTGCCCAGCCAGACTGTTCCTGAGCTTCTGCACACAGCTGGTTCATAGGGTGGTCACCACGATGTGTCACTTTTTATGGTCTGATTGTCCACAGCTGTAGCTTCACTTGGAAGCAAGATATACTTTTGTGAATTATTTTTTTTTTCACTTCTTTCCAAATACACACATGTAATTTTTGCCAGCCAGGCTGCACTTAGAGCCTGTCCTTTCATGTTTTTGCAATGTCACAGGAGCTCAGCGTCAGTTCGGCCACTGCCTGCAATCTGCACACTGGTGGGAAGCGGGAAGCCACAGGTAACCCAGAAGATCTTCCTGAAGCATGAAAAAAACCCTGCAAAGAGCCTACACAAGCCACAGGAGTGACCTCAAGCTAACCAGCAGAGAGAGAGATGCATTTAAATTGGTCAGAGGTAAACCGGCCTACACATAGAGCAGCTCCTTTGTTCCAAAGCCTTGAAGCAATGACTACAATGAGCAATTCTGACTCCTGTAACAAATCTGTAGGATACGGACCAGGTTGTCTTGCAGTCAGTCACCAGAGCATGCAATGACAAGGGATTGATTATTAAACTTGTGCATGCACTGGCTGTACACAAACAAGGCATCCTTAGTTTCTCTAGTCTTTGACTTTTCGGCTGCTGCCCCTCACAGGAGAGCATGGATGAGCTAAGGATTCCCTCAAGGCTTGGCTTTGCTCCAGGCAGGCAGATCTCTTGGCTCATCAGCCTTTGTGCAGGATGCAGAGGGACACAATCCTAGCCAGCAGCTGCAATGCTGGCATCCAGGCAGCACTGTGGAGGCACTTGTCATCCTGCAGTCCTCCAAGCAGCAACGATGCAGACGCCAAGAGCTTGGCAGAGCACTCAGGAGGACTCTGGCAGACAAAATGCTGGGGACCACCAGCACCTCATCAAAGATCAGGTCACCAAGGGCATATCCAAGCAAGAAATCACCCAATAGCCTTGCCATTTAGCATCATGCAATCAGTCCAGGCTTCACTTCCACTAGCCCTCCACTACCACCAGCTGGGTAGTTTCTTGCTACCACCCAAAGCATTGCAGTAAACTCTTCCCAAAGAAAGACTGTCCACCCCTGCACCCACGTGATGGAGTGTTAAAGTCTGAGAGGGCTCTGGCATGTCCCATGCTCCATGCAGACATTCCTCTTCCTGCAGTGTCCTGGCAATGCCGTTGGCCACCCCCTGACCCCACAGAGCTGCACCAGGCCCCGGAGCGCAGCCAAAGGTTCTCATGTTGCAGATGAGCCCTGAGAAGCATGAGACGATGTACATCAGGCTTGGCATACATGTCAAAAATGAAAGATGGGGAAGAGCATTATGTCAGATTCAGACTTGCAGCCTGAGTCATGAGGTGTTTGATGATGTACCGGTGGAGATGTACCTGGAGAAAGCACTGCAGACATCATCCAGACAGATTAGGAAACTGCGATGATGGGATGACACCCTGAGGCCCTGGCCTGTGGGAAACCTGGTCAGAGAGCACAGGTGTCAGCCTGTGGCAGGGAAGAAATTGTTTTGTGTCCTTGATTTGGATGCACATCTCTCCCCACTGGAGTTCCCTCTATGGAAGTGGTCTCCCCAGCGATGCACAGGGCTTTTCCCTACTATTGGCTTGTCAAACTGAGGACATCATTGGCTGAATGCGTTAGGCAACACCCACAAAAGGCAGAAAAAAACTCCTATATCTGTCTTGTCTGCTTTTCTCTTTTGCACACCCAGAAGGGCAGTGACATGAGTCCATTAGCTACACACACCCCTCACCTCCTAGCATCTCTGAAGGGAGATGCACAGACAGGCTGGCCTTGCTTCTGCTGGCAGATGCTGCACTCACCTTCCAGCCAGTCCTCCCCAGGGTACAGACAGGGAAAGAGAGTGGGCTGGAAATGGAAAAAACCAGAACTGATCCCGCAGCCCTGTGCCTGATTTCACACAGATGGTGAGGATGGTAAGCAGAGCTGACCTGGCTGAGCCCTCCCACTCCATCCCAATCAGGATTTTTTTTCTTAGGGTCCTGCAAAACAGAAATAAATGGAAGAAAGAATTCTGTCAGTTTGTTTGGGCCTGACTTTCTCTTTTCCCAGGGAATGTACTGAATATCACATACAGCAAAGAAAGTAAGAAGGATGCTTTTTCAACAGCTCTGATGCTAAGCAGTCCTGTACCAGCAAGGTGACCACTAGCATCAGCTCCAGGAAGACTACAGACAGCTTTACGGTAGGCATCAAAGGAGTAGCACTAAGCGCGTCTCAGTTTAGGAAAAAGGTTTCTTTTTTCCCATAGGCACTATTGGAAGCTCATTCAGAACCTGTCACTTGCTTTCCCTAAAACCAGACAGCATCCATACTCCGTCTGACAAAGATGTCAATTGTACTAATTAGCAATATGTTTTTCCCATGGTTTCACTCTTTTCTAACACAAAGCACAAGAGGATTTCAGCAGAGCCCAGACCTCAGGCTGGGTCCCACAACAGGGTTGAGTTTCACCCACGAATAAGTTGCCCGTAACAAAGACTTCAGCTGAGGAAGGTGTCAGCATGCCTTCGGCTTCTACAGACACTGCCACTACCCAGAAGCAGTGGACGAGGACTCACCAAATCGTGGAAATCTGCTATAATTTGTAGTTGGGAAAAAAAATCAAGTCCTGTTCAGCACTGTGCTGTTTCAGAGTTCCAAATTCCTTTATGCTCATCACCCCTTACTCAGGAGCCAAACTCCCAAACACTGCTCCAACCCAACCAACCTCCACACTGTCCCTGGCAGGTGGTTTTCTGCCAGGTTCAGTCACCTCGCCACTGCCTGAGCCCCCACCCCAGCTCCAAGGGGTATGTAGATAGCTCAAAACCCCAGGGAACTGCGTTGCTATTTGCACAAGAGGCTACATGCTGCACAAGGGTCTCCTTCCAAGCTCACCTAGCATTCCTTAATTTCACCAGACAGAGACCTGGACCCCATCCCTGCAGCATGCATGGGGTTTTTAGACACTCTCTGTTTTAAGTGACTTTGTTCCACATTTTGGCTTTTATACGAGTTCTTCTCAGGCTGTTCCTTTGGGGGTTGGGAATAGGACAGCACTGAAGCCTTAAAGGATTAAATTTAAGAATAATAAATGCTGCTTTAAATTCAGTTTAAAAAAATCCACTCCCTGAGAAAACAAACTTCCTTGTCTTTCTGTGGCGTCTTTGTGAGCGATAGGAGGGGAGGGAGAATACGGAAATGTACAGCACTTGGCACTGGGTACACCTCAAACTAGTTTTTCAACATTTTACAACCAGCTCTGGCCATGTGACCTACACGGAAAGATAAACTGAGACATTTAATCCTTTTTCTTTTTTTTTTTTTTTTTACCACAAGGAAGTGAATTTTATGTGGTTGTGATCATTAAATTACAGTAAATGATTTGCCCACAGGAGAAAAAAAAAAAAAAAAAAAAACCAACAAACCAACCAGAGTGCTTTAACATAGGGGAGGCTGGGACAGGGCAGCTGTTCATGACCAAATACCCTTCCCAAGCCTGAAGTGAAAGGGTGAGCATCACTGTTTCTCCCTGACTGTGGCATTTAAGGACACGTCAGTGCACTGTAGATGAGGATTGCCCACCATTTGCTTTTGCAAACAGAGTATGAATAATAACTTTCCAAAAGCCAACTGCTTTTTTTAGCTAAAGCAGCAGTGATGACCCGCAGGTAAATCGTTAAGAAATTATTTAACACCATATCACTCAGGAAAGCAGCAAGCTTCACAACTTTTTCTTTACCTCCAGAACACCATCAACTTTTGAAATGAAAGCTAGGTGTCCAGTGTACTGGGATAAGGACAGCTGCCACCACCCTGGACCAAGAACATCCTCCCACCATTCCCCAGCGGGAATCACATCCCTGGGATGGAGAGGCTGGGGGGAACTCAGCACCTCCCTCTTGCCGGAGCATGCCCAGGGACCAGCACGCACCCCCCACAGTGACAAGGCCAGCCCACGCCTCTGAGATGCTTTAGGCTGGGTTATGAGTAGGGGAGCATCCTTGGTGAGGCACCGGTTAGTCAGCGCTGTCAGCTGAGATGAGGACACAGGCTGAGAAAACGTTAATGGAAATGGAAGACATGCAAGAAACTCTGCAGACAGTGCCCATGAGTTGCCCCCAGCATGGTCCATCCTGCCCACAAGGGTACACACCACCATTTTCCTGGTAGCACAGAGGAAACCATCACCCACAAATGACTGACGGGTGCGATAGCCATTGTCAGAGTGCCAGTTGCTGGAGGTCATCTTCTCCAGCACTGAGGGTGGCATGCCAGCTGATTTCTGGTAACTGTGGCTTTTTGCTTTTGTTTCTTCTGTTTGGCTGCACTCCCATGTTCTAACACACACCAATATTTTCTTTAGGGCAACGTTAGTCTAACTATTTAAATAACTTTTTGCTACAGTCTGCTCAATCCGTGGAAACATTGGCCTAAGCAAGACAACAGCTACAGTTGAAAAGTACCTCTGCGAAGGTACTGCTGCTGTCCCCCTGCACATCCCAGCTCTGCATCTGCATGGGCCAAGCAGGGTTCTTCATCTCAGGTGCTCTGAGAACATGACATCCAGGTTTCCAGACTGGAGCTGGCTCAGCTTTGACCAGCCCAGAGCAAGAGCAGGCGAGCCACACACTTCAGGCACCCACCACCATTCTTGGAGAACCACTGCTGCCAGCCCCGGTACTGGGTCCGCCAGCCACCACCAGCTGAGCAGGAAGAGCGAGGGCTCGTGTATAACCAGGCTCAGCTTCCTGGTCCTGTCTGCCACGTCCCCACATGAACCAGTGCTCAGGCACAGCCAGGAGGCGGAGGGGAGAACCCCTGCAGCCCAAGGGAGCTCCCCAGCAGGAGCCCAGCATCTGCTCCTGTCTCAGCTTGCCTCCATCCATGGTGCGGCAGCGAGGGCACAGTGGCAGGAGCATGTGAAAAACACACAGCTGGGGATGCCTGGGGCAGGTGAACATGGCTGAGCGATGTGAAAGCCCCACCGGCGGCACAGAAAATATCTTGCAGATGAAATTGGGCAACGCCACTTCTTACAACTGCAACATGAGTCTTCCCGTGAGGCTGCCAACGCTCAGCCCCAATATTTCCTGCTAGGAGCCATTTTCATCAACCAGCAGCTCCCATTTATTCATGTCAGCTGCTTTTTCCCAAAGATAACCCCTGGGCCCAGCACGGCCCCACGCTCTCCCCCAGCAGCCAAACTGTGTTTCCCCTAGGGGCTGCTCCACCAGCCTCTGCTCATCTGCTCTCCCGCTGCTTGCGCAATGTCCACGCACATCTCCTCAGGCCACAGGGCCGGCAGCAAGCACCATCAGCAAGAGCGGGATCAAGCACCGACAGCTCTTTCTCACGTCAGGGCAGCAAATAAAACTGTTGTGCCCCTTTCCTTTCCTGGGAAAGCTCCAGCGCTGCCCCCGCCGCTGCTCCCCCCACCCCAGCTTTCTCCTGCCATCGTCTCAGGCTCTGACCCATGGGAGCGCTCCCACACACACCATGGCAATCATCCCTCAGCCTTCAAGAGGTTTGACCCCAGTTAACTCCAGAAATGGGTTTTCAAGGTTTGCAAACAGGGAAAGCCATGAGGAGAGCTGGCCTGGCCGTTGTGAATGGCAGAGGTTACATCGCCTTTGAATAAGGGACAGAGAAAAAAAATTGATGAAATCCAAAAGGTGAACAAGTTTCCTGTGGCATCACTCCTCTGCGTGTCTGATTTAACTCGTGTAGCTCAGACTGCATCTGCACAGAGGTATTTTCTTCCTCTTACCATGACCATGGAAAATTCCTACCAAGAAGCATTTTAAAATTTGGCTTTGACAAAACCTAGGAACACCCGGAAACAGCCTGTATAGGATGAGCAATCATTTATAATAATAACTCTATGACTTTGGATATTTCAAGACAAGTCTTTAAGAAGAGACTACTAAAGCATCCTGGCACCACACATTATACTGGGGAAAAGAAAAGAGAACATGCCTGCAAGAAAGGTATTTCAGGATAGCTTTCTGATAGTTCATTAGACAAACTTAAAAGCATTATTATAAATTATACTTGGCAAGTTTTCATAGAGCCCCTCCGTTTTCTCCTATTGTTGATTCCAGTCTTACCAGAACAGTCTTTTTTCTTTTAAATTAATTTTTACCTGTCTATTTATTAATTGGGTCAACCCATAAGCCCCAAAAGGTTTAAATCCCATAGTGAGTAGAAGGAGTGGGAGTATACTCATTATCTGACAAAATTGTATCTACGTGCACTTCCAGAATGTTTTTCCTTGGAATCTGATGTTACAACCCCGGTGTGATGGGCAGGACAATGTCACGGGGTTGGACAAGGCTTAGAGATCTCAGGTCTTGTTTCCTGCAAGTTTTCCCACTTCTGTCGAGTTTGACGTGAAAGCAGCACAGAAGGGCCAGCACGGGAACATGCACCTCCCAAAACAAAAGATGAAAGCTATTCTTTTAATGAAACCAGAAGGGGGAAGATAAAAAGTGAAGGTAGAGTGGAAAAACCTGCAAGAGGTCAACAAGGGAAACAAAGGGCAGCTTTATGCAACAGCTAGTTCACTCCAGAAATGGAAGGGCTGGCTAAGGCACTGATATCTGGTGGTTTTAATACAGAAATTCAGTGTAATTAGGGTTTTGCTTGTACCAAGAAGATAAAGGCAAGCCAAGAGATAAGATTTAATAGTAGATGAGGCTTGGGAGGATGGAGAAGAGAGAGCAGACAAGGAACAGGGCTCTCCTTCTCAAAAAGCACAGGACAACTAAGGAAAATGGAAGTGATTGTCTAAATTTTTACTTTTCCACTTTCATCAAACAGAACAAAAGCTTTTGATGACTGTTCTAGGATCTATTGATCAAAAATGAGAGCCAGGTCCAAATGAGCTAATATCTCTAATTGAAGGGTAAATAAAGCAGATTGAAATTTTTTAGTAAGAAAGCAACTTTTGGACAACTAGTGACTGTCATAAGAAAGCACTTTTTTTTTTTTCTTTCCCAGAAACATGGGGCTCAAACTGATGAAAGCTAGAAATAGATACATTTAAATAGACATAAAAGGATCGGTGTCAAGGATGAACTGATACAGGAACTAGCAAATGATAAAGCTGGGCACACCACAATAAGATTTCTGCCAAAAAGCTGTTCGGAGGCATCCGCTTGAGCTGCATCCCAAGCAGAACACAGGCAGCTGCAGCCTCAGCCCCCCGCACGGCTGCCCCGGCCCCTCACTTCTGCTCCTGTGGGATGGGTCTCTCCAGTCCAGCCCGAGCTGCCAACACCTCCCCGCTGGGTGGGGAGACTTACCCTGGCAGCTCTCTGGGTGACAGCTTGCTAGCGGGCTGTTGCCAAAGCGACTGCTCCCGTGAAATTTTGATTTTTGGTTGGACACTCCCACTACAAAGGAGCCTCGTGCGATGGCTGTTCTGCTCTATGCAGGTTTTGGTTTTTTTTTTTTTCAGAAGAGACAACTGTGCCTACTTTAAACCTCTTCCGCTTCTACACTTGCTCAGCACAAACTGCAAAGCAGCTTGATTTTACCTAACTTGCTTGCTACTACACGGAATGCTAAGAGAGAAGATGGTGTTTCAAAGTAGCCCAAGATGAATGGCGTAGAAGCAGCAGAGTGATGGTATCTATTTGCTTCCACACCATTTATAGCCTAACAGAGAATTCATCAATTCTCCCAGAAGACCTTTCCGTCTCTTTAGCAGCTGCACAGTCAGAACTTATGTGTAGCTATGCTGAATCTGATCCAGGATCCATTTAGCCCAAGATCTAGTCTCCAGCAAGGGCAGAATTAAATAGCCAGGGAAGAAAAAGAACAGGGCAAGTTTATCTACTGTGCCCAAGCACCCCTCCAGCTTCCAGGCACTTCCAGCTCAGGGGATTTCTGAAGGTGGACATATTTTCTTTTTATTTAGTAACTGCCAAGAGACATCTCTACCAAATTCTCTCTCTCTCTCAAGTCAAACTGAAGGCAGCTCAAACAGCCATCCTTCCTTTTTATTGTACGTAGGTACTTTGTACCTTCCCCTTACTTTGTCACACAGTTGCTTCCATTTAAACTATACGTGACTTTCCTGGGCCTGAAACATAGGAGAACAATATCTCGTTGTGGGGAAGGTGAAAGGAGCATTCACCTTTGGAGACAGTGTGACAGGCGATGGGTGTTTCACTCTGACATGCTGACCCATCCAGCAGCGGTTGCTCCGCAATTCTGAAGATTTAGCCCTCATTCTGGCACTTAAGCAAAAACGGGTTTTTTTTTTTTGAGACACTAAACCCAATTTAGAGCCATGTGCCCTCGAAAAAAACTCATATTGATCACTTTTGAAAATGTTGGTATTTGTTGCCATTGATTTTAAGGAAGGAGCTATGGATGAAAGAGCTGCTTTCCACAAGGCAGTTCAAGATTAGCATATGAAGAAATAGCAGCCACACTCTGCCCACAGGGACAATTAAAGCTTACAACATACCCACTATTGCTGAAAGAGATTTGTATTGGCAGGTAGATGGCAGCTTCAGTGCCAGGGGCTGCCATAGGTGTTCAGGCTATTCAGATCATGCCCAAACACTGTGCTGGTTAGGAATATAGCCTGAGAGCTGGTAGAAATGCAGCAGATGTAATACTGCTGGGCATACTGGGCATAGTACTGCTCAGGTATCCAGTATGTCCTGTGCACAGGGTGAAAAGAAGGCTGGCTTCAGTTGGGAAATCTCATCTACCTGAGATCAAGTACCCAGGACATGCTGCAAATTATTTCCAAATTGGGAAATGATGGAGCAGAGGAGCTGTGAAGTTGGGCTTTGAAAAAGTTACATGGAGTGAGTAAAAAGTGAGAAGACATGAGGACTGGAAGGGGAGGGAGTAGGAAGGGTACCTCCCCTTCTGGAAAGGGAAGGTAGGCAAATGCATATTTTTTTTAAGAATAATTTTGAGTGCTGCCTTTAAATCTTGTATGGAGATCCTTTTTTTCTAAAGCTGCCCTAGCTTCTACCACATGCTGCCTGAAAAGCTGTTTTAAGGTACATTTGACCATTGCATTCATATTCTGTGCTAAAACATGATCTAGCAAAAGGGCTGGAGACAGCTGAAATCAGCTTTTCCCCAGTACAATAGGACACAGATATTACAGCATACGTTCCTCCTCCATATGCTCTGCATAACCCCCTGCAGGCCTGGATTTGGAAAGAGGAGACCTGGGGTGACCCCTCCACATCCTTGGCTGCAGCCACGGCACCCTGGCAGAGCACACCCAGAGGCCCTGAGCCGGGGTAGGGTACTGGGGCACGGATCAGCATCTAGCCGATTCACTAGTGCAGGTACATAAGTAACTACAACGTGCTGCTTCGAAGGTGAAAAAATTCACACTTCATTATTTTTGATGAATCCTCATAAGCATTTCAGGATTCCCCCATTTAATGTAGTGGATTGCATCTTGCCCCATGATTCATACAGCCACAAGCTTACTTTACTGCCTAGTTTTAAACTCATAAGCTACATTTTACAGGTAGCATGGTGGTTTTGCTGCAGCTGCCTTGGGAGATGCTCCAGGATGGCAGGAAAGGCAAGGCTGTGGCACTAGTCCATAGGGACACTGGAGCATAAAGAGGAGACAGCTGAGACTCAAGCACAGAAGTTTGGTAAGTCTCTAGCACACCACCACAACCACCTCCAGAAAAGCTGCAATGCCACATTTGCGATGCTGTCCCCAGTGATAAAACACAGTAGGACCACCTCAGCAAAAACGAGCTGAAAGAGACAACATGCAGAAAGGACAGGGGTTTAAGCACATCTTCCCCTTACACAAGCTTCCAACAGCTCATGTAAAGGGCCATTCTGCAGGATTTGGGATTGACTTGGCTCTACCTGCCCCCCTGGACTCTGCCAGTGTGATTTCCAGGAAAAGCAGCGGAGATGGACCCATGCATTTCAGTGTGAGGGAGAAAAGGCTAACCAGGAGTGGAAGGCCAGATGGAAGGAGCAGAGCGACCCCAGGTTTCTGTGAAGATACCCTGGTGTGAATCCCTCAAACATGAACAGGTTGGTTTGGGGCACTGGATCTCTGATTTGTACACAGGTGGGACTTCGGAAAGCAAGTCTGACCCTCACAAACACCCCTTCCATGAGTGGTCAGTCTGCAGGGACCAGATTGAACGCTGAGTGCTGGCTGGTGCAGCTTTAGGTACCAAAACACCATCGTCTTATTCTCAGGCTTCGCTGCCATTTCATCAGCCTCCCAAGGTTCCTAGCAAAGGCAGAAAGTTTAGAGGGAAAATAAAAGCAAGAGCCTGGTTTCCAGTCTCATGAAGAAGAGGAAGGCGCCTGTGCAACAGACAGTTCAGCATCAGGTTTATGTCTGACAAAGCTGTTTCTACCATCTGATTGCACCCCAGTAAAATTAGAGGTTCCTAACCCAACTCTGAGATGTCATGCAAAAAATTGGATGGAAGTGAACTACAAAGGCAAAATAGTCTTCCTTTATGATGAAACCTCAGAGGAGTAATTAATTTAATCAGCAGACTTCAACACCGCCTTTCATAGCCTGAGATGCACCAAGAGGTTAAGCTATAGGGGCCAAGTTATCTTTGTGACCTTTACCACCAGGAAAATTTACAAACAGCAATTAATAGATTCGGAGGCTGAAAAAATTAACCCAGATAGAGAGCATGTAATAAACCTCTGGCATTTAACTCAGCGAGGTTAAAGCAGAAAAGCCAAGACAGAAGCCAGGCTGTGCTACGGCCACTGACTGCAGCCAAAGGAATTAGCATTGATCTTCTCGTGGGAGGTTTGCAAAATGTCACATAGTTGTTATATACTGAGGTCATAAAACTGAACCCACGTATTTCATGCAGGATCTATAGTTGTTGGACAGTAAGGAAACAAGAGCAAACTACAAGTGACTGTATAGATCCCTGATAAGATACTTTTTCACCCAGTTTTGCACTGAACCTTGGAACTTCTAGCTCGGTACCAGATTGAAAGCCTGTTCTCTCAATAGCATGCAATTATGTGAATTACTTGGTATAGATAAAGTTGCTCTTTGGAGAGATATTACTTACAGTGAGACAGCATAACCCATAGGAGCGATAAAAAGAGTGGAGGCTCACAAAGCTGGGTTTTGTTGGGCACACCTTAACCTCCCCCCCGCCCCTGCAGCTCTTCCTGGATTAAAGTAATTCTCTATTCCCTTTCCCTGCAGATTTAATCCATTTTAAGAGAAATCTTTATCTCTGTAATACAAATTGCCTGTGTTTGTTTATACAGCAATATATACATATACATACATACAGCATACATATATACAGCAATGAGTGCACCTAAAGGGTCAACACCTGAGAACTGCAGAGCTGTAAGTCCAACACACCTTTGGGACACCTCCAAAGCGGGGGTCCTGCTCCCAGGGGTATGAAGCACCCACAGGTGCCAGCAGCCTAGGCAGGATCCAGAGCTTAGTCAAAGCAGCCATTCCGGCACTATGCTCTATTTCTACAAGTGCCACCTCTAAACTTGTCGAGAAATGCTTCTTTTTGGAGAAAAGCTACAGTGTTAAGTAGAAGGAATAGGGAAATCCCTAACAATACCCACTATCCTAGCTAAGCATACCCACTAAACATATCAGGCAATGGAAAAAAACGGTACCATCCTGTTGTGTCTTGTATTCACCCCCATACAGAGCGATTTAGTCACGCATCCTGCAAGAAAACCATGGGGTGCAATCACAGCAGTGAGACCAGCAGCAGCAGGACCATGGCCCAGAGCTACAATGATATTTCAGTGCCTCATTTTTGACAACACAAAGCACCTCATTGAAAGTAGGTGGCTAACAACTGCAAATCTCCCCATTGGCGCTCTCCAGTCTGTGAAAAAGCCCCATCATCCATGTGCAAAATCTGAAATTTTAGGTCCCACTGCAACCCTTCAAGATTTCTTTCGAGTTCATCGCTTACAAGTTTTCAGATATCCTGCATGGACAGGAATTTCTGAAATCAATAATTGTCCCATGCTCCTTCACTATAGGCAGGGTTTGACGTATTTAATGGATTTAAGCCAATACTCATACAAGTCTGATTAATAATTACCTTCTTGTTCTGGCTGGGGTTTGTGTTTGTTGTTTTTTCAAAGAAAATACATGCTACGAAATAGCAAATAGCAAATAGTCACAACTTCAGTGCAATGGGAACGAGTACTGGCTTACATTTTGCTGCTATACCTCTCCCCAAACTGACCATATCACCATCCAAGCAAATACACCCAGATTGATGACAGAGTGCCTGGTAGTGTATGCAGCCGTTCTGCCTTCTCAGCAACATTGCCTCTTCCCCACTGCCAGACATAGGGAGAGCTTCAGGTGTGAGTCCCTCTGGGATGGAGAGGGAAGGGGAAGGAGTCACCCACCTAGCTGGGCTCAGGAGGACCACCTCCAAGGAGCAGAAGCAGGTGCGATGGAAACAGTGTCCTGGGGGAAGGTTAGAGCATAGGAAAGGACCAGGTTGCAATTTAAGTGCTGTGGGTCACTTGAACTGGACCAAATTATCTCCGGCACAGTCTTATTACATCTGTTACCTCATATGAGTTGCACAGTCCCCACACTCCAGGAATCTTCCAGAGGATTGCAATCTGATGCGACAGTGGAAGTTAGCATTCTGAGTAGAACCATCATCTCCAGGAACAAGTGCAGGCTTGGATTACAGCAATGAACCAGCCAGAACACTATTTCTTCTGCCTTCTTCAGAAATGTTAAAAATTGCATTTACCAATGTGTCACCCTTTTGAAATGAAAGCCATCTATGGAACTGCCTCCATGATTTCCCCCTCCTTTAGCTGGCTGTAGATACAGTCTCATACATAGAGAGGACATCCTTTAACACTAATATTATGTGTTTGCAGTAAGCAGGGTATGAGATTATTTATAAAGTAGTAGTGAGAACAAGTGATCTCTCTTTCTTCCATGTCAGGGATGTTTCCCTATCCAGTCAACATCTGTGGCTACCGAACTCAAGGAGATACATTTGAGGGACACAGAGAACAGTACCATGAAGCTTAAGGTGTTTCTTATACTGGGTATGGTCACTGTGTAGGGCATAGCAGGGTTCTTTTGACTCTCAGAAGAGAATATAAGCACTAGAGGAGTAAAAGGGCTTAAGAACTCAGAAGTAACTCAGAGAAGAGTGAGATCAATGGAAGAAAGCTGTTTTGCATGAAGTCTGTAACTTGAAGTTCATCAGAAACCCTAAATTGACACAACTCTACAGACCTGGCTAAGAGCTCAAGTTCCTCCTGCCGTAGCGCCCAATGCCTTCAGTGGGGATTTTCTCTTGGTCTCAGAAATATGTCTTCACTGCTGATGAAGCCTTCCATCTGCAGTACTTTGAGAACTAACAGACTACCTCAAATCAGTTCTATTCATAAGGCTATTAGCCCCCAGATCACACTATAAACTAAAGCACAGCTCCTGAGGGAGCCACAAAACAGCTTTCCAGAACTGCAGTCTTTGCATTTGCCCATGGGATACAATTCTTCATTTACGTAGGCCTTATTAAAAGGTTAGCAGGAACAACCATGTTAACAGGGCACCAAGTCTCCACCACTTGTTGCATCTTGGAAAAAACAGAATATTTAGGGTTAAGAGCAGCTTTTTTTTTTTGTAATCATTAAAAGATTGCCTAAGAAGCCCTGCCTTGAAGCACCCAGGCAACTAGAACAGCACTCGTATGACCCCTAGAGGTCTCAAGATTTAGGTGAGAAACTGTCTCCACAGGAGGAGCTTTTCCAAGTTGCTGACTTTCACAGCAGAGACTCTCAGCACCTCTCCTCCCCTCCCTTGGGGGCAGAACCTCCAAGCTGGTTCGCTGCTGCTGCCTCAGGAACGGAGGATCCCAGTGTAACGCTCCTAGAGACACAAAACTTGCTGGCTTGAAGCACTGCTGAGAATTCATGCAGCTCAAGGGTGCTGCGCCAAATGAGCACTTGTCCAGTCCACTCCACCTGAAACCATGGTGCTGGGAAACGCTCTTTGTTATCGTTCAAACAACCTCTGCAGGGTAGTGAACATGACATTCAAAAGCAGAACTAAGTCACCTTCAGGTACACTGTGCCTAAGTTTTGCCCGTATCTGAACACCAGAATGCTGAGCTTACTTGCACCACACTACTGGCTCAGTGCAAGGGAGCGAGGGGCCAGTTTACCCTTGGGTTTGTGATGTTAGTGTTAACTCTTTATCAAAAATTCCCATCCTTTACCTATGAGCAAAGAGATTGTCTCATGATCACTGTTCTGTTTCCAACTATGCTAAAAACACCAGAATAAAAGCAACTCAAGTGCCACTTGCCACATATATCTTACTGGCAGTCACCTAGAGCTTTAACATGCTGAACAAAAGCCCGCAGGACACAACAATACCTTTAAACAGCTCTGAACCATGTATCAGCTTCCTGTGAGAAAGCTGGACCAGAAGTGATTTGAACATACATGGGAACCAAAAGTAATTTAGGACTATAAAGTAGCCCAGAGGAAGCCAACCTTCTAGACCACATAAGTGGTAATCTTCATACTGAGGGCCTCCAGACACTTACCTTTGGGAACTGAGCAGAGGGGTGAGGTGGGACTAGTTTTCCAGCAGGACTCTGGGCGAGCTGGTACCCTTGCCCCTGACTGAACCAGCAGCTCCTGCCCCAGAACAGACCCACTGCTGCAACACAGCCCCAGGGCAGGAGCTGCGTTTGACTTGCTGGCAGTCAACCCCTGGACACAGGCTGACCAGTGAATGGGATAAGAAATAGAAGTAGCTATACCACAGCAAGAACATGCTCTAGTGAACTAACTCACAGGTGCTGATGAATTAAGACTTTCTGCAATTTTACATCTTTCACCTCATTTTTAGTTAGTTTTTCCCTTCTCTTTTCTTCTCCTCATTTTGCAAACACCATGGAACATTATTTTGCGACACATCTGTGTCAGCTGCCACCCTCTAACCAGCTTTTGGCCCTATGGAGGTCACATCATCGCTTTCATCGCCATTGAACATGGACTCCACATTTTAGCCAAATGCTTTTTCTGTGAAGGGCTTTTCTAAGGCTGCTCCAGATGACATTACCATTTATTTAACCATATTGTCGGAGACCATTTTCGCTACAGTGAAACACTAACAAAACACTCCCTGCCACTGCAACATAGAGAGCAGCTTGGCAGCCTTCAGCTAGAACTGAAAATACAGAATGAATAAAAGAGCCGGATCTATTACTTACCTTTGGCACACTAACAACAGAATCATACAGATGCATGCATTCATCACAGTATCATTTTTTATTTGTTCATATTATATGGACTCAAATTTTCAGCCAGCATGTTCTTAAGCATGCTAATGGAGAACTCACAAGCAAACAAAAACAAAATACTTAAGACTGCTATTAATCAAAATTATCAGCTAGTGGTGACACATAGCAAGCAAAATACCCAGTGAATCACAATTTACTCATATTATTCACTGAAACACTCTGCCTACAATAATCTGGGTTAGGTTTAAGCAATTTTAAGAACCATGTTATTTTTTGGTCCACTCTTCCTTTGCCAGCTCTGTCATTCCATTCAGATTAACTGAAACCAGTGCATTCTTCAAAGCAAAGGATAATGTGGGACAGAGTTTATGGAGTACAGTCCCCAGCAACTCCCAACACCCTAGAGAAAATCTTATTCGATGAAGAGTGATACAAATAAAACTAATGGCATTTAAAAGAACTAGAAATGGATTTTTGTAACAGAGGTGAAAATGTATTGCAAGTGGCTGTGTGAAGAACCTGGTAGAGATAAATGCTCAGAATGGCAAAGGAAGCAAATAGCAATACCTGCTCCCCAGAAACATCCATAATTCTAGGTGGGTTACTTAGAAGGTAGTACTTTTTAAAGAAGTGTTCTCAGGAACTAGAATGAAAACCCCTCTTTAAAACTGCAGATGCAATTTTTTAATCTTGATTTGCATTTTCTGGATGTTCACTATATTGACTTCTACTGTGAAGAACAGACTAAGGCATAACAGCTCTGTGCAAAAACTGCACCTGGAACTAAACACAGACCACATTCTCCACCCTGCTTTGCTCCCCATCAACTAACATCCCTCCCTCGACAGCTATATTTGTACTTCATCCAGTTGCAAAGCTATCTCTGGATTGCCGTCTCAAACACAACAGCTAGTACTACATCTGGAGACACAGCACTGCCATGGCCACACAAAGCATCTCAGGACCCCGCAGAACCAAGAAGGATGACTCAGTTCACCACTAGCCTGATGCGAAGTTGGTCCCTGCACCTCAGGCAAGGAAAAGGCTGACTGCACCACCTGTGGGACTCACCTTTGTGGTAGAGATAGACTTGGGAACACCTTGTGCTCCTGACAGCTCCCAAGAGCTAACATGGGCTTGCAAGACCCAAATCAAAGGAAGGATGGGTTAAACTAGTGCTGCGTGATAGAACAATTGCAGTGTTTTCCTGGTGGCCTTGCAGGCCTTCAGTGCTCTGTGGAATACTGACTAGGAATAAAATGCACAAAAGTATTTAGAAAAAAAGAGATAAGAACAAACCTGAGCTGGGTAATTGCAATCTGTTATTCCTTACTGCAAGCAATGTAAAACCAGTATTGTTCACTGCCACCTTGCAGAATGGAGTTCTTAAAAGGTGTCTGGAGACAATGAAGCTCTAATTTGCGCAACAGAAACTAGATACAAAATTCTGTGCTACCTCTTGTCTCTTCCATACAGCTGGACTTGTCTCTAACAAAAAAAGACTCCTGCTTTTTAGTGGACTTCAGAAACAGTGAGAAGAGAGATGTTCAGCTTGCTCTCCTCCTTTGAGCTCTGCCTGCAAGTACAAAGGAAGTGGTTGCACACCAACTCCAGAGGCCACCTTTGGTCCTATATCCTGTCGCTTATTAAAAGATTTTAAGAATGAAAATAAAAGTTGACATATTCTTTTCATCAAGGAGTAACAGAAGTTTGTAAGAAGAAAAGATGGATTCTTCTCAGTTTTATAAACAGAATGAAAGGAATTCCCCCTCCCCTACACTCTTCTTTTCCCATCTCATAAGCAATCATGTGACAGGTTTTCCATTTCTCAAATTGGGACAGAGGCACACAATCTTGCCACACTCTTGCATTTCTTGAGAAACAATTCTCAGGCACTTCCCATGCTTCTGTCAAGGTCAGAGAACAAAGCTTTGCTAACCACAGGACAAAACATGCAGACAGCCAAAACATGAGGAAAACCCACTTCTCTGTTTCAAGATGTCATTTACTGTCCAGGATGATCCTTTGGAGTTTAGTCTGAATCCTCAGGCTGCAACTGCCACAAACAGAAACAAGTTTCCTGGGGTAGCTAAGGGCATCTCCTACCTTTCTATATCATTGGAAACTCAACACCCCAATATCCCATGACACTTCATCCTCAGTTCTGTAATCCTGCTCGTGGAAGAGAGCACAGTGAAGGCATCACAGGAGACAGCTTAAATTTCGCCTTAAACACTTGCAATGACTTAACACAAGAGGGGAGAGGTGATCTCTCTGCCAAGAGATGGTAACAAAAAAAAATATCTGTCAGCTCATTCCTCAAAGGCCTTTGCAGCACACAGATCTCAAACAGTATTTTTACAGCATCTTTGTCCTCCTCAGTAAAAATAAAGTCACCCTTCTGCATTCATGTTAAGCCTGCAGAGTTACTCAGACAAGCGCATAAATAGTTATTTTTCTGTTACTATAATCATTCATTTGTCATCTCTGGGTTTAATCTTCCTCAAAGATTACTGGATCTAAGCATGAGACACACAAAGGAAAGAAGAAGAGATCGGGACAGATAGAATTAGATTAAACATTCCTGTCACCACTCAGCACTAGGGTTGTCACATAGAGTTCTGATTATCTAACTTGCTCACACACTTGGTTGGTTTAGAGCGGGTTTTTTTCTTACTGAAAGAGCTAAATACAGAGATATACAAACTAAACATAAGACCTTGGAGGGACACAAGCTACAGTTTAGTTAGAAACTCCTGAGCTACCTTTAAACCAGCTATCTTGGGTATGGCTGCAATAGCATGGACCTTGGGCCACCCCTGTCACCAGAAGTGTGGCCTTGCAGCATCACTTCATGGTTTTACCCTGGAAAATTACCAAGTTCACAGATGTGACTCTGAGGGGCCTAACATGAGACTTCACAATAACAATTCAGGTACCAACTTCTGTAGAACCCACCATCTGCTGCTCACATTCTTTATTGAATCCGGGGCTCTTATGAACCAAAACCAGAAAAGTGTTTGTTACAAGAGCAAGAATAACATTTGCCCTTGGTAAATAGTGGAAGAGAAACATTTGAATAGTGCCTGGTGATCCAAAGGAAAGGATAACAGAAAATAATTTAAAAGAAAATGTAACAGTTAATAAATTCAAATAGCTAGGAATAATTTTCAAATCATATTCTTGTAAGAAAGAATTCTTTAGTACTATCACATCTTCACATAAAACATGCTAGGGAAGTGCAAAGTATGATTTCGACATCATCATCCAAGCATGCAACATGCTGAGGAGCACGATAAAAAGGCCCATGATCCACTTAAGATTGCAAACTTTCCCTTACACATGGGAAGCCCAGAACTGCAGCAGTTTGCTTTGAACAGAATGGCATGGGCACAATCTGAATTTCTAAGAAAGACATTCTGAGTCAGACTTAAGGTCTTGTCTAAACCTGGAAGCCGCCACCAGTGGGGTGAAGAACACCAAAGAAGAACATGCAGTCATGAATCCCTAAAACATTGCTCCTCTTTTCAAGACTTTGTGACTGTATTTAGTAGTATGCTGATGTATTTTTCTTCCATGTTTTTCCACAACTCTTTAAATCAATATAATATTCCAGCATTCACAAATCCTGTTTCAAGGATCAACACATTCTCAGATATTGTACAGCCTTCTCACATATTGTACAGACTCCTCCTCTGTCACACACTCTGTATATTTCATGTACCCAGTTCCTACATGGGAAGATACAGTAGACAGTAACTCTCTACTTCCTTTATGACACACATAAGCCTTGGACAAACCCTTGATCATTGGGCTTCCATGCTGAAGACTCATGTTCTCAACATTTTACCCTTATCTTTAAATACTTTGCTCCCTCAGATTTTGGGACGATATTTTTCTCCACAAGAAAGAACAAATTGGCAACTGCCTCAAACAGGCAGGATGAGTGCCAAACCCTGAACTCCACAGCAAATGAGTGCAACCATTTTTCTGCACAGTGAAACAGTTTGTCTTCCAAAGAAGCTATTCAAAACTACACTGGTTGACTGGGAACTGATAATATACAGGGAACACACTTAAGACTTTTTCCACGTACTGAGTTTATTCTTGGCTAGCCACCCAGTTTAGCTTTACATTAGAACCTGGACTTTAAGGCTTGCATTATGTATAAGAATCCAGATAAGCTTACAGCATTAATTGTTCCACACAAAAGAAAACCTGCCATTAGCAATTCAATGCATCATTTACATCATCATCATAATTACAATTTCCTTTCTTCCAATAAGTTTTGGCATAACTACTGCATCGCTTTGTCATTTTGACTCCTTGCTCTTAAGTTACAGCTCTACAGGTATGTTCCTATTACTGCAACAATTATAAAAATGAGTTTTATCACATGAACTTTTGACTGGGATCCATTACAGTGTCATTCTGCCTCTCCCACTGCATCTAGAATATCATGGTTTCAAAGTTCAGAGTGCTTTGTAATAGCAATTTATCTGCCACAGGCATGCCTGGGTATACTAGCTTCTCACTTTGCTGCATGAGACATCTTCCAGAGTTCTATTAGCCTGAGAGGGTTAACAGGAATTAGCACAGGAAAAGGGGGTTTTGGTGTTGTCACTGGCACATACACATTCACATACACATAGGTACTAAGGTGTTGAGCAAAGAATGTTGATTATGGTACTACTTTAACAAGCTTGTAAGATCATGCTTTTGTGCTAAATAACGCACAAAGCAACCTTGGCATTCCTGTGAACAGTTTGAAATTTAAGTATTTAAGAGGATGTAAGAATGAACAAGGGACTCACATGGGTTGAACACTGCTGAAGGTCAATAAAATGAGCAGAGGCAAAAGTCACAGCCTCCTATTTCAGCAGTCTCAATTCAAGTGGCATTTAAAAGCTCATCTTGCACAAATGCCCAGGGGAATGAGACATCTAGGAAGGACAAGAGAAGTCCTTCCAATTAGTAGGCTCAAGAGAAAGAGAATGGAAGATTGGCCCTCCAACTTGGTAAGGAAGAAGCCCTGGGAATCCAATTAACTGGAGCCACAATGACTATAGGGTAACATTCAGCAGCAGAGGAAGATCAAGGTAACCATCACATTCAGTAAGCTCAATGGTATTTGAAGCAAAAGACACAGCAGTTAGACACGTAGAGCCTATGAAATGATAACAACAGTGATCAGAAAGAGCCACAATGGAAAGGTAAGTTAGGAAGATGAACTAAAAAAAGGACAAAAGGCAATATCGTGAAGGGACTATTTCCAGGAGCTGCCACCATATCAAATACCATTTTTTTTTCTGGAGAGAGAGAAAAGGTTGGTCAATTTACAAGGTGCAGAGATGGAGCCCTGTGAATACAGTGCTCCCTGCTAGGCTGCCTGCTCCATCACTGCAATGCTCCACACCATTCAGCCCAAAGCCATGGCCACCACCCATGAAGATGGAGTGCTTACCCAGCAGCTTCATCAGGGCAGCACTCCCCTACTAAAAGGCAAAGACAGTCACTAACAAAGCCCTCAGCTGAGCAATGTCTCAACACGCTGTCACAGTCTACAGAATCAATTTGTTTATTGTTACAGAATGCAAGACAAAGATCTCAAAAGCAACCCTGTTCCAGAGCTCCACCGAAACAAGCTAACCCAGTATATATACAGATTTACAAAAGGAATGTCTTAGTTTTCAGCTAAGGTGCTTTCCCAATGATCAGCACACTCATGAAAAACACCATAATAAAGAAAATCCACATGAAGAACCTGTCCATCACTTTGGCAACTTTTTTCCACTCAATTCCTTTGGCCCTGTTTGCTTTATGGTCTCGAACACAATTAGCAATATACTCAATATTTTTAATCAGCATTTTGTAACAGGAACAGCAATTAACAGTCTCCCTAACATTTTCACCATTAACTCCGTAGTTTTTATTCAAATTTCCATTGCGCTTCTCCTTGAGAACACAGTCATCATTCCTACTAGAAAGGTGACTCCTTGCCTCTTTGTGCCTCCTCTGACACCCATCATCCCCCTCTAACTTACGTTCTTCTTCCTTCTCTCTTTTCGGACTTGTACAATTTTCACCCACATCATAAACAAAAAAGATTTTTGACATGTAGTCCAAAATAATCACCTTGGCCCAATGTGGAACAGGCTTTGCTTCTGAGCCACAGTGATGGAGATTCATTATAATGATCGTCAACGCAGTGGAAGCTGTGATCATGGTCATAGTTGCTATGTAGTACTTTCCTGGAACAGAAAATAAAATCATATTAAAGATGCTACCCTAATAAAGAAAAATTAAATGTAGAATTAACAACGTGACAACATTGTGCTAAACATAACTGCATGTAAAACCAGCTTTTAAATCACCCCGATTCTCTAGATATTTAGATCACACTTAATTTACCATTTAAAAACAAAGATTAAAGCCATTAAAGTAAAACCTCATACTCATTACTGGCCCGCCTTTATAACATGAGTAAGTGACTATTGTATTAGCATGGTAAATATTTGCAAGCCAAAACCACTGATTTCTTGAAATGCACCCAATCAAAAAACAGCTTAAAAAAAAATGTTTATCTGGAGCCTTGCTCTTTTCCTGATGTCTGTAAAATCCCAGTGTTGATGGCTTCACATGGCACACTAGAAATCCCACTTCCTGATGTATTAAGAGCGGTGATAACGCTTTGCTGGAGCTATCGGCGCGCTCCACACCAGCAGCTGGATGCCTTCACATTCCCACAGGCCAGTGAACGCCCAGACCTTGCTCCTGTGCAAGGAGGCAGCTCCCAGTCCCGCTCTGCTGCCCTGCAGCCTCCACAAGAAAAGCACAGGCTGGCACTGATAGCACAGGATGCGCCACAAGCGGGACGTGATCCCAGTTTTCAAGGAGGCTGGAAAGGATGGTGAGGGAATAGAAAAAGCAGACTGAGGCTAGGTCCTGGGGCTCCCTAATTTAGACAGCACAATAGGAGGGGTAGGGAAGATGCTGCAGTACAGCAAGCCCATACTCTAGGCAGGAATAGTTGCTGCTGATGTGGGAAATGCGTTCAACCCTTCTATTAATTGACCAGTGTTCTGTCTCAGTTAAGCCATACAGTTTTTCATTTAAACAGTAATAACAAGAATAAAAATAACAGATCTGAATTATCTTAATGAAGCTGGAAGCCAGCAGAGAGGCAGCCGTGTTCCCAGTCCTTCAGAAATCCTATCAGGGCAGCCGGGCTGCCTCCTGACCCAGGGGACAGATCAGCCAGGGCAGGAGGGGGGGTTTCAGCAGAATGCAGACGGGACAGTGCTGAACACCACCCTTTCCACTATATATCAGCTCTTCTGAACTCTCAGATGAAAATTAAAATTCAGCATAATGAATTGCCAGGCATTGCAATTCAATGTATCAATTGCTGGATATTAAGTCAACCCTGAGTGTTCCAGCTAGGCCATCCAACCACATGGATGTGACAGAAACATATCATGAAACAGTCTGGTCTAGTGCATACAGCTCTTGCTTACACTTTTTATGCTGGTTCTAAAATTTTTTTCCATTACTAGCTTTATTACAATACGTGATAAAATAGTTTTAAATTTCTAACTATTTTTAATAAATAGAAATAGCTAGGTAATACCTAATTTAATATAAACACAAAATAACATTAAAAAGCTTCAGCATACTTGTACAAATTCCATGCACATTTTAAGTATTTCACTATGTTTTAAACATGCAGCACCTTTCTCTTCCAAGATGTCACAAATTACATATAGTCTCCCTGACATACAGCCCTCCTATTAATAAACCATGTTTAAAGACAAAGTGTGTAAAGCTCACCTATCAAAGGCACATTTTCAGAGGGAGGCATGATCTCTGCAACCATCAGCTGAAACACAGTCAGAGCAAGCAGAACCGTAACACCCAGAGACACTTTTTCCCCAGAGTCTGCAGGGAGATAGAACCCCAGCGGGGCCAGGAAAGAGATCAAAATGCAAGGCAGCAACAGATTGAATATGTAGAATGAAGACTTCCTTTTCAAAATCAGTGTGAAAGTCACATCTGGATAAGGCTCAGAGCAGCAGCCATAAGTGATGACGTTCTTAACTGCTGGCATACCATGAATCTCCCATTCCACATCTTCTATGAAGTCAGAGAGGTCACCACTATCAAGAGAATTGATGATGTCTACCTGATTGCCATTATAGGTCCAAGACCCAAATGTAAGGTTGCACTGCTGGCTGTCAAAAGGAAAATAAGATACATCCACTACGCATGAACTCTTTGTGATAGCTGGTGCATCCCAAGTGATTTTTCCATCATATCTCAACACAACATTAGTATTCACTGGTTCTGAAAAGTCATCATCAGCCCTAAAAGACAAAAAAAGTAACAGTCAACAGGCAAGAATTTAATGTGGGCTAGGGTGGGGGAGGGGGAAAGTCCCTTGCTTCACACCATTAAAAGCATGCTTCTGAAATCACATTATTTATTTATACTGAATTTTATTAGGAACTTACTATTAACTATTATTTACAGGTACTAGTGCCCATTCATGTCAAAGGTCAGTGCTGCTAAATTATGTTGTATTTGTTGGCCATAGCTTCTTCAAACTTGACCTCAGACAGGATACAGTAGGATAAGAATCCATTCAAAGATGCAAGTAACATGCCTGCCACTACTGGCCTGGGAGAGCAGTCAAGAAATGCAGCCTTCGTGTAGCACCCTTTGGTGGACACACAATCTTCCAGAGCTCTCCAGCAGCCTCAGCAGAAAGCACTTCAGACTGCCAGGGTATTCAATTCCCAGTGCAGAGAAATTCAGAACAGCTTTGCTGTACAGCATAATTAATTGCCAAATCCTATCTATGGCTTTATTGCAAAATATTTAGATGATCAACAACAGATGTTAAGACAAAAAACAAACCCCTTGCTAAGGTAAGGTAAAATGATGCAAATTCAGACTCTGTGGGTCAATTCCTCTTTTAACCCCCCTCCCTCCCTCAGACAAATATTCAAGCTGATTTTCTCCAGCCACACTCACTTGTTATACAGGACAATATCCGGTCTCCAAACCAAATCACTTGGAATTCTGATAGAATCCAACCCATCATATTTATCTTTGTCCCATTTGAGGTATGCATCATACCAGCTTTGTCGAATCCATAAGTAAGCTGACAAAATTTGGTTTCTTTCATCCTGCATAAAAAAGTAGAAATATTTCTAGCTGAAGGTGACAAAAGCACATCCTAGATGCAGGCAGCATTTGTTGTATAGCTTAAAGTAGCACCCAAAACAGGCCAGAATGCTGACAGGCCACAAGAGTATGTCTCAAATGGGTACATATGACCATACACTCAGGTATGGGAGGTTATTTATTTGGGTTTTCTCTTGTCCAAGCCTTCTCCCGCCCTGCACCCTCCTTAATTGCAGTTGTCTGATGCTCCTCTAAAAATTTCCTTTTGTGGGCTTCAGAACACCAAACAGCTAATAGAGTCAGTCTAACAAATTCTCTGAAAGCTTGGTGAGGCCTTGAAGCTGTAATTTAGAAAACACAAAAGTGATTTTCTGTTGTCCTTCCACACACATTTTCTTTTGTCTTAAATAAATTTGTTTCAGCCAGGTATACTTTTAAAAAAAGTTACTTGAGGCTGAAACAGGGAGTTTATGTAGAAATTAATTGCATCCTAGAAAAATCATTTGTTCTATTTAAAACTCAGCAAAAGTTGCCTGGAGGGTGCAATACCAACACCTAACTACAAAAGAAGTCCTAACAATTCAGCAGGTCGGAGTTTGCACACTTACAACTGAATTCTTAGCCTTGCAATCAGATAAGAATCTCCAAAGAACTGGAGAACATGACCCTCCTAAGGAACCATTACTGAAGTTATCACAACAAAATGCAAGTCGTTTTTTCTACTCCAAGCAAAAGGTTTACAACTAGTACATTTCTGTACATCTTTAGGAAAACAGAACTGTGCTCTTACTCACCATGTCTTTAATTTGGGACAATGTGATCTGAAGGGTGACATTCAGTACTTTGTCTGTGTCTTCCACTGGTCTTAGCGCATTTGAGTAGTCTTCAAACAGTTTATTAAACAGCATGTGAGCATATTTTCCTTTGGCTGATTCTACAGCTAGATAACACAGATCCGTTCAGAACATCAGATTAAGCACTGAGTAGTATCAGAAGACATCCTCTTTCTACACCTTCAAGTAGTATTTGCTATAACTGTATTTATCATTCACATACTAGAATATCATTTAGTGTGGGAAAGAAGTAAACCTGATGAAGCTATTTAAATGAAGACAGCATTCACCTGCAGTAAATGAATAGCTAAATCTAGCTTTTCACACCCACTGAAAAAGCAAACCCTCTGCATCCAGAGATTCATGCCTTTTTTTGAAATGAAATATCATTAGCTTTATTTTACTGATCATTTTTATAGGCACAGAGATTATTGACTTACAGTCACACATCTGCCATGCTAAAATTAGAAGCAAAGTCTGAAGTCAAACCTGCTCCCAGGCTAGTGACTTGCAGTTATCTCCATAAAAGCAGCACCAATTCCTGCTGCTTTCAGAATTTACTCTCCTTTTTTTTAAAAAAAAAAAAATAATAAATTACCACTCAGAAAAAGTCCTTGGACTAACATCTTCCCCAAACCATGTATCTGGAAATGCTTCTTGCTATCCAGATTTAGTCACTAAGGATAATCCACTGAAACTTTAGATTTTTACTGACACTTTTACCATCCCGCACTGTTTTGTGCATCATAGTTTCTCTAGGCAGTGTCTGTGTTACCTTTAGATAGATGCACACATTCCTGCAAGCAAAGGACAAGGACAATAACACAAGACTTGCACAAATGCCAGCTGGCACTATGTAGTATGTAAGGGCTTTGGAGCTCATCACTCAGGTGACTCACAGTGACTTCCTGGACTAATTAGAGTTCAAAGCAAACCTTTCTGATTAAAAAGAAACCCTAACAAATCAAAGATTCACAAAGAGCATATAAGTTCTGTATGTACATGATCATTCATTCTGGCTGAGAAAAACAAAGTAATCCAAAACAGATTAAAGACTTCTGGAGCTCAATCGTGTAAGACACACCAGGACATCAGCTGCTGTCGGAGTAAAACAAACCTCAATGCAACATTTCACTATCAAGTGGTATTCTCACCTTGAAGTATCACTGCTGTGAACAGCAACCACAGAGAGATGCAAGAGGAAGACAGGCTATTTCTCTTCATTTCTGGACCTTAAATAAAACTGTTCACCTGAGAGCACAAAAATGTTTAGCACTACCCAAAACTAAAAAAAAAAAAAAAAAAATCTAGTTGCACAGCAACATAAAGTGGCTGGGGCACTGATGAGATGCTAGAAGCAGCTCAGTTCTCCCTCAGCAGCTCTCAGAGTCCCAGAAGGATAGATGGTCTTTGTCCCTGCCACCGCCTGGGGCTCTGATCAACCCTCCCTCTCCTGTAACTTGAGAGCTGCCTCTGAAGCTAATGCTGAGAGAGAAAACAAACAGATAGGATATCAATAGGAAAATTGTATTCCATTGCATGTTTTGACTAGAAATGCAAGATTTGTCCAATTTATGAAGAACTTCTTTAGATTTCTCTGGTGGGCCATGTTTTTACTGCCCCTATGTTCAGCAACAGCTTGCTCAGAACTGGTTCTGTGGAACTTGTGGACCCTCAAAGAAGTCACCTGCCTCAGTATACTAGTATACTCACACATCCAATATCCAAAAATCACACATCCAATACGTCAAAAAAACACCTTAGAAAAAACAGCCTACCTACTCCCATGCTGACAGAGCAATGTTTTCACCTACACGTGATGCCACATGGTAGAAATGCAGGTGCACCAAAGTTGCACAGGCAACATTTGCAGTAGCCCAAGTATCACTGTGCAAACAAGACCTACACCACTGGTGTAGACAACTGTGAGACCAGTACTCACAGTAAATCAGGAGCAAAACTGGACTCTGCAGATACAAGGCCATTTCCCAATACAGTATGATTCTTCCCAGGAGAACTTGGCAAGACTTTACACAGACTTACAGAGTTGCCGGATAGTTCTAGCATTTAGCCAAAAACTTACAGGAGAGAAATATGAATATGAAACCATACCACGCTTGGCCTCCCATCTACCCCAATGGTCAGATCTTCATTAGCTCTGTCTATATTACCAACGTTGCCAAGTTCATTTCCTAGTCCTGCAGGCATTTTATTACAAGTTTCTCACAGACAAGAGGAGATGGTTTCCTCTTTCCCATAGCCCAACCCATCCTTCATGATATACTGCATTCCATTTTGCCAGCCTTATAGAACAAGTAGCAGAAGACAGCCACTAAAATAGAAAGATGAAAATATAGAATGAACTGCCAGCAAAAAGAATTGGCCCAGAGTAGTTCTGATCCACATGAAATACAAAATACTATTGCTTTACTCCGGTGTAGTCTTTTGGCTAGAAGGAAGCTGATCTCTCCATACACATAATTTCTATGTAGTAGCACTCCTAGCTCTTACTGGCTAATGTTTGTGCTTTCACAGGGTCTATAAATCAATGACATTTATGGCCAGGTTTAATAGGTAAGCAATAAATAATTTCAGTCAAAGCATCTGTAATAAAATTCATCTCTGTCACTTCATTTGCTGAATTGTCAAAGGGGAAAAAAAGCGGAAAAGAGCTTAGAAGTTACAAGGTCAGAGCAGCCTGCAGGCAGTTTGTAATAACCTGCTTTTTCCATGGGAAGAAGGTATATATTGTTAAGGACAACAAAAATAAGAGACAGAAGATTAAAGATTTTTTGGATACTGTCAGATCAGTGCACTCTCAGAGGATACCTTTAGTCCATGGTACATTTGCCATCATGTCAGCAAGTAGCTACTGCTTGGCTTCTCTCACTGTAATTACAAGAGTGACCAGGGGCACTGCTTTAAGTGTGCTGCCGTAAACACTACTGGAACCAAAGCTAAGCTTGCTTTGCCGCAGGCTTGAGACAATCCTATGACCTGTTAACACCAGCAACACATATCTGCCAAGTAGTGCAGACTGATGTATTTTAATTTGCATAAAGTCATGTATATTAAAGAACCCCACACCTTTATTGTAATGACATCTTAATGGGAAACTGCAGGTTCTCAAAAGACAAAAACAAGAAGCATGTTTACATGTGTTGTTTACTCAGTTTATTCTTATACACACATATTCCATGTGTTATTCATTATAAATTTGCAAAAGGATAGATCATAACCAAGATCATATTTCCAGTCAAATATATCCAGTAGTTGCCACATATTGGACATACAGACAGGCATACAAGAGCACACACATACAAGAGCACACCTGTTACGTTTGAGATGCTGCACTGACTACACAGTGCTATAAAATATAAAACTAAAATACATCCAGAAGCCCTTTCAATATTAGATACAAGCAATTTAACCATCTTAGTATGCCAGAACATTTGGCTTCTTTACATTTATTCACAAGAAATCTGATCTGTAATTTTAATCAAAATGTCCCTAATATAGACAGTTTGTGTGAAGAGCAATTCTATGTTAACATAAATTGTGGTTCATTGATCTGAGAGGTTCATCAACAAACCCATGATTCCTTGGAATATAGTTTTAAAATGTAGCATGATCTATGGCAATAATACTCCCAGATCAAACATCCCATTTAATATTTGAATGGACTTCAAATTTATAGTTAAGCAGTTCTCTATATTTACAGCATGAAGTTCTGCTATAAAGTCAGGAATTAATATAAAGCACGAAGCAGCTTACAAAGATGATTTAAGAAGAGTCACGGGTGTTTAGAAGTTAGAATCGAGTTATTAACATCTCCCAGGACCAGACTTGTTCTCAGGGAAATTCAAAGTTATCCTGTTAGAGTGTATCTGCCAGCAGATGGCCCTGTTAGCCAGCCTACTGATCTACCCAGATATTCAAGACAATTTTTGTTTATCACACAGAAATCAAACCTCATTTTAACATACCTCGATTAATTTAGCTGATTATTTGTCTTACATTTGATATAAGACAAGCACAGACAAAATGTTCTTCTAAAGAAAAAAGATAAGCAGAAGGAGCAAAATCGCTTAGTGGCTGAATCTGGCTCTCGGCTGCTTACCGTGCATGAGACCAGTCACGAGAGGGTTTCGGGGCGAGCAAATATATATCGTTGTCAACAACCATACAACACAAAACCATATTTAGAGCACAGGCCACTTCTGCTGATGCAGAGAGCAGTTAAGGCCCACGGCACAATATCCAACCCTGCTTCCACATATTTCATTCAAACATTTGACTTTGTGAGAACGTGCATGGGCTATTAACGGAGCAGAACATTGTGTTCGTGCTTACATTCAGTGGGACAAGAGCGTATCATTCCTTGGTGCACTGAGCTTGTACAACACTTGTGACACATGTAACTTTTTATGGTTCTAGACAAACACACATGCTGCTATGAAGACAACATCAAAAAAAAAATCTGAATTCAGTGTACTGCCATGTAAGGGAAGTTTGACTTCGCATGCACTTTGAGGACAGAGCAAAGTAGAGATGCCATTGGGGGGATCCAACTTGAGATATTTATCTTAGCCAAACTATAAGCAAAGCAGGAAAGAAGTCTAAGGACATTTGAAAATGTTGTTCTTTCAATTAAACAGACCTTTCCCTTCCTGCCTAAAACAACAATTTGCTCCTGAGGCAGAGGAGGTTTTGACATGTACTTTTTCAGAATTTTTTTTTGAATGGATTCTTACCCTTTTTTGCATAAAAAGCATTAAGGGTTTTTAAGCCTCCAACTGGAAAAGCTGCAGATATTGTATTATCACAGACGGCCTCAAAGCCGTCTGTACCATTTATAATCCATCCCTTCATCAGAGAACAATAAAGAAGAACAGATTGGTTTCTAAGCACAGTTTGTAAGAAGTGTCTCACAGTCTGCTTCTACTTGCCTTTCTGCCAATTTTTCTCTCCAGAAGCTGTTGCGTTCACAATCTTCGGAGCATTTGCAACAGAATATTATCTTGTGACAGGGTCAAGTAGCACACTAACTCTTCAGAGTCAGACTTCTCTCCTTAGACTGACTGAAGTCTTAACAGCACGGGTAACAACAGCTCTTCTTGCCAGCAGAATAGCCCCACTGTGCCTGCTCTGGAGAAGGAGAATACAGCACTTCATTTAGATGCAGAGTGTTTCTGTCCGCTTCATTTTTTCTCACCTACCTAATGCCACCTTCTTTCTCTCTAAAAGTCCTCTACCACCTGAAACCAACATACTCGTTCATATTTTCTTCCACCCTGTTGTACACATAGAAGATAGGAAATACATTAGGAAGTGTTCATAATGTCAGGTCACAAGATAACAGAATATTAGCCACATTTTCCAGACATGGGAAATCCTAATTTACATGTTACAGTTGTGAGTTTTTCTTAAATTTTATTTGGGTCCACTTAGGCAGCTCTGCTGACCATCTCCCTGCATCTGAAAGCAGAGAAACCTTTTGGGCCTAGAAGCCTCATAGAATTTAATGTGATCTAAAATGCAGCATGTTCATCCTTTTTCACGAGGACACTTGCAAGCTGAGTGGTATTTTGTCCATCCTTGAGAAGCATTCGGTATCTGGAAGAGTTAAGAGCAAAGCTATTTTATAATTTCAGCTATTTCATATACAGCTCTTTCCCATTTGAATCATTTCCAGTTTTATACCATGCCTCTGAATGGCTGATTGCAGGATCAGTGCTCTGCACAAAGACAACCTCTGGGACTAGACACTGTTCCAGATCCCAGGTTTGGTCTGACAGGCAGAAATATTTCTACCCTCTTACAAGGGTGTAGACAGACTCAAGCATCTTCCTCTGCATGATCCCTCATGAGCCATGGAAGACAGCACACTACCTCATCTTTTAGAAGTAGAGGGAAGCCCTCCAGCTACCAACGCAGGCTGAAGACAACTCTAGGTTCCCCAGAAAGCAATTCCTTCAGTTTGCGTGCACATCACAAAAAAAGGAGATTAAACTGCTATCTGAAGAAGCAAGACTGAAAGGTAACGGTTTAGATACTAATTCAAAACTCAAGTTTCACTCTCTCCAAAATTCAAAGCAGGGGGAACATCCCTTGAAAATACTACTGAAACTTGCCATGTTCTCAAGGGTATCTGCATAGAGGATCTAGCATTCCCTGAAAACGTCTGCCCTCTTGATAAGCTCACATCCGTCTTCCAACACAGAAGATGGTACATCTAAACCTCTGTGTCATTATCTGAGTTCTGCAGTTTAAGAGTCCCCCACAAAGAGCTCAGACTAATGCTGTGCACTAATACAGTGCAGCTGGCTGAAAGGCAGGGTGCCAAAAGATGATGAAGAAAAAAAAAACGCAGACCATGATGTATCAACCTAAACTTTTAACTGTGTTTTCAGGGAATCCACAGAACTCCAGTTGCAAGACTACTGCTAAACCAGTAGCAACATGCAACTTGACCAGTATTGTATACAATTTTACTTACATTGTAACACAAATCTCTTGGAAAAAGACACTAAGCAAACATTTATATTGCAACATTTGACATTATCTAATTGTTTCTGCTCTATCTAATCACACACATCAATCTACCCATGGGACTTCTCCATGTTCCCAGAATTTGCAGGAAGAAAACAGAAGTACTGCTTTACTCATAGCACAAAATACCCACCTTGGCAAACCACTCCAAGAGCAAGGCTTTTCTAAACCAAATAAACTAGTTTCCAAGCGTACAAATATTGCAGAGCTGCCCACTGTAAAAATATCAGAGCAACTACGTGGGGGAGGACACAAGTCTAAATTATCACAATGTGTTTATGCCTGAAGAAACCTCCCTGTAGGATAAGGCGAGCTGCAGCTACTCATCTCTTTGAGGGAAAGAACTTTTACCAAATCATGAGTTCAGCTATTGAAACATCTTATGGTATGTGGGTACTGACATTCTTTGGAATGATCTAGCATGAAGGCAGATACGTTATGTTACAGACTGAGCAAAAAACCACCCTCTTTAGCAAAATATGGTACTAAACCTGCAGTTTTAGTCAAACTCTGCCAGCTATGTTTCTTCTGTCACAGTGATTTAGATCTTGGGGACAAAGCACCACCATCTCAGCTGAAGACAGCATCCTTGGTCTTCAGCATTTCTGAGCACAGGGGCTGCAGATCAGTTAATGGAGGCTGTATTCATACTGTTGGTTTTCATCTGCAAAATTCTAAGCAATTGTCCAATATCAGAATGTCATAGACTAACAGGTTGAAATAATCTTCAAGGATCATCTGGTACAACTTTCTTGGCAAAAGCACAGTTCCTTCTTTTCAACCCACAACAAATGCATTGAAATGAAGGCTTAGTACTCCCAATGGAAAAAAGTTCAAGTGTTAATATAGGAAGCCAGCACCAAGGAACATCCTTTTCTTTGGTTAACTGGGCTGAAAAAACTTATTTTGCCCATAAAAACAAAGGATCTGCTGTCTGGAAGCACTGGCCTGCAACACTGATCTGAATCTTACAGGCTGAATAACTGCTATTTTTTGAGTTCTGTGGAAGGTGATATGAGGTATAAAAGCTGTTAAGACCAAAAAAAATAATTGTGCTATAACATTAAAATGCTACTATAATCACATATACCTGGTTGGTTTGTGTGCTTTGGAAAACATTTTCTGCTTGCCTGCCAACAATTGGCAGGGGACTCTGAAGTATCTTTGCCAATTGCTCAGCTGCCTTTAGCTTAAGGAAGGGCGCAAAGGGCACTTTATTCTGAAACAGAACCAAGATGTTGGGGAAAAGGCAAGAATTAGTGCAAAGCTTACAGCAGAGCTATGAGAAGCCAGACTATCCTACAATCATCCCGTGGTTATAGCTTTTGGGAAACATATATAGAAGTGTAAAAGGTAGTTCCTTGAGCTAGTATAAGAATTTTGCTTGGAACAATTTTAGTGACAAATTTCATACTGGCTTTACTCCTGGGCTCCCGCAAAAGCAGCGTGTTACATTGCTATTTCAATGAGCTGCTCCTAATCCAATGGCATTAATGACTGAGGTATGGTGAAGTCTGGACTGTGATGGATAATTTATTTGGTTTTGGTATATATAACATATATACATAAGGAAAAAAGCACATGATTTGCAGTACTTGTTGTTCTCTCTTTCCCTTCTGCCAGTAATGCCAGCAATGTAAGTAGCAAATAAGACACTGGTAGAGTTAGGCAACACGTTGCAGTGAATACACAGCCAGCCTCAGAGAATGAGATGGCAACACATTATGACATCTCTCTGGAAGAGATGATTCAATGAGTCAGTAGCATTGGTGCATTCGGCACTGTGCCGATGCTTCTGGCCAAACTTGCAGCACAACACATAAAGCAGAGCCTTCTTCACCTATCTTGATTGAAAAATACTGATTTTCCTTTAGATATCTTAAAATAAATGTACTTTTAATGCCTATAGAGCTTCCAAGTTTGCCATATTAGTGATTACAAATCTCCTGAGGAGGTATGACTTCAGAATATGAAATGAAACATCTTCCACAGTAAGCCAGAGCAGGGTAAACAGAGTGCTGGCATGTTGTGCCCAGTGTGCTGCTACTAGAGCTGCTGCAGAATAATCAAGTCTCTTAAATTTACAAGTAAACATTGCAACTGATGGATATAAAGTATGTTAAAGTAAGTAGGAAAAAAAGTCAAGGCGACAAAAAAGACTTCTAGGTACCCAAAAGGCACACTGGGAATGTTTCAGGTAACAAATCAATGGAACTCCTCAACCTTTAAAGTCATCTTTTGCTACCTACTTCCCTTCCAGGTGCTGGTTGCAAACAAGAAACAAAAATATGGGAGATGCAATTATTTGCATTTGCAGATGCCTCAGAAAGCTTCCTCAGCACCTTTTATAGTGCAAATAATTCTCTATATAACCACTGAAAAGAAAACCCCAAGAGGTTTAAAGGCATTTGCCTGTTTATCCCTAGCTTTCTGGACTTGAGTCTTCGCTATCAAAGGACACTGAATGCTGCTTAGTCAGCCTAAGAGAGGATACTTCATTTTCAGTAAATATGGAAAGAAGCCATTTCTTGCAAATTTCATCAATTTCAGGAACATGAATGAACTCTGAGGTACAGGTTCAACAATGGAAGTATTAGCTGTATAAGGACAGGCACTTGATACTTCATTAATTAGTACTGTAGTAATTAATGGGTAATGTTGTTTCTGTTATTCTAAGGAATATGTATTTGATATAAGCATCACAATCAGAATAGAATCAAACGCATATCAACCAGGTGTACAAAGAAAGTTGGGGTTTGGTTTTTTTTTTATTAAATACAACTGATAACTTCCCCTTTATTCCTGAAAAGATTCTAATTACTTAAATTCAACAATCAGAAATTGTAGAAATTTTAAGTGTTCAGGCTTCCACATGAATATCATTCACCAGTATCTCCACATAATACAGTGAATTCCCCACAGCAGACAGCAATCAGTAGTACAAGAGTAATTTAGCTCTTTCTAGTCCATATGCTTAGCCTTTCACCCTTAACATGATAAAACTGTGCAAAATCATTAATTAACATTGTAAGAAAGAATTGTGGGTTGAAATAATTCTCCATTTTGCTTCTTAAAGTAGATACCTTTCTTGTACACCCTTCTGCTTCTATCCAGGATCTTTAGAACAGCTAAATGGAAAACCTTGCAAATGTTAATTTGTTGTAGAGATAACCATTTCAGGGTTCTGACCTGATGATGTGAAACTCCTAACATTCCGGAGAAAATGGGTCTCATTTACTTACCAACTGTCTCAGCTTCATTTGTCAAGTAAAAGGAGACCTATAGCTCCAACAAGTAATTATAGATGAAGCACTGCATTTATAACCCTGTTATCTGAAAATATGCCAGCCTATCAAAACAGGGCTCTTTAAAAAGCTAATTACCTCTGTGATGGTGACTCCTTAAAAACAAGTTTCTCTTTTAATCAATGCTGAGATCAGAACTCAGTGAATTTGATAATTATAGTTGATTCTTCATTCTCTCTCCAGCTATTTCCTAGATTTTACTTTCACTTAGGGTGGTACAAGATCAAAATCTGAAGCTACAGCTTCAGAATGTATGCAAAAATAAGAATAAAGGTGATTTTTCTCTTCTGCTTCATGTATCACACAGAAACTACAGGTAAGACAGATATCTATTTTCCCAGTATTGTAGAGCAATCATCATGGCATTTATTTGCCAAATACGAGGTTCCCCAGAAGACAGAGTTAACTCTAAGGTTCAAAAACAGCACATATATTTAAGGTGCTAACATTAATACGGCCATTCCTGTCTTACTAAACACCCATTTACACTCTAAAAATATACACAAGGCTCTCCTGTTGCCCCATTTGGGAAGCGCAATTTATTGCTGAAATCAATTAAATGGAAGAGTCCTAGCACAGAGTTAAATGGTCAGATACATCCACTGAGCTGGTTTCACACTGAGTTCATTTTGATAAGTCTGTATGTAACACTGGTGCAGCTACTGTAATCTACTTGTATAGGGAGCTGAAGACAGGGAGATCACTAAATTACTGTCACAGACTCAATTTGGGAAAAGATAATTTATTGCCAATTAAAATATTTGGGTACCAGGAGACAAAAATATAAACTGGGCAGCCCCTTACCTCTTCCTACAGAGACCACCCCTGCAGCCCCCCTGTCCCCACTACCAAACCCGTGCCCCATAGAGCCAACACACAGACTTTTCACAGCAAGGCAACAGACAGCACTAGAAGCCGGCATGCCTGGGTACAGCACGAGCCAGGGAGCAGACTCATCACATCAAATCTTCCACAGAGCAATTCCTTATCCAGGCATCTTCCAAGTGTCTGCTCAGCCTAACCAGCAGCAGCAGCTGGTGGGCACCTCAGGATAAGTCCCTGTGCAGATGCTACATCTACATCACCCTAGCTCTATTGACACTTCAATTTCATGCACGGAAACTGAAATTACTATAATAAACAAGCATTTCTAGTGAACACACAATTGGCTTTTAGCTGAACTGCAGTGAAAACAAAGATCTCAGATACGGTCATAACCATGGAAGTCTGACTGCACTGTAGTTAATGCCCACAGTGAACACAATGACACTCTCATAGTAAAGAGCAGCAGATTGGTGCTGCCCTACATAGACAGTGTTAATTTCTACTAATCAAGTCTCAGAAATCACAGCTAATTATCCACATGGAGATGAAGCCAGCATTAAATTTCAGCTAGATCCCACACTTCTGTAACCCATACTTTTGTTAGAAAAGGGCAGAGTAAGATACAAAACTAGTTCGTTTAGCAATAATGATGGCCCAGGTTTGGAGCAGCAATGGCAATAAGGGTGATCGAAAGGCTTGCCCACTGCAGTTCTCAGCCAGGGGACAGTCTGACTCACCAACTCCCTTCCCAGTCCAGCCATATGGTAAAAAAAAAAAAAATATATATTCCACCACATGCTATCGCAGTACTACAAATGCTATCATTACAAAATTAGAAGTACTGGAGCTATTGTACTTTATGATTATGGTTGAAAACTTCTCAATTTCAAGAAGTAGCTTAAAATTCAGGAAAAAAAAGAGCAGGTTGAATTAAGGACAGCAAGTATCACATCCTAAGGAAATCATTAACTGTTAAGTGAACCATGTGCTATTTTCGTTATTTAAAATACTGATTAGGCTAATTATGCTCAGAGGGAATTGGTTCTAGAGGATCAAATGAAATATTTTCAGAGGCAGAGTTTGCTGAAGAGAAAAGCTCCTATCCCCCATTTAAAGAGCACAAGATATCACTTTGAACATCTTATGAATATCAATGTTTTAAAAAGCTCATCCTTTGGTGTCTGTTATTGGGCTAATAATGGAGCTTGTATTTCCCTTTTGACCTTAGTGACATACCACAGAATTGTAGGGGTTAGAAGGGACCTTCGGAGATCATCTAGTCCATATGCTCATGTTAAAACAGTGTACAGCTGTGCCAAAAGACATTACAATTTAACTACCTCCTGTTTTACAGTGATTACCTTAGTCTCAAGAGTTTTCCTTCAAAACTTCAGAGTCTGTCATTCATTGCTCTCAAAGCCAAGAATACAATTTCATCTGGGTAAAGAGCAACAGTATTACTAATAGGCAGAGGCTGTTTTTAAAAAGAAAACATTTATTAACTCACACTATACAAGATAAAACTGTCTGCGGACCTGCTCTGCCAAGACAGACAGCCAAGGTCAACACACAGCAGGTTTGACACCCCGACCATCAACACTACAGACAGCACAAGCAGCAACGGTGAGTGAACTTCTGAGACTGTGAGGTAGAAAATTCATTACAGGCGTTTAAAATTACTGTCAAAGACTAGAAGCTATACAGTTAAGAGCAAATTCTACAGGAAGAAGGTAATTCATTAGCTTCTATTTTCCCATTGGTGTCCATGGCTATGATCTCTCTGGGATCACACAGGGCCATCTTGCCAGGCGAGTGACATCTTCCCCAGGATAGCCACAGCGTGCAGCAGTGATGGCAGTCCCCAGCCAGAAGGAATGCACGCCATACTGCTCTGGACACAGCCCCAGCAGCCGCAGGGCCCATCGGAAAACGGTCAGGAACTCTCGCTTCGTTACAGTCCTATCATCCGAGTGCATAAAGAGTGGCCCTTCCAGCTGCGAACGAACTGTCACATAGCTCCGGAGGGCCAGAACAGGGCACACCCATGGCTCTCCCGACAGCCCAAGGCTGATGACATGTCTCTCCTGACCCACAGGAGAGTTATGCAGACAAATCACCACTCTCCTCTCCGTCAGCTGGAGGTCACTCAGGTACAGCAGCTCAGGCTGCTGTACATCACGGTGCTTTGCCACCATCTCTCCTATTCGAAGTGCCCCAAAAAAAGCTACAGTAAATAATGCACGGAACAGTAAGCATTCATAATGAGTTACACATACAGACTCCAGAGCTCCTAAGAGAGATCGCAAGACCTCAATTGTTATAGGCAAGTATTTATCCCGAAGGATGCCCACTTGACGTTTCAACCCTACCATCATGCAGTGGGTTATAGGATCCACCAGAGGATCAGGGTTACCAGTCAATTTTGATAAATAAGAAAGTGCCCCCACATACATCAGTGTCTTTGAGGATGAATAAAGAGATTCCATTGCCAAGAACCCTCTAACTTGCTCCTCTGGAATTGGCCAGACCGCAGGCATCCCCATGCTTTTCCTAAAGACAATAAATTTCTTCAGTCCTTCGAGGTAGGCTTGCCAAAGCCTACTATCTCCTGAACACTCCAACAACGACAAAGTCTTCAGAGGCCAAGATCCCAAAGAGTGTTTCTGAGGGCAGCTAAACTCCCTTCCTACAAGAGAGGATCCACATCAGCATACATGTGCCACTCAAAGCAATAAAGATAGCATTTCTCAGAGCAATATACCTCTAGACAATGCTCTGCTAGTTTATCCGACTAAAAATAATTCACACACATTCACACGCAGAGCTGTTAAAGAGCTAAGATTTTTCAAGCAAGAAACAACAAGGAACATACCAGGCCCATTTCAGGCAACAGATCTGGTAGCACGCTGGGATTTTGCTAGTTTGTGGAGCAGTAACAGAGAAGTCAAGAAAAAAAAAAAGAAAACTAGAAGTTTAAAACTTTCTAGGATGGGGTTACACAGATTGTAACTGCAAAGGGCACAGAGCACAATCCCAGCAGAAGGCAGCATGCTTCCCAGCCTAAGAAGGTGAACTCCCCTGAGGCCTCCAGAAGCTCCAGCCTGGCCCAAGGACTCGAGCACAGCCAAGTAAACACGATCCCGCAGGAGCCACGGCTGCCAGCGACCCACTCACCTCAAACCCTGCCAGTGACCAGCCCCCGGCCACAGCGGGGCAGGCACCGAGCCACCACCGCCACATGCGCCGACAGCCCCTCCTCAGAGCCCGACCCACACTCACCAGCCACCCCCGCACCGCGCTCCTCGCACCGCCGGGAGCCACCGGGGTGCGCCACCGCCTGGCTCCTACACGTTGCTCCTCCGCTGCCACGCGGGGAAGGGTCTACTTGCCCAGCGAGGCCCAGCTCCAGCCATTCCATGCCAGGCTCCCGAGACAGCAAAGCCAGCATCTCCCAGAAGGGCGCGGCGGCAGGCCCTGGCTCAGCGTTACGCGACATGACCGGAAACACACCACCATGTACCACAGCCAGCCTGCACCGGGCCCTTTTATAGCCGCGGAGCCGCTCGCAACGCCCTCCTGCGATTGGGTGCTCGGGGATATGGAGCGCGGCCATTGACTGCCCGCCCGAGGCCGGGCCCCTCCCTCCCGGCGGGTGTGAAGCGGCCGCTAGCGAGGGGCGAGGAGGTGGCTCCGGCCTGCGCACGGGAGGGCGTGAAACTGATGGGCGCTTCTCACACCTTTTTTTCTGCTGAAGCCTGAAACGCGGACGGGTTTACTGATAAGGCTGAAAAGGACAGAAGAGCGTTTGTGTCACCTACCCATTGTTCTCCTAGCTGAGTCAGGCATTGGAGGCGCACCCGCGGGCACACCCTCTGTCACCGCCGGCGCCTCCTTAGCCCCCAGTGGCAGCGCGGCGGAGGTGATAACGGGCCGTTGAGCTCCGGGCAGGGAGGGAGGCCCAGCTGAGGCACCTTCCCTCGGGCATGGGGAGGGGCGGGGCGCAGAGCCACGCGGCTTGCTTCGCCATTGGGTAAGAGAGGGGCGGAGGGCGCGTGGGGGGCGCTTCGATTGGTCAGCGTTAGGGGACGGGCTATAAAAGGACTAACAGGGAGGCGCTGTTGTGGTGTTTGGAGTCTATGGTGGAGCCGGTAGAATTTTTGCTGGTGATGGAGAGTGGGGATATCGAGCCACTTGCTGCCCCTTCGCCCTTCTGGGCCCTGCTGGGGCTGCTGCAACGAGAGCCCGGTCTGCGGTGGCTGCTGCGCGGCCTGGGTGGTTGTGCTGGATGGTGGGGTGCCGCTCCAGTGGAGGCTGGTAGCGGGCAAGCAGCTGGTGAGTGTGGCCCTGGGTGGGGGGGTCGGCCGGCTACATGGTGGGGAAGGTGGGTGGAAGACTTTTGGGACCTACATGCACTGCTGAATCTGCTGCTAGTTTGTGGTGGCCTTGTCACTCCCACCCCCTGGTGTCTGTTGACAGGGGCCTGGGATTGCAGAAACCTTGCAGTAGCGTGCTGGGACTGTCACCAGGCTTGAGATGTTGCTTTAAAGAGAAAAATCGCTGGGGTTTTATGGTTTTTTTGAGGTTTTAATCCTTCTCTTGTGTTCTGGCTGTTGGAAGCTGTGCAGAGGAGAGTTGTAAGAATACATGGGACAGTTTTTTCAGAGGAGTTCAAGCAAAAGCTGAAGTATGTTGAAAGTGAGGAAACTTCTCTCTGCTTTACTGTCTGTGAGACTGCCTTGCTTGCCATTGCTAATATGCATTTTCTTCAACAGATAAACTCAGTCGGGTTCCTGAGAAGCATCCCTTGGGCCCTTGGCCCCTGAAGGCTCTGCTGTTACTGGAGGACTCAGAAGATAGCCACTTATGGCAGCTCTACTATGAGGGCCTGAAGAATTTCCTTGCCTTTAGAGAAGGCATGGCTCTGTCTGCAGTCTGGCCAATTCCAGTGGATCAAGTGAAACAGTTCTTGATTGTCATGGAGTCCCAGGGTCTGCCTCCCACAAAAATAATAACGTATATGGAAGGATTGTCCTTCATCTCCAGAATGGTAGATCTTCCTGACCCTCTTCAAGATCCTGTTATCTGTCACATGATATCAAGGTTGAAACATAGGACTGGTCCTTCAAATGATAAATACTCTCCAGTAACCATTGAAGTGTTGAGGTGTCTCCTGGGGACTCTGGAATCTGTGTGTAGCTCTCCTTATGAGTGTGTATTGTTCCGTGCCATGTTTACTGCAGCTTTTTTTGGTGCACTCCATATAGAAGAGATGGTGGCAAATCACCAAAATACAGCACAGCCAGAGCTCCTGTACTTGAGTGACCTCCAGCTGACAGAAGGAAGTGCAAACCTTTGTTTGTGTACATCTCATACAGGCCAGGAGCGGTCTTTGATCCAACTGAGATTATCTAGAGAGATGTGGGTATGTCCTGTGGAAGCTCTCCGTACCTATGTGGCAGCGCGGCCACAAGGAGAGGGCCCTCTCTTTGTGCATTCAGACAGTATGGCTGTGACGAAGAGGGAGTTCCTAACTGTCTTCCGCCGTGCTCTTGGGCTTGCTGGACTTCCTCCAAACCAGTATGGTGTGCATTCCTTCTGGTTGGGGACTGTTGTAACAGCAGTATCTCATGGGTATTCGGATGAAGCTGTAAACAGAATAGCAAGGTGGTGGTGGAGATCCTGAAGAAGACCTAGTTCCATCGATCTGTTGGGCTTTCGTAGTAAGGGGCATCTTCTGCAATGCAGAAGTCTTATGCTTTATACAGACTAAACTTTCGGTGCTCTGTAAAGTTACAGAGAAGGAGAGTTTGACTAGTACAAGGTGAGTTTTCCCACCTGGGATGGCTTTGAGAATGGAGTGTCATGGCTTTAAAACTGCGGTGACTTGTGGGTCTGTGTGTGTGCTATTCAGCATCTTTGCTCTAATTGTATTTTGACCTTGTATCATCTTATATTAAACTGCACTTTCTGTCAAGAATTTCTCTAGTCTTTCTGTTACCCCCTGGTGAAAGGCTGTTCACAGTGGTGACGAGAACTCAATAAAAGCATGCATCCTTTTTACTGTCTAATGAGAAGTAAAACTAGCTGATCCTAGTCAGGGATTGGAAGCTGCAAGTGTGGAGGGAATTTAGCTGCTAACTGATGTGACACCAGCAGGGACCCTGTTGTCCACATTGCAGTTCCATAGCAGCTGCATCCAACCTCAGGTGATGCTGCTGCAGTCTCAGTCTCTTTACCTTATTCTTAAGATCCTTCACTGAGCCCTCTTCAAACCTGGATGCTGACCAAAGCTTGGATTGAAGTGTGGCTAACACATCAAAGATGACCCAGCTCTGTTCAAAGGACCCTTTGCAGCAGACAATGTACATTAAGAGGTAGCTGACACAAATAACCCTCATTCTGTAATTGGAACACTTCTTAAAGAAAGACAATACAGATTAAGTAGTGTCAGAAGCAGGACTGTAAGGCAGCGTCACTGTTGAGTGTCACTTTTCATAACGAGGGTGTTTGAAGTAACGGCCTCCCCTGTAGTGCATCACGCCAGCCGGGTCAGGAGCTAGTTGGGTGACATCTGGGTGTACAGAAAACAGCCAGCCTTACACTGCGCTTTTCAATACCCAGTCTAGTTTCCAGGAGGATCTCTAGTTACAGAAAGTTCTTGCTCTGCTCTCTGTGCAGAGCACTCTGCAAAGACGTGGCTGTGACAGTGGACTCTTAACTCCCTGGCCTATGTTTGGTAGCTCCCCTTCTACAGCTTTGCTACAAGCTGTGGCCCAATTAGCACACTGTGGTGCTGAGACTGAGTCCCAGCCATCCTGCTCATGCTCAGGAGTGTGAAGTGGTACATCAGGGTGGTTAGAAGTCTCTCTGTGACTGCAGGTTATGGGTTTAGTTAAAATATCCACGTGCAGAGTGTACCAGAGGAAGCAGAGGTCTTGGGCTGGGTGGGTGATGAGAGGCAGAAGGAAGAGCTTGGTTATGGAGGGGAGCAGGGAGAAGGCTTGCTTTGGGCGTGAGGGGGAAGACTTTGGTTTATTGTGAGAATGCAAGGGGGTTCTCTGCATCACAAATGTTTTACTTGAGAGAAAATCCCTTTTGGATTTGTTGGGGGAGGAGAAGATGCTGATGCAAGATGCTGCTTTGTGCGTGGTGGTGGGGACGGAACTGACTGCACAGGCCCAAGTGTTTGTGGGCATGGCTGCTCAGCCTTATGTTGTGTGATCGCACGTGGGGTCCTGGACTGCTCTTTCGGCCTGAAACTTGGGCTGACATGTGGCAATGGCAGGTCGGAGGACCTGTTTACTGCCCCTTGTGCTACCAGAAAAGCGCTGATGTATATCACAGAAGCGTGGCAGCCTGCAGCAACCAAGAGAGCACGGGGAACAACAACCTTGAGGCTGTCCTCGGGCGTGCAGCTGAGAGTTCATTGCATTCCTACCCAGCAGGTCTCTGTTAAGATCCAAGTGTGAACTGATAATATTTTCAAGGCTGTGAGAAGAGTGCTTTCAGCTACAATGATGGTAAATGCTCTCATTTTACTGTTCTTTAATTTTCTGAGAGGGAGGGGGATGCTGGCTGTCTCAGATAGAAACCAGGGTATTCGTGGTAGTAACAGTGACAGCTTCACACTAAGAATCTCAAAGATAGAAATATCCTGTCTCTCCATATTGATGTCATTACAGTTCATCTAAGAGGTGGGACGAGAGAGGATGTAGAACTCGCTGTAGCTGACTCAAAGCCAGGAAAGCCTCTCTGGGCTTGACTAAACCTGAAGCAAATATGGAAACAAGCGTAGGTTAAAAATAATCCAATTGACTTTATCGTGTAGACCTACAAAAAAGCTGCACTGACACGAGTGAAGCCAGGTAAGAAAATGGCATAAACTGGTTCTCCTGCCAAAAAGTTTTCATCAAATTACATCCTAAAAACACCTCTGTGAAGTAGTCTTCCTGGGGCCCTATCTTCCTACACTGCAGCCACCCATGGTTATAATCGCTGCATATCCCGAGGCTAAGTTACTGCAGCAACAACTCCTGGACAGCAAAGCCAGACGAGGGAAAGGAAATTACATCAGTTTAACTGATATATTATTAAAACTTCCAAGGAGCTTTCCCCGCCAGGTTGCAAAGTATTGCGCACGTCACAGGGGTGAAGCTTTGCATTAAAAAAAAAAATCTGTAATCCTTTGGGCACAACAGTACTGAAATCACACACAGAATCACAGAATAAAATGCAGCTGCTTCCTAATAAAGGGGAATCAATTGACAAATTAAATGGACAAATTTAAGCTCATTTTACCCTAGCAATGTGACCAGGTAGGTGTAGATAGATACTTCACTGATAGATACTTATTTCTTCTTTCCAGGCTCAGTCTGTAGAGGAGCTGGGCAAAATCATATGTAAACATGATCCTCAAAAAGGCAAGGTAAAGTAATGTAAAGACTGGAGGTAGCGCACAAACTCCTTATGGATATCAAGCCTTAGACACCATGTCCTACAAGTTTGGACTTGGAGAGCTCAAACCTTAAAATTATTAAATCCTTTCGTGTTATTTCACACATACATTGCACATTGAGTATTTATAAAGATATCTAATACTCTTTAGCTAAAAATTCCAACAGCGTTCTGTAGGCTGGACCCCAACATCCAGTACAAGCACTCGTTTAGATTTACTCAGCTCTTTCCTTCTTGGCACGTCGCCCTCGTTCCTTCAGAAACTCAGATTTACTTTTAGACTATGTCAGTTTGGAACCAGGTCTTGCATCTCAGCTTGGCTTTCACGAGAACACGCTGTAGCATCAGCTGCCTGGTCGCTTCATGGGACATCCCATCCTCTCACCCCTACTCGCTCAGCAGCGTGAGCTCACACCTCCTCATGCTACAGGCACTTTTTACGGTTTCTTTGCTACTAACCTTTGGAATGAAAGCTTTTAGGGGGTTAAACAGCAAAAGTTGTAGAGGATTTTACTGAAAATGCACTGTTGTCAGTCATGCAACAGAATAAATGAGCACATGCAATACTAGTGACCAGTGTACCCTGTTTGTGATGCCTGAAGGAAATTGAACAATAAGGTGAACTTCCACAAGCATGGGAGGAACAGAGGCAATGCATGTTGTCTGTAGAGCTCCAGCAACCCACTCGAGCATCTTGTTCCTGTTATAGTGTCTCCTCCAACTTGGAATATATGGATGTGGTTATCTTTCTGAGGTTACATTCGTGTCAGGGTATTTTCCTTTTTTTTTTTTTTAATTAAGGTTACTCTTTATTCAATGAATGTTTAAGTTTTAACACTCAGCTGATCCCTGATCTTTTCATGCCTGGACACAAGATGGTTGCCAAAGGCTAGTTCTTCCACTAGCATTTCTGGCCCTCACCATGTAGTTCACAAAGTGGGTTCTTCAAGTGTCCAGACTGCTCCCTTTCGGCATACTTTGGCAGCTTCACAAAAGCCCACCTACTATAAACCAAAATGCTAAGAGACGTTTAGGAGACACATCTACTGTGTCCTGAGAGCTGCTCTGCACTTGGAGGTGCTCATAACAAGCCACTCTCCTGTCTCAAGCATGCTGAGCTCTCAGAGCCATCACTTTCTGCAAGACTTGCTAACTCCAGTCACCCGTAGAGACACCTGAAGGGAGCTAGGAGTGAGACCAAGTGGCTGCATAGCACTCTAGATCCTCCTGCAGCCACACAGATCACCTGTGACTTTCAGGGTCAGGAAGGAACCGGTGGGCTTGGTGCACTGTAGACCAAAGTCCACCCATACATTCATTCACACGTGCTCATCCACGCATTCGTTCATCCATGCCTCTGCCCAGAGGTGTGGGTAGGAGATGGCACTCAGAGGGTTAAGAGCTGTCAGACCCAGTTGGGCTTGCAAGACTGAAGAGATGGCTTTCATGGGCCATAGGTATTGACCCCACCAAGGTCCCCAGTGCGAGAACTTAGACCTGCTTATTGGACAAGCAGTACGCATGGAAAATGTACCAGATTTAGGCAGCTTGCCAAAAGCTGCCTGTGCTTTTGCTGGGCCCATTTTAGCAAAGTTTAAAAGAGGCAGGATGACTTTTCCCCAGATCTTGACATTTAGATGTGCCCCAGCTTGGCAAGCCTCCATTTTGTTGGAGGAGAAATGCTGACGAGCAGGGCAGAGGCAGTGAATCGTGCGTGGTGGGTAGCAGCTGAAAGGAGGAGGAGGAGGCAAAACCATGTAACTGCTTGTCCGATCAGGCATTTCGGGCTGCCCCTCCTCAGCAGGCTGTGCTTTGCCAGGCATGGGTGACAGGGCTTGCACCTTCCTGTGCTCGGGCTGTGACCTGCCGTGGGCTTTTCTCATGCAAACCACATGTCAAAGGGTTCAGAGGGGACAAAAGCGGCCACCTGCTCCTCCTCAGGAAGCACCACCAAAGCTATCCCTTCAGATTACAGAAATGCAAGGTCACCGTTGTGGTTGTGGAACCGGGTACCCCTTTTGGGGACACAGAGGGTTCAGGGCTGCCACAGACCCAGCACCCACCATCCCCTCCACGGTGGTGGTGGTCTCACACATCACGTCCTGGGCTGGTTGGACCACAGCACCGTGCCTCCATGCCAGTGCCTTGAGGTATGGGGTACGAATCACACACAATCATTCTGTGGCAATTTGTTTTATCCAAATTCTTTCTAGTCGGGAGGCAAAACACACCTCTCGGCGCACAGCCCGTTGCGAGACATGTGGCCCACAGAAGCCTGCCACGCACCTGCCGAAACGGCCCAGTGAGCTGCCTTCAATTCAAACCGGCGTACCCAGTGTCACCTCCTGACCCTCCGCTATACGCCTGGAAGTTTAATTCGGGGCTTTTCTTTGTAGAGCCCGAGTGAAGGCAGCCTTTTGGGCAGGTGTTTCCGGCGCAGAGAGAAAACAGGCCCCTGTGGTTAAGCGGCGCAGTTTGCTTCAGCTCACTCGCCAATCGGCGCCGAGCCCCAGCGGCTCCCCCTCCTTATCTGAGCCCCTGCGAAAAAAACTCCAGAGCCAGGAGAACATTTTAACACCCAGCACTAACCTCAATAATCTAATGTTACCCCGAGAAGGTAACTTTAAAAAAAAAAAAAACAAAACCCAAACAAAACCAATTTACGCGTTTGTTGGTTTTTTTTTTTTTTAGTGGCGGTGGCTGCAAAAGCTGGGCTCGGGCGGTGGTGTGGTGGATGCTGACGGTGGCTTCCACGCCCAGGAGAAGCTTCCCAGGCTCCCCCCAGCCCCTTGTGCACATCCCCATCGCTGGACTGGCTCATCCCAACCCGAATGGAAGTGGGGCTACCTGTCTCCTTTCCACCAGGGTGACTGAGGAAAAATCAAGACTTCTGAAGGCTCCCGAAGGAACGTTAAGCAGCAAAACTAAGCTGAAAAATCCGGTGATGGAATATGTGGTAGTACGCCCGTGGGCAGAGCACAGCCAAGCCCAGCGTGAGTGTAGGAAGCAAAGAAAGGCTTCCTGGGCCAAAGATCTGGGGGCATGCCTATCTCTACACCTCCAGCCATACAATAAGCACTGAAGGAAATTCAGCTTTTTTCTTCTTCCACAAAATTTCCCCACCTAGTCCTGCAGAAGCAAGTAATCTTTTTTCTTGTTCTTTTTGTGGCTACCAGCCCCTGAAGAAGGGGTTTGGGTGACTACCAATATTAATTGGGCTGTTGGCACTTAAGTTTAAGATACCACCTTGAAGACTGCAGCTCCCATTTCTGCCAGAGGTCCCTTCCCCCTGTGTTTCTCCAGGGCAGACCCTGTGTGCTGCCTTTGGCTCAGCCGGAGACAGCCAGGACTGTGGGAATGCCTGCAGGCACAGCGTTTGTGGCCAAAAGGTTTCTCAGCCACTTGATTTTCCTACTACATATGCACAGAAGCAGCTTTGTTTTGACAGCCTATCCTCCTCACACCTCTCCTCGCCCACCATCCAGAAACAGGGTGTTCCTCTGTCTAAGAGCATGGGCACATAAAGAAATTAATTGATGGTGTGAATTTACAGCCTATCATTTATTCCATGGTAACTACCCATGCGTACACACTCCTACTCAGCAAAACAGAAGGTAAAAAGGTGTAAATGACTTCACGCTTCATCAAAGAGCACGAGCATTCACCCAGAGGTATTTTATCCAGGCAGCTCACTCTGCAGTAAACTTTGTCTTACTTCTGGCCTAAACCAATCCAGAGTGCATCTCTTCATCTCTTCCTTTCAGGCAATTAGCTCCCTGGCAAAGATAAAGCTTTCACATATGTAACCAAATTATCTGCCCCTATTTGTGTTCTGAGGTGCAGGATAAGGAAGACCCTAACTCCTTTTAAATGGGGGCATGGTCAGGCTCCTGTTGAAGGGGAGCTGTTATCTCCCATTAAGTGGGAGATAAAGGATCCACTAGCCAAGTGCTTGTTGGTGCAGGACTCAGACTTTCACAGTTATTGAGTGGTTTTATTTATACAATGGTGTTTCTCCTCATCGTAGGTAGGAACCAGCAATTAAAATTCAGAAGAGGAGTGAGATTACACGGCCAAGAGCTCTTGGCTTATCTTCAGACTTGGAGTTGCACACTTGCAATTGATCAGGCTGTCTGAGTTGAAAACTTCCCAGTCACTTTAATTTATGTGAATCAGCCAATTTTTGGTCACCTTGAGCCCAATGGCATCTCACCAGCTTCCGGATGGCATTTATCTGTAATGAGGGGGTGACAAACACTGGGAATGCTGATGGCAAACTTTTCAGTGATACGGTTTTTTCTCCTGAAAACCCTGTCCAAGGAATACTCCATGAGAAGTGTTATTTAAGAACTAGTGAATGTTACAGGGAGAGAATACTGTTTGCTGTGGGATATGCTGCATCCCCTCCTGACGGGACTGGAGACCACAGAAGAGGAGAGGCGTTCCAGTAGGCAGAGCCCAGGGACTGTCATTAGTTGATTCTTGGTATAGCTAATGAAGATGCCAAAATTAATATCATTTGTAACTGCATACTGGACACACTTTATAATTAAAAGCATTCCCAAACCACAGCGATGGCGCAGTGCAGAGATCTACAGATGCATGCAGTAAGGGAGAGGGAGGTTCTTCTGATACCAAAGGAGGGACTGTGCATCTGAGAGCTTCTCCCTCTTCTCTCATTGCATCTTTCTGAAAAAACACAGGAGTGTGCCCTAATCTCACCAAACACTTTATAAAATAAACGTTGTCTGGCACGCAGACAGCAGAGGCCTCCTTATTTCACTGCAGTCTCCTTGAATGGTTTCTCATGTGTGTGGACCTCAGAGGATGAGACCTAATCCTTTCTGCATGCACTTCCCTTTTCTCCTCCATGAAGGGGATAATGAGAGTGGGTGGGAGAGCTCAGCTCCTTCCTGAAGGCACTAAGGACTGAATTATCACTTCAACTGTGGGTACAACGCCCACTGGAGCAGCTTCAGCTCTCCGCCCCCGGAACCTCAAGTAAAATTACCAAGTGCTTAGCCAGGTGGAAGGAATAGTATTTCATCGTGATAATTCAGCTGGCATACACTTCTGTAACAAGACCACATCAAAAAGTGAAACTGCAGTCTCATGCGGTTGTTTGCAGAGTAGATGAGTCAGAGCCTCTCTCTTTCCATGCTACAGTTCACTAAACCTGCACCGAGTTTAATAATTTCCATTCCCTTCAGGAGAGAGGGCCACGTTCACGCTGGGTGATTGCCCAAACACTCTCCACCATGCAGTGAAAGATATGAAGGTATTAACCTTAATGTGTAATTGATGAACAATCCTTCATTTAAATTATTAGATTTAGCGCACATCTGCTTTGGCAGAAAACCTCATGGCTAAAAATCCAAGAACAGAGAATCTTCACTGTTAACCCAGTGTCAAAGTGAACTCTGGATTCCCCTCTGTATTGAATTCCAGCTGCAAAGTTGACGGGGTCCATTTCATGAGTGAGGATGGCTAAAGAGGGAGGGTTCCACGCATTGCACAAGCATCAGGCCGTGTGTTCACACTGCACATCCCTCACACCCCACCACTGTCCATCCCTGCCTCAATAAATCCTAAATCTGGCATCAACTCATCACAGCTGACTTTATTCCCTGTCCAACAGGAAGCCTCTGAAGTGTCTGCCATGAGATTAAATGCCTCAAATCTACAGGGTAGAATAAGCCTGTCTTGATCTTGATGCAGAAGTTAAACTTCAAACGTTTAGACCCGTAAGCTTACCTTTGTCTCTAATTCCTCTGAGTTTTATTTGATTCTACATCAAATATAGATGATCGTACCTTTGCACAAAGTCTTTCCTGGCCGTTTTCAGGTCTGCCTCTGGTGTGACAGGTGGGGGGGAAAAAAAACCACCTTTAAAGTGCAATTAACTTCAGAAAGACAGACAATAGCTGTGACAAGTGCCTCCATCCCTCTCAGTGGCATTGTAATATAAAATAAGGTTTAAATGCAAGTGGAAATTTGTTTTGTTGTATCTCTGCCCACAGTTTCAACAGCAGCGTCTCGGTCCTGGGCATTATGTAGCTGAATACGCAGTTTGTTTGGAAGGATTTTTCCCTAGGGACCAGACTAACCACAGAAATAAGGCGATCACTCTCATCACTTGAATTCCTAAGAAAACAAGGATTATGTGATTGCTGTCTGCTTGTCTCTCTCCTCTCCAACAACTTGTGAATGCATTGGTAAATTTCAATTAAATTCAATGGAGGAGCAAAAATGTCAGAGATGCCTAGTTCTTAAAAACGTCATGGAAATATTGAAACAACTCAAGTGAAAACGCTGTGATCTGAGCTGAACTCATCCACCTCTGAGGCACACATCTCCGAGAAAGACAGCTTCACGCGTTCTGCTGTGACGTTTGGGCACTGCAGTGGTGAAAGGTGCGGCAGGAGTCACCAGACCAGTATCAGACAGGGCACAGAAGGGTCACCACTTAGCTCTGCTAACTGGTCTGTGCACAGTGTCTGTAGATAAGGGCGGAATGAATCCCCGCATCTTCAGATGGATAGGGGGGCTATGCAGCGCTGCAATAAAGAATGCCACTTACTAACCACATTGGCTATTGAGTCCAGACTCTTTGTTTCAAGATGTCACAGCATAGACACCTACAGCAGAGTGAGTTCTCTAGACTCCTTTTACTGCTGAGAGAAAGAAACATGCTTTTCTGGAGCACAGTCCACCTCACCAATGTCTGGAACAGACCAAATGAATTATATGTCAGAAGTACTGGGACTGTTTAGTTTGAGGAAGAGGAGGCTGAGGGGAGACCTCATCACTCTCTACAACTACTTGAAAGGACACT
>JAOXNO010000033.1:65263834-65298709 GCA_028565335.1 Limnodromus scolopaceus | reverse complement strand
CCAAGGGTCTCTTCCAACCTAGACAATTCTATGATTGTTTTTCGGAGGAGCGGGCAGGAGGCAGGAGCAGACCCCTGCCCACACCATTGCACATCTGGGAACAGCTGGCACTGTTGGAGCCTTTGAGCAAGCTCTTGCAAGGTGAGGAGGCAAGAATACAGCCCACAACTTCATTACCTACAGCTGCTGATTAGAAACCTTTCACCTGTTCCATTCTGCAAATGCTGTTTTCCTGACAGTTCTTCTGAAGTGCCGTGCAGATGGGCACGTGGATCTGAAACACTTTGAAATACCAGCTGTTGGGCCAGCAGCTCTGCCCTAAGCTACGCTCAGAGTAGTTATGTTGGTCTAAAAGCAAACCCTGCCAAAAACCCACCGGTATGTAGAGCTCATATCCCAAGAGGGCCATGCATCATCACAAGCCACCTGGTCTCTCAAGCATCTGCAGGACTTTGCAGCAGAGCGCTGGTCCCACAGCATGTGCTCTGAAGGCTTTCTGTGTCACTTCATCTTAGGCACAAGATGATTTTTTTTACTGCGATCACTCAACTGGCAAATGAGACTTGCTCATGCAAACTGCTGGAAGCTTGGCAAGCTGCTCCCCAGTGGTCTGCAGCAAACCTGGGCAGGATCAGTGCCACAGCTTGAGTCCCAGCAGAGTGAAAAGCTCCCAAGTCAGATGAAAAACTTGCCTAGGGCAAGACTGTGTCTTGGAAGCCTTTCCTTTAGCAACCCAAGGTCACCACACGTTGGGCTTCCCTACCAGTTTCATGATGTTTGCAGTAGACATGCAGGCACCAGGGAAAGTATCGGCCCTAGGTTTCACTGCCACAAACACTACCGCACGCTGGCTGCTACCACCTGGTGTCACTGGGAGGCACTGGGTCACTGGCACAGACCCAGTGCCTCCCTGCACATTCTGGGACTCTGTCCTGGCTCCATCACCTCCGAAATAGCCACCCTGCTCGTTTCTTGTCTCAGACTTCTTCCCGTGGGTGCAGGACCAAGCTCCTGGTCCTGGTCAGAGCTGTGCTGGCCAAGGGGCGGCCTCCCTGTCCCCTGTGCCACAGTCCCCTGAGCTGGGGACATGCACCCCAAGCGCTGGGCAAGGTCTGGGAGAGGAGCAGGCAGCTTGGGAGGCACATGCGGGGCCACACACCAGTGTCACAGCCTACTGCAGTGCAGGCACAAAGCAAATTGGCTTCTTTAAGGGGCTGTATTAGGCTTTGCCTCTAACTCTGCCTGAGAGCGCTGGGTTGGGGGTGGCCTTTGCTGCTTTTTCACACTTTCCTACATGGCAGAGGTTGATCTCGCAGGAGAGCCCTTCGATATGACCAGCAAATGCAGGTCATTCCTCATGTTGTCTGTTGATCAATGGCTTCCTAGTTTGGGATGTCACCTTTGTTGCTCTTCCGTTGGCAGAAGAATCAGAGCAAATTGTCCGAATCCCCTCTTGTGCTGCAAACCACCCCGAGTGAACAGCTTTTGAAAACAGGAACGGGGAGCTGAGAGAACACTCCCTTCAGCCACATTGTCTCTTCTCTGATTTCTTCAGTTCTCAGTAACATTTTTCACTTTTTACAGCCTCAGCTATTTCCTTTCACTACACTTTAGCTCCTACCGTTCTGCTTATAGCAGCCCACCTCTCTATCCTCCTTCCCCCTCCTACCTTCTTTCAAGACCTTCTTGAGAGCAAACCACATCCTTACGTTCCTCTCATTGTTAGAGCCTCCACCACTGCTGCTGTTACAGCTCTACTTTTTTGATCAAGTGGTCTAGCGCAGCTCTGAACCTAAACTGCTCTTCAGATTTTCCCATCTGCAGGTGTGCAGGCCACCCCAGTAAGCTACGTTTTACACGCTTGAACCAAGTTCCTCTTAACTACACCATATACACCTCAAAACTGTAAATTATTCCTTGCAGTAAGTGCACGCTCTCCGTGAATTTGAAACTTGGGGCAGGTTTGTGGTCCTGTAAAAATAGTTTGCTAAACAAACTGCTGGACACTTCAGAGAAAGAATGAAAGAAAAAAGAGGATTCCTGTTTGTGTCATTTACTCTGGGCTTAATTTTCATTGGCTGACAATGCTAAAACTGTGCATTGTTGGATCATTCAGTGGTTGACTCAGCCTTGAGCTAAAACCGAAGCACAGGCTGAATTCTTACTGCACCACTGGCAGTGTTCACACTTACCTGCAAAGAGCATGAAGCAGTGATCACAAAATCCGATATATTTCATTCTGTGCCCCCAACCCTCTTTGCACTGTAGAAATGTTTGGGTTTATATTTGTTTTAGGGGAGTTGCCTTGCTATATCCAAGCAGCATCTCTGTCACATTCAAGTGGTTTTGAAGCTCGATCGATATTTGCTACCTTGAGAGGGAGGTTTCAAATTGACCTGGGAGCATGCTGGGGGGAGGCAGAAGATGCAGACCTGCTTCTTAATGTTCTGTTCCATGTATGCACTCAGCCTGTGAAAGGAAAACTATCTTGCAAGGATTATACCGTGCATGTGGGAAGATCAACAGTGGAGGCCTCTGGACTGAAAAGGTGGGAATCTGCTGTGCTAAAGTGGGGAGCAACAAGAGAGACATATTGATCTTTTGACATCTGGCAGCTGGAAGCCTCTAATTCTCTGTTCAATGGATTCAAGCCTGACAATGTGGTCACTGCATCTGGAAGTGACGTTTCCATTCCTTCAAATCTTGTCCCAAACAACCTTCAAAAGATGGATGCAGAGGAATTCACAGGGGAATTTTGCTCCCCAAGCATTTGGCATGGTCAGTGGGAAGCATGGTCCTACAGGCTGGCTCCCTTGGCCAAGGTCAGTTCCTCATGGGGAAACAGAAATATGACTGTGTTGTCAGATACCATGGATGCTTTACACCTCCGGTTGGTCTCATGAGGCACATGACAACTTTACTTTCCCCATCTCCTGCCTCTTTGTTGAGTTCAAACAGGTCTGGCCCCAGACCCAACCCCGATCCTCAGTCCACAGAGAAAAACGGAGCTCCTGCACCACCATAAGTGACAGTACTACCTATCTAGCTGATGTTTTGAAGTCATTACCAGATCCCTTCCATTACTTCTATATGGCCAGTGAATGTCCATAAGAAGTACTGACAGAAAACCTATTTTTGCTGACTTGAGTCTGACCCTGCTTGAATACAATTCTGTCTCTATTTGCCCTCTGTGTCCTGTGCAATATTTGTGAGATCAAGGACAAGTAGGTCTCAGTCCATCGCGGTCACTGACTGATCCAGCTGTAGCTCCTTCAATCATATCCCACTGGGAGCACTAAATCATGAGCTGCTTGCAGGGATGCGAAGTCCCTCACAGCTGCTTGCTGTCACGTGGAGCTGTGCACGCACAGGAGGCACACAATGGACTTGTCATTTTTTTTACTTTGACTCTTTTTTCACCTCTTGCTGTGATTGCTGTATTATCCTGGCAAGCTGACCTTGCAAATTCTGGTGCTCCAACCACTCTCAGTGTCTTGCAGCCCAGTCCTGAAGTCCATTGCACCCTCTTAAACCCAGGTCAAAATAGGACCTGGTGTTGTGAAGCCATTTCTTAGAGTCACATCAACACAGGCACACACTTCCCACTTCGGGTACTGGTGGCTTTAGCTCAGGCATCTCTGCGTGCTGCCGCCCATGTGGGCTATGGATGTCCCTCAGACACCTGTCTCCTGCATCTCTCATCCCCATCCCAGCCAAGCCAAGGGATGGTAAGAGTTTGATTCTGCCTTGCTGTCACACATGGTCCTGCCAGAGCCCCCAGGACATCCGCGTGGCCTTGTGGACCCATCGCTGCACCCCAGCTATCAACATGGCTCCTCTCTTTTGTTTCGGTTGTGGCTCAGCTTTGTTAGGCTGCTGCCTCTCAGAGACTTTCTCAGCAAAATGGCTGATTCATCACCTCCTTCCCTCCAGGCTTCAGAGAAAGCGTGTCTCATTTCTCTGTAATATGTACCTGCCAGGGCAAAACCAGCATGGGACCGCACTTCAGAGTCCCCATTGTCCATGCTTCCCACCAGAAAAGCACAGCGTCACCTTCACAAAGCGGTAGCAGCTTTGGGAGTCCCAGGTCCAATCAAAGGCTTTTATTTCCTTGTCTTTTCATATACCTGCAAGTCCTCTGAGGCCCCAGCACAGCTTTTTTTTCCACAGCCCAGGGATTTCCTTAAGTGTTACATAATTATCTCTTGGCACCACAGTTATGGACCTGGGCCCTGTCCAGAAATGAATGCAAATCCCGTGCACTTTCGTGCTGACTCTGCCCATCTCCTGCTGCTGCAGCTCCGTCCACTGCTCTGATGAAGAGCACTTCTGAGCCCCCAGGCTTTTGCCTCCTCTCCCTGCCCTGGGTGTCTTCTGCCGGTGCCTGCAGACCCCTGTGACACGATGGGGCCTGCTGCTGCTCCTGCGTCTCACTCCTCGTGCCTGGCACGCTCGCAGCTTCTCTTGTCCGTCACAGCACACGCAGCTCGGCAGAATGATTTTGTGGAGTTAAAGGCAGGGTTTTTTCATGCCACCCTGCCTCAGGTTTCAGTTTTCCCACTGTTTTCGTTCTTCTGTCACATGCACAGCGTCAGAGCACCACCCTGCAGACATCTAAGCTCCTTTGCTCGGCAAATGCCCTGTTAATTCTGGATAGTTCAATAGCATCCCTGAGCGATTTGCCCCAAATCCCAATTAGAACTCAGTCTTTTTTCAGGAACCCAGTTAACCAACCGTTTTTGCCTTAGATCTTTCCAGAACCCGTCTCTGTTTTCATATGCTATTTGCAGTCTCTGCTTAAAGCCACATCACTCATGAATTTAACACACAAGGCAGTGATAGCCCTCCAGTCTCTGCCGCGCAGTTTCACAGAGAGCTAACTCCACCGGCGTTGGCTGACACCTATTCCGAAGATCGACTCCATCAGAACTTGCTTTTCTCAGGAGGGGAAAGCAGCTTCCCAACTAATCTTCTTTTTGCTAAGCAAGGCTCATAGGATTTCTTTCATCTGAAAATTATAAGTTATATTGTGACGTCTCTGTAGCAGGGGCCAAAAACATGTGTCAGCTAGGAAAGCAGGAGGGGAATTTCTTGTGTGTAGATGCCTCATTTTCTTTAAGTGCCTCTGGATAGTCAGGGAAAAATAGCAAAGCTGTGGCCCTGCACATTAGAGCAAAAAACTTGAGGATGGTCCAGAGCAAGGGCAGTGCCTCAGTTTTCTTGGCAGCAGGTGGAAAGTTGTGGAAGATATGAAGCAGAGTCAGAAGCTCCTCCTTGGTTGAATCCCCTTGGGTTATGTCTTGTACTGCATCGGGAGCCTGAGACTCCATATGGGCATGTCTGACTGTTCCCACTGCAGAAAAAAAAAAAGCTTTCCCATCACAAAGGAACAATTTGGGGAACATCAGTAATTTGTCCTCAGTATTTTATCATGGAAGGATGAAACTCTAAGGGTGCAAAGACCGTAGTTGCTCACCTCATGGCTGATCTCCATGATCATGCTAAACTTAAATTCTTGCTCAGGTTGTGTTCGGTCTCTTCTGTTCACCCATAAAGGAAATGGGAATATTTTCAAGGTGACGACATTTCACTGAGACCTGTCGACTGAGCATCAAATCCTTACTGTAAGAATGTCCCTGTAGCGCACATCGAGATCAGCCCAGCCCAGAGTCCAGTCACTACAGGGGATGCAAGAGCGTGCTCCAGAAAGAGGGGTAAGTATGGAGGGACCTTCCCTCTGCTTCACCCTCCCAGCACTCAGGGACAATTTGATTTCTAAACTTGTCACTGATGAATTGGGTGTTAGCTCAGCCCATGCCCGTATTTTGTACAGTTTAAAAGGGTGTTATGTTAATAGTTGTGATTACGATCTGTTCAAATAGTAATTAATGCATCATTATATATTGTCCCTTCTCTTTCTGACCCTTATGCTTACCTACTCCCTATGTCTTTAGTGAACCGAAATGCTGGAAAGCCCCAATCCCACGAAGTTGTGTTACAAATCCATTCAGAGCAAATTCTGCAGGCCAAGCCTGTCAGCAGAAATATTTCTCAGAAGGGGAACTAGGACCTGGCAAAGTAAGTACCCACCAGTACCAAGATCATTCATGACAGATCTGAAAGTACTTTAAAAACAGGTTACTGCCATCTCCTCGTTTTACATGGGGGGCAGAGGGAGCTGTGGCTTGTCTGGTGTCACCCAGCTGCAGCAGCAGGGTCGGGCACATCTGAGGTGTCTGTGCAGCAGTGTTTCATGTCTGCAGTTCATCCTCCTGCCATTCACCAGCCAGCCACGGAAAGCAAGATAAATCCACGGACTTGATGATCTCAAAGGTCTCTTCCAACTGAAACGATTCTGTGATTCTAAATTTAAAAGCTTTGCCATTGACCTGACCTGGCTTTGGCCAGCTCTGCGTGATGGGAGAGAGAATAAACAGCAGCATTTATTGTCTGAGCCAATGCCCTAATCATGAGCCGAGGCTGCACCTCTGGTTTAGCTGGTCCATAATTCTATGACAGATCAGATACCAGCCAAAATTCCACATCCTACATGATAATTTAAAATATATGTATACATTTTAATGCCCAAGACCCATTAGAAGTCCTAAACCAGTCTCTTATGAAATCCTTTAGCCATTACTCGGGCAAGTGCTGTGTAGAACACTGTGTTGTTCACAGCAGGACAGCGCTGACACTGCTTTTAAGCAGCAGATTTGGTGTCACAGTGGCAGATAAATACAAGTGTCTAGTCAAGATAATAGCCAGAAAGTCACTTAGAATTTTATGTATAAAAGGAACAGAGTTTTCTGAGAAAAAGAAAATTCAGAAGTTGCTTATGTGTTACCAGAGATTTGTCATATAAGACACATAAGTCTCCCTCCAACTGCTTCTACATAATTAACTCATCTACCAAGTTAGGGAGCATCAGGCTTGGGTCTCTGCCCTCACGCTGGAGCTGGCTGTGTGCCTTTGGCCACCGTGCCTGTGGCTAGCAGACACCCTCCACCACCTCTGGGGCAGTCGGCATTTGCAAAGAATCTTGATTTTCAAAGCAGAGCCTGCTCTTTTGAAAATCTCACCCTTTTTGTGGTACCTGACCAGCGATGGAGACTTCAAGGAAGGCAGCCCAGGGGGTGGAGGAGACGCCTGGGTCTTGGCACAAGAGACCAGGTGGTCATGGTCCTCCGAGGCGCGCCCGGGAGCTGCTGGGGCGCTCACAGGAGCCGGCACTCACCAGTGGCTTCTTGGAAACGCTGCCGACGCGGGCGAGCCAACACCTCACGCTGTGCGGAGGCATCGGTCGTCGTTTCCTTCCTCTTTTCCAGAGACAGAAACAACCACCCGCCCCACACAGGCCGGTGCCCTTCTGCTCCGCCCCGGCATGAATCACCCACAGCTGCCCAAGGTGAGAGGAGTCACGGCAGAAATCCCCCCCGGCCAGCCCTGTGTCGGGCGGTTGTGAAAGACCCGAGACAGGCACGTCCCTCATTCACTCCTTCTTCATAACCAGAAAGGCAGCGGCAGCTATTATTTTGTCTGCTGATAACAAATTCACGGCTGATGCAAGGCTCCCGGCACTCAGGAAGGGATGTGCCACAGGGCTTGGTGCTTTGAGATTCTCCACCCCAAAAATGCAGCAGCTGGAGGCCAGCAGGGCTGAGACGTGCCCTCCAGCCCGTGCTGCCGCAGGGGACAGAAGTCTGACGGAGGCAGGGGCAGCTCTGCTTGCAGAGGAGGGTGATTGCCTGTGATGCCTGGTGAGGGGAGCCCTGAGGGGCATCTCTTCTGCCTGGTGGCCACGCTCTCCTTCTGGCTCCGGAGGAACACGGACCATGCTGGCACACAGCAGCTGCCTGGTCGCACCACGATGGTCCAGGGCTGGGGAAAGGCCACAATAGCTACAGTTAAGCAGTTACAGCACTATAAATATCTAGATATGCACAAAGATTTTTTTCTTCCCGAATTTTGTTTTCCCAGTGGCCGCTCAGGGCACAGCATGAGGGACGCGCAGGGCAGCTGGGGCAGGCACACACTAATAAATAAATGGTCAGGATTTTTTGCACTCACAGCTGCAAAACAAACCTCCGAGACATAAAATCTGTTTCCTCACAGCCAGAGACAAAAGTTCATTACCGTCGTTTCAGAGCACTTTCTAACAAGGGACCTTGGCTAACCCGACTGTGCTCGTATCTGGCTTTTTTCAGCAGCTGAACTCACTTTTAATTAAGTCAAGGTAGTTAACTTGCTCACAAAGGCAAGAGCAGACAAGCCGTTCTGGTGTTCTGAAATGAAGCTTTTTATTCTGTGTATATTAACCTGAGCCCTGCGTAGCAGAGGCATTAGGAGAAAGTGCTAAGAGACATGAATTGCCCCATTTATATGAAATTATTTTAATGGCTGTATTCCCTTGAACACAATAGAAAAGGCTCAGGAAAGGCTGAGATGTCAGAGTGCTGACATTGCTTTTTCTTCGTGACTGATCCCTGTGGTGATTTATTTCACAGTGGTGCCATGTATAAAAAGATACATGTTTTAAAAAATGTTTTAAATGCATTTTCTTTATCAAGGCAAGCATCAGCCAGTACGTGTTCAACCACTTTAGCAATCGCAAAGTACCCACAAAAATTGCACAGATATTTGCCAACTGTTAGTTGCAAATATCAGGCAAAACAGTATCAATTATATCTAACAAGGCTGAATAATTTCCCATATGAAAAATCAGAGGAGGGGGGAGATCTGAAACATATTTTTATTATTTATTCTTAGAAAATATTTATATTATTTATTGAATATATTTATGCTTCAGATAAAGTAAGTATAAAAAGGCTGGGAAATCTGTATTTAAAATAGTGTAATGTTTGCTCACCACATTTTGAAAATTACTAAAGGAAAATAATTCTTTCCTTTTTTTCTGCTAAAAGAATAGTTTCCAGTTTTAATCAGAATTGCATATCTATTCAACTTTTTATGTGACTTGCAGAATCCAGTAAAAAAATTAGTGACTTTTTCGGTCAAAATGAGAAGTCGGATGCTGACGAAAATAACAGTGCTATTGCTGTTCTCATTTTAAGTTCCAAGTATTTTCTCTCTCTTTTTTTTTTTTTCTTTTAACTTTTAAGCAATTTTAATAGCAAGTGAAAGCAAAATTAGCAACGGATTAACAAACTGAAAGGGGTCAGTTTGAGGAGACAGAAAGGGAACATTTGGGCAAGGTCTCTTTCCCCAGCTGAACAGCTCGACCCGGCTGAGGTGGGGTGGCACGTTGTCTCGCCCTCCCCCAACCTGCTGTTTTTCAGAGCAAAAGAAGTTGAAACTCCACGTGTGCCCGGCTGTCGTTTGAATGTATTTTGAATATCAGAGCCAGGTTTTTACCACCGAGCTGTACCCAGCGACCCTGTTGCCCAAGTAACATCAGCGAAAACAGCCTGGCAGGGTTTCACGGGAGACCTCGGCAGGCCCCTCGGCGTTGGTGCCGGGGGCAAGCAGGGCTGCTGTTGTGCAAGCCCCACCGCGATCAGCCATTTGACCAGATCTTCGGCCGAGTTCTGGTATGACCAGATTTCACTCATTCGAGCGCATTTGAGTTGTCACACTGTTTGAGCACATCAGTTTTATAACTCAGGGAAAGCTGCATAATTACAGACGCTAAAATAACGTGCTTCACAGTTTGTTCCCGGTGAGAAGTGCCTTTTAGCTTTGAGAGTCTGAAAATAACCAGGCTGTGAAAATCGGAACTGGTTTGGTTTTTTTACATAGCACCAAACAAAATCCCCTGGTTACTTTGTACTCTCTCCAATTTGATTTTAAAGATCAGTCTGCTTTCAGTGGCCTCACACCTTACACTGGCTCTAGGAAGCACAGTCAAGAGTACATCAAGCCGCCCCCGAATTCCCAGTGCATCCTGTATCTTCAGTTCAGGCATCCCAGGGAAGTCACTTTGCTTCGCTCAATTGCAAGCAAACCTTGAATTCTTCGTTTTGTAACACACTGTGACAAGTCTTGTGAAACAAATACAGCTGAGAAGGGATTCTCAGTTATGGTATGATTCTGGAGCACATCTTCCTCTGGCTTTGTCTGATACAACAACTCTCTGGAATCGTCTGGTCCCTGAATACCGGCATCCCGCAGCAGGTACCACATCAAAGCATCCCGGCCTAGCAGTTGCTGCTTTTCAACACGTAAAAACAGCAGTGTTAAATGTTGTAAACAAAGCTTAACCCACAGAGAAAAAAGGTCATTTAATAGAACATGCTGGCAAAAATAAGTCTCAAAAAAAATTGAAACCAGGTATTAAATCCGTTAGTGGAGTGGGGACCAGAACAAAAATGTCCACGATTGTAACATATTTGAAGATTCGCAACATTACATTTTGCATACGGTCTTTAATGTTCAAACAGTAACAATGGCTACTTTTAAATTAGGGTTACAAAAAACCATAACTTTCAGTGGAGAGGCACTGCAAGATTTGAGATGTAGAAACATATTTCTTCCAGAAGCCAAAAGGTTTTTGACTGAGGACTGCGAATACCTAGCCAATTGTGTAACTCTGCGTAAGTTTCATGCCAGGTTCTTTTACAAATCTGTCAGTTTTAGTGTTTCGGAGGGCAAAGGATTTGCAATCAACACCTGGAGAGAAAGAGAAGCAGGAAAGAGAAGAGTACAGAAAAGATGGGCGGTGATGGGAGCCCTCATCTTGCGCGCTCAGGTGCAGAAGCTTGTAAAGATTTAAAGCTGATATGAAACCTCACATGAGACCGGTCTCTCTGTATCACCAGAAGCCACTGTTACAGTCAGGTTGAAAAGTGGTAAATATTCACCAGCCTGGGAGCTCGCGGGACGATCACAACATCAAGTGTCCCATGAACCTATTCAAGGCGCTTGCAATGCAAAAACTTGCTCACCTACATCACAAGTGAGATCATCTCTGGGATTCAAAGGAGGGGAATGGTTTAATTTGGAATGACTCTTTATAGAGAAGCTCAGAGCTAGAATAGAGTATGGAGAACAGCACCCAAACAGTCTTTTAGGGATAAACTATAGATAGGCAAGATCTGACCTGTAGCTCACTTGTTTAGTAGGGTAACTCTTGAAGTGCCACCGTGGATTTGAATCAGACAAGTTGCTGCATCCTGTTGAAACACATGAGTCAGGCCTCAGTCAAACCAGACACAGGCCATTCATTCTCTTGGGAACCATGCAGAGAGAGAATCTTCCTACTGTGCTATGTGTCATCTTTTATGGCACCATGCTATTAGCCCACCAAAGGTCAGTTCTGAGCTAGCTGAAAGACAGGGAAAAGGAGAACAAAAATCTTGCTGCACTAAGAAATCCCCCTGGGATTTCCTCTATGGGCAGCAGAAACCTTGCAATGAGACAGATCTGCAAGATCTGAGATGGTGCTGAGCAGAGGGGACAGATAACCAGAGGAGCAGGGGAACACCACAACTCAGTAGGAATGTACAGCAGTGCGTGTTAACCCCACTACGTCTTCCAGAAACCTGGACTTTCCACCTCCTCAGCCTGCCTTTCTGTGCAGGAGGGTAACTTGGCCCAAGTAGGTACGTCAGGATTTGACTCTTAAAATTGCCAGGCTCCCCAGGATGCAAGCCCTGTCTCAGTTTTATTTTGATACAACCCAGGCAGTTATACTTAGTATGCAAACTCAAAAAAATATGTCATCTAGCCATCCCAAATATGCACATTCAACGTTGCCGTGTACTTAATTTTTTACTATAGTAGGTGACTGGTTTCACTAAAATCACTTTTTCGAAAAGAAGTGTGCTAAAAATATGTGAGAATTTTAGTGCTCATGAAAAAATACCCTCTGACCCTGGAGACTGAAATCTTTTGTCTCCAGAATTACAGCAGGGACAACAGAGGTGATGACTGCACCGATTCGTCTCTGCCACCCCAACCATGTATTTAAGCCAGCCCTTCTGGGGTTGTAACCAGGTGAGGTCTAGGAAGAATCAGGTTGATTTCCTCTTGGTTTGTCCCATGTTTGACCACATCACTGAGGAACAATACTAAGGTAACAAATCTCACAAAGCCACAGGGCAGGTGTCAACTGTCACTAAGTTTTGATCACTCCTATGCTGGACGTACTGGACTTGATGACTGTTATGTGGTGACTCGGGCATGTCTAAGAAGTGCTGGGCTTGCCTGCGGGCCATCTATTATATGGATAGGACAATTTGTTTCTGTGGTTAGCTAAAAGAAGAACCTCCAAAAAATGAAAACAAACTGTTAGGATTTTACAACAATGTATACAAGAGTCTTTTAAATAGAATACACAGTGGTCAGATTGTATATACAAAGTTCTTAAAGTAAAAAAAAAAACTTCTCATGGACAGACATGTCAAGAGGTGGGGGGTTGATCCAGGCAGAAGTTTGTCATTAAATAAGTGCAGACAAACCAACAACTGAGGAACATCATCAACAGCAACAACAAAATCAGCACAGCTGTTATTTGCAGATCTGCAGAATGGGCCTGCTCCAGCCCAGGCTAGCAAAGTCCAACCACAGGTTTGTGAATAAGGGTGTGTACCCGCACCTTTCATTTTTCAAGATAGTGCCCATGTGTGCCGGGGGGAGCAGATCAGGCAGAGTGCACAGCTGTCTCACTATGGGCACCTGCACTGTGGTCCTGCCGGGAGTCCTTTGATTCACCTCCCATCCTCTCTGCCACAGTATCTTTGTGTGAAGACAGAAATAATAAACGCAGGCAAAGCCACTGCTGACGGTCCTCAAAAGATCTTGCACTCGTTCATGGAGAAGAGCTTCCGCCTGTTCTGTTTTTTGGCTTGATTGACCGCTGTCCGCACGGCATACTCAAACACCTGCTGCACCCCTCGGTTGCTGAGGGCAGAGCACTCCAAGTAGCCTTTGGCTCGCACGTCCTGAGCAAGCCGCTTCCCGTCTATCGGGCTGATGCAGGAGGAACGGTAGGGCCCCGTGTCGCGCTGGTCAGTCTGAGTAGCCACTACCAAAATGGGGATGCGGGGCAAATGGCTGCGGATCTCACCAATCCATTTGTTCCTCAGGTTTAGAAAGGAATTGTGGTTTGCCACCGAGTAGCACATTAATACCACATCTGCCTGTTGGTATGAGAGGGGGCGAATGCCTTTGAAGGCATCGCTGCCAGATGTGTCCCAAAGGCCGAGGCTAATCTGTACACCATCCATGAAGACGTCCACTCCGGTATTTTCATATACAGTGGGTCTGTAGTCATCTGGAAAAGTCTCAGAGGTGAAGCGTACCAAGAGAGATGTTTTCCCCACTGCGGAGTCTCCCACCAGGACACACTTGATTGAATCCAGCATTTTATTAATGTCCAGGGCCAAAAGCACTGTCTCGACACAGCAGAAGTGAGGTGGAGAAATGCAGTGGTCTCAGAGGCTTTCTAGATAACTTCCATTTGGCGAGAAACCCTCCAAATCTCTTTACTTCTCAAGACTTGACTGTGTCACTTGAGTTCAAAAATCCCCTCTTCTCCCACACGGCTCTGTGGTGCTGCTGGTTTAAATTCTTCAGTGCTTCAAATGATGCTTCTGGAAGAGTAAAAATAAAATGTAGCATTTATAACCCACAGAGAACAGACCATTATTGATCAAGATAAAGATGCCTAGACATGTCTTTGGATGGCCATGGGGAGTACCCCACATCGAGGACCCTGAACCTTGCTGTTCCTTGTGTGTGCAGCAGCTATTCACGTAAGTAACCTTCTTGCTGCTCCATGGGGGATAACAGTCACAGATCACCTCTCCCATTCTCCACTGACATCAAATGGGTTTTTTTCCTCCAACTGTCTAAAAAGTTAATAAAATCAATTAACCTGCTCTTAGTGAGACATTTCCTGCCTCTGACTTTCACCAAGACAGACAGAATCCTGATCGCTCTTAACCGATCAGTTCAGTTCCCTTGAAAATGTACCCATGCTCTCTAGAGGTAAAGGGAAAAAAAAAAAAAACCCTTCACTAACCAATTTGGCTATTTAAGCAATCCTATAATGAACAGTAACACAGAACAACTTGTGACAATGAGGAAGAAAAAACTTCAGGTGCGAATTTCAAGCAAGATGAACCCTAACAGTTCTCAAAAACAATGACAGATTCACAGCAAAAATACAAAAAAAAGTTCAAAATTTTTCTCACAAATCATTTTCAACAACCAAGAAGCACAAGCCAAAGAAAGCCACACCACCAGTACTTGCCCCAGTCAAACAATTTCATTTGAAGGGGATACAGCTGCCCTGACATTTACTCTGTTGTAAAACTGAACTGAGAGTACCTCTTCAGAGTATGTAATTGCTTTTGAGCTCCTGCCAGCATTCAGTCAAATTTTCCTATTTTGAAAGCGTTTGCCTGTTCCCCACTAGCTGTGTGCAAGATTCACTGCTCGCACACGGCGACGCACAAGATGCTATGAAAATCACTAACTGCAAAACTGAAGGCAAATTAGTTCTGCTCAACAGAAGTAATTTAAAAAAGTATCACTGCATAATTTCAAAATGTCCTGTGTATGCTACACAAACAATATATTTCTGTCTCCCTCATATATGAAGAGAGAAGTCACGGCTTCAGGTTATTTACACAGAAATTAATGATGGCCACAGAAAGCATATACTCTATGTTACCGTAACGCTCTCCAGTTTCAGTACCCTAATCCTCACCACCACCACCACCACCTTCACCCACATTTCTAGTACGCTGAAAGCTTTGGCTGACTCCACAAAGGGGAAAAACAAAGGAAAAGAGGAGAAAAGCACTAGGCGAGCTTAGAGAGAGCGTTTTACAGGCACTGCTGGCAACTCCCCCGCTTTCATTTTGTAGCGAGGCAGCGCCTTACCTCCTCTCGTGCTGCCGGCACACCTGCATCTCTCCCACCCCACGCACTGACCGAAAGAAGATGTGCCAGCTTCTTTATAGACGTGGCTTTATAGAGGTGGCACCAAGCCTGCGAGGCAGTCTTCATGCGTATTTGAGTTACCGGTATCTAAAGGAGTTGTTGCAACAGACGGCGCTTCCTGGTCTGCCAGCGCGACCGTGCTCTCGCCACCTCAGCTCGCTTCTAGGAAGGGGGATGGAGGCCGAGGCTGCTTCATGGTATTCCTGGCTGCCGGGAAACAAGCTGCTTCTCGAATTTAACTTTTGGTGGCAGCCGTTGGAAATTTGCTTTTAAAGATTCAGTAGGTCTAACTCCACTGTCTCGCCTTCTCCCTTCCCCAAACAAGGTCTCAAGGGAGTTAAACAAGACATCTACAAAATATATCCATGAAAAATTAAAAAAGTATATGCAAGATACACAGTCCAATTACCTAAATGCATCGTCGTCTTTCCTTTGGGGTGTTCTACTTCAAAATTGTGTCAGCAGTACAGTTTGAAAGCACCGCAATTCACCACAAGCAGTAGCATGTGATTCAGACAAAGCTGCAGGCTCCCAGGAGAAAGTTAGCATCTACCAAGTCTCCTTTTCAGAACGAACATTTCCTTGGTGCAAGTAGTCCTTAATGCCTTCAGGCTCGTTATTTTGTCTATATTTGAATGTGGGGAAAAATAAGGATGTCCGAAGCACGGCTTTTCCTATTTCATAAATGTTTCATAATTGTTCTGGTGCTCAGCGTGTTGATCACCAGGTCTGATTATGTTGGCTATTTTGGAAGAAAGTATATAAAGGATTAAAGACTGAAAAAGATATCAAGGACTAGTGAATATGTCTAGTCGACACAGACATTGGGAAAAGCTGAAATATTCCACCGCAACAGTGTGGAACTGTTTTCAAAGCAAATGATACTGTTCTACAGTTCATTGATGAGTAAAAATGAACAGTATATAACAAGCTCCACATTCTGGTCCTGTGGACAGACTGCCATCAGTGGTCCTGACCTTGCTTTTGTTCACAGGAATCTGGAGTTCATGTAACTCCACACATAAGCGGGACTACATATGAGCATATTGAAAATACATTTTTAATTATGTACACAGCCCATCCTTGGCGCAGCCACAGGGTAAGAGCAGTATTAGTGTATTAAAATAATTACGCAAGTTCACCTCAATTAATGGAAAACTCTTTACATAAAAGACCAACAGAAAACAATGTCATTCAAAGGACAGGGCAGTACTGGACACTTCTACACCTCAGTATACAACCAGTTGTGTAAATATTTGCAAAAGCTTTGGTTCCTTTCTCTCATACTATACACTACGGTCCTGGTCCAATACTACAGCATGATATGCCAATTAAAAGACTACACAGAATCTTCTGATCACAGATGGTTGAGTCTAAACTGCAGATTTATTTTTTTCCCGACAATTTAGTTTTCCAAATTTTACTGACTTTATTAAGTCCATTTTGGATCTGGAATTCCAGATATAAACCCGTATCTTCTTTTACACTCCTTCTGTTTATGTTTTCATCTCTCATAACAATAGAAGACTTTATTTGAATAATAAGGTGAGAGCTTTTATAATATTCTTAAGTATAAGACTACATGTCTAATTCTGATGCAGTCATTCTGAATAGTGACCTTTATAAAGTTTGAGTTTAACCTCAAATAAAGTTCTTACACATTTTTAGATAGGGCACTGTTTGTTTTCAACTGTGTCATGTTGTTTATGTAACTAATGCAACATTTATTTTCTTCACTTTCTTATTTTCGTTCTCTCTGTCTTTGGAATACAGAACCTTGGCACTGGTCTGTGGTTATCAAGCCTTTGGACTTCAGCGACAACGTGAGCACCAGAAGCCATACCACAGCCACTCTCCAGGCGCTGCCTGTCCGGCACCTCAACAATCTCATGCAATAAATGCTTCACACTTGATCACTGCTGAACACGATACGGAGAAGGCGAGCGGTGTTGTCAGCCCGTCAGGCGAGGGGATGGGAAGAGGAGCACAGCAGCACCGAGGTCTTTGCAGGTGGAGGATTCTTGTGAATATACATCCCATGAAAAACTGATCTAATACTTGTTGAAACAATTCTACCAATGAAGGAGAGCAGGGATGCTTGTATCAGAACAGGTAAGTTTATCAACTGAACCAATTTTCATTGATGCCAGGAATGCCTATTGCATCTACTATAGTGAGCCATAGTGAGCATGGCTTACTACGGCTAAATGTCTGCAGGGGATGGACAGTGTCTTATGACAGGAGAAAATAAAAAGAGTCAGGACTCCTAATTTCAAAACCTACCTATGAAATTGATAGTGCACCCTCGGGTGGGCTGAGATTTGGAAGGAATTAGCTCATAAGTAAACAAACAACGCAGACAAGACAGCAGGCTTTTTAGATCAGGCAGTCATAAAATGTTTCAGAGAGTTAGAGCAATTAACATGCTATTATTGCCAATATCCGGTCCCTACCACAATTACATCTCAGTGCAGTTCCTGTTGATATCAGGATAAGAGCAGGCTAATTTTTCATTTTGAGCACTGTGTACACTAGCTCTTGAAGAGACCTGACGTTGTGAGGAAATAAAAATATTTATACTAATAAAAAAAGTTGAAAACCACTGGAGAGACTTCAACTTGCTGTGCGATGTTTGAATGCACGTATTGTCTATGCCTGCCCACATCACTCCTGTAAGTCCCACCTCACGCAGAGGTGGGGTCTGCAAAATAGTATCTACAGTTGTTCTCTATCACGTTGATTGTAATCACTGCTCCTCCTAACTGCGCGGCAGACACACAAAAACTCCCCTTGCATCCCTTAGATAGAGGCTCTCGAGGAGAGGAAGGAGACATGGAGACTACCTTCGCTGACCAGAACAATGCACAGCTTTACACCTTCACCTCCACCGGTGCACTGCAGGACACAGTCAGGGCCTGAGAACAGCTCCTGCGAGGAGGAGGAGGAGGAAGGCTGGCAGAAAATCAAGACAGATTATGCTGTTGCCTGGTTAGGGGCAGCACCCAGAAGATGCAGCAAGGAAAAGATTTGCTGCTGTGACGGAGACGCCGCTGTGACGGAGACACCACTGCCATTGTGGACCCAGTCTGGATGCTCAGCTAGATCACCAGGTTGCCGAGGCCATGCTACCTTGTTTTCAGCTCCATGGCTGAGCTGTACTTGCTCCATTGAGATACAAACCCCCAGACGGCTGCACGGGCCTTTGCTGCCACAGCACGGGGCTGCTGGAAAGGAGTACCTCAGCTGTAGTGCATCTGGAGACCACAGCTGGCCTGCAAACCAATGGCCCCTTGCTGGGAGGTTTCCTGTCACACATTCATTAAGCTCATGCTCTGACATTTGCGTTAGCTGCCTCCTGGTTTGTAAACTCATTTTAAGACAAATTCGATCTATAGCACTAAGTGGCCCTGGTCTCGCCAACCTAGGAAACAGCCTCCCACTGCCTCAGATACCGTTTCAGTCCATGAGGGAAGTCTGTGGTGGTACCACTGCCATGAAGGAGAACCGGCTCACAGCCCCTACCTTTGCAGGGTGCTGCATCTTCTCCCCAAACTACTCCACCAAAAAATCAGCATTCAACTCATTCACCTTCCTAGCAGGCTACCACAGGGGCCATCTTTATTCTCTGGCTCAAGGACAAGATGGCAGGTCATTTAATTGGCAGAATGCTTCAGCTGTCTGGTGTCTTTATGATACTGATGGATTAATTGCCAGATTATTTCTCAGTGTGTTTTTATATTTTAAAGTATTGAGGGGATGCCTAGAAGCTTGGATGAGAGCTTTTATGTAGATATTTTATCCTTACGTACAATCACACCTGCAATGGCTTCCTAAAGTTAGAAGAGCAATCAATGTGCAATGAACCCATATTTTCAAAGCCAGGATGTCTTGTCATCTCAAAAACAATCTTCATCCAGCATTAAAAAAAAATGTAGACATAACAACTTAGAAATTTTTCTTTCACCCCCTTATTCACAAAACTGAAATCCTGTTCCTGTTTTCAAATTTCAGTGCTTTGTTTTGAAAAATTACAAAACTAAATTATTATTTTTTTAAATTTCTAATTTATTAAATTTATAGAAAGTGGACAACCACTTTCTTAGGAGCCTTTGCAAAAAAATCACTTCTGGATCAAGACAACACCTGAAAATTTAAACCCCAGTTTCTTTCTTTGGCAGTTTCAGCAACTGAAACTGAAGAAAAGGATTTATGATCAAATATTCGGTCATCTTGACAACCTTATTATTAGCAAGGGAACTCAGGTCATCAGATTTAAAGGAAATTCCCTCATACTGAGACTGGGGAATCTCGCTATAAAATAGTGACAAATACAGACCAATGTTATTTAGAAGATGAAATCAGACATTAAGTCCTAGTAAAGGGATGAAAGCTTTCTGTATAAGAAAATGTTTGTATTTACACACATGCTTACACACTGCTCACACATATGAAGCTGTATAATGAGAGAATTTTAAATGAAAAATTGTTAGTTCATTACTTTAGTAATCATACCTATAATGCATATATATATTCAATGGATATGACATGTCTAAAGATCTATTCAATTTACTAGAGTCACTGAGAAAAACTACTTAACTCTCATTTTAATTACCCAGTTAGACAAAAGAAATATTTATTTTATCTTCAAGAACCCTTTAGCTGCAACTAATCACACCTTGATTCAGCTACTAACAAATTAAACATGAACACAAATGATTAGAACCACTTCAAAAATTAACAAAAAAGTCTGTAAGACTCTCATGTATTGATCCAAGATCCTAAATTCAATTGAAATCAATGAGACCTGGCAGTGCTAAGTGCCTGATTCAAAATTCAAGCCATGAGTCTGAAGTCATTTTTCTGTACAAGTTTATGGCCTGACATGGTAAACTCTGGACTATGTGGTATTTGTGGCGCTATAGGGCTTTTTCAAAAGTGACCCATTTTCAGTATAAATGTTGCATCCTCTCCAAAATAGAATTTTGGTAAACTGAGTGTAGCAAAGCATCCCCTTCACAGAGGACCAGCTCATGTGCCGTTCTCAGTCTGATCCAATATCCTCCAAAGTCAGGAGAAACGCAGCGGCATGTCGTGCCCAAAGCATGGCGCATGTCTTTGAGCTCAGAGCGTTTCCCTTCTGCAAGACAGTGGGTATGCCACCTTCCTTTCCCACCCTTCCCTGCGATGATATTTCTTCTCTGCTCTTAAGCAGAGAAGCAATTCTTCTTGAATCTCACCACAGACACAGCCATTCATGGAGCAGCTGGTGTGCAAATGTCACACGTGTGTATGTTCAAGCACAGAAGTTCGCCAACCATCTGTCCGTCTGCGTTCCCTCATAGTCTCTGTTTTTGTACATACACACATACATATATATATGTGTATATATATATATTCACCATTGACATAGAACTACTCTTTTTTTTTGAGTCCAGATGGAGATACAGACACGCTTGGAGATGAACATGGATAAAACGCCACGCGCTTTAGCACTATCACACATACCTATGAAAAGTCACTCTGTCTATCAGAGTGGACTCACAGCTAAAAAGCAAATTTCCACCGAAGCCTAACTGCACTGTAGCCAAACTAAAGGACTGATGTTATAAAATGCATGATATTTAAGTAATTGACTTCAATGAGACTACTGTGTGTGTAGAATTATTCACATGTGGAAGCGTTTGCAGCTTTGGGCCCCAAACCACTTCAAATTTTTCATGCCACATCCTCTTTTAACACAGTTCACCTTTCTTGAAGTTGGAGACAAATCAAAAAGGCACTTACAACATATTTTTGTAGATTTTTTTTTTTTACAGGTTTAACTCTTAAAAATCTCCTCAAAAAATTTTGGCTCATAAACTGTGAAATCCTCTTTTATTTACAACCTCCAACCATGACTGTGTTCTCTTTCCAGAAAGCCTGGTCCTTTCCCTATTTCTGTTTGGGGGCTTTTTGACCATCTGCAGATACAGGCTTAATCATCATGAAGTATCAATTTCCCTCACGTACACAACTAATACGTGTTATTTTTAAATAAGCATTCGTAATTTCTTGCAGAATTATGCATTATTTGCTAGACTGGATGCATGAAGTGTATATATATTTCAATATTTCAAAAATATTGAAAATAAATCAGTGTACATTTCAAAACATAGCTATTGCAATAATGAATGTATACATCCATGTACGAAATTTATGACATCCAGAACTACATGCATGTGTTTGTATGTCTATAGACATATAGAGACATGTATATATACATACGCTGATATTCATTCATTTGCAGAAGACTTTGCTACAGATTGCTACACCAGACGCGTATTCAATGTAACATATCTTACCGTCATTTGAAAAACTACATACATATTTTGCATCAAAGAATGGATGCATTATCGAAATGACCGTGGTCTTTAAATTACTTTACTTCTACATATAGGTACGTATATGTATTTGCATACACATGAGCAGAAATGACTGCTGTGCTAAATCTGGATTTGAAATTACATAGGTACGTAACTGATAGATAAAAGTCTTACACATACACAGAAATTACATAGTCACATGTTATGAACAATTACATTTCTACTGCGTATGCAGCCGTTAAATTTTTTAGGTGCATCTTTACGGTATGTTACAATGATTTCTTTTTAAAAAGATGGATTTATATTAAATCCTGCAGATGTGTAACTTGGCAAAACATTAAAGCTAATAACCTGGCAGCTCCACATACACACTTGCATTTACTGGCAAAAGGGCTTCATCTCTTTGGGAGCCTGTGTAGAGCCCGCTGCAGTGGAGAGGGCCGATTGCAGGGTGTTTGTGCTCCTCTCCCTTGTCTGCACAGTACCTCATCTTCTTGACTGGGTCTCTTAAACACCAACAAGTCATCAATATTAACAGTATAGCTAATAGATGAACAATGCAGGTGATGTGACATCCTAATTGATGTTTGAAAGTCTTAAAAAAATTGTCCTACCATTTCTCCACTGCCCCCCACAGATCCCTCGCAAGATCTCCAAGGTTACTTTCAGAGATCTTTTCAGATTTAACTTTGCTCTGGTTTTATAAAATAAAATAAGGAGACTCCAAAGCCCAGATCTTCAGCCCCTAATCTCAGGCTGAGGCTCCATGTTTATTAAGTTATGTGTTTGCATGAGTTTGATTTCAGGGTGAGGTAAAGGTGGAGGAGGAAAATATTAGTTAGAACAGAATTATCCAATGTTTGATGGAAGATTATTTTTGCATACTTTGTGATAAGAATAAAATGTATTAGATGTATAGGTGTTTTGAAGAGCAAATAATGATGCTTCAGTTGATCAAACAATTCAGAATAATGACTTGCTAAAACATACTGATTTTTTTTTCTTTGGGAAGAAAGCATATTTTTTTCATGTGACTTCAGTTTTGCTGTAATGAATGTTAAACTTCTCAATTAGCAAAGCTAGTAAAAAGTAAGCAATAATAATTGGATGATTATTTATTTTATTACACTGAGAAACTGACTGACCATTTCAGCTTTTCCCTTTAGAGTTGTTAGCAACAAAAAGCTTTTTCTTGTGTCTGTATATATTAGACTGTTTAAAATCATAGTCCAGATTTCAGCCAGAGGGAAACTGTCGTATTTTTAAGTTCATTCTTAAATTTTGTGTCTGCATGCATGTACGTTAAAATGTTAAAAATTTGGAGGGCTTGGTTGGAAATAATTTCAATCAGTTTGCAAGTAGAAGGCGCAATACAAAATGTACAATTATCATATCTTTTCCTGCATTTGTTGATTTAAGGTCTTTATCTTGTAATTTGTTTTATAAACTAAAAAAGGAGTTGCCTTCCACGATCTATCCCACAACTCACCATTTATGCACTATACCCAGTACAAGGATAAAATAGGAGTTAGTATGTATTACAGGACAGGTAGAAAAATATTTGTATTGACTATGTAGCCTCCCTAGAGTTCCTTAACTGTAGTAAATTAAATTAAACACCGTAAATGGGCATGCCTACTTGCCTACATCAAATTGCCTACCTCCTATGCACAGTTATGATTAAAGCCCAATTTCAAATGAACATGCTGTCAAGATTTCTTTTTTTTTTTTTTCTGGAATTAGTATAAGTTATACCTGGTAGTTCAGATTTTACATTGATTTATATCTTACACTAACCGTATGCTAGAGCAAAATATATTTCAGGGCCTGTTTTTCTTTACTTTCCTCCAATTCGAGTATAACCTTAATCTCTTGTCACTTTCATACAAAACATATAATACTGCAGACATCACTGGCTCATATGGAATAAGTTAAGTGAAGAAAAGCCTCTACTCTTTACCACCAAACATAATACATAAATCCTTCTCACTCATTCTTCAGTTGAGTATTTTGAGAAGCCATTTCAGATACTTAAAGCTGACATCTATTTGGCTTTCAGTTGGTTTAAAGATCATGCAAATCCCCATGCTACGGTAAATCTTAACACAGAATTTCTGGTTTTCAGTGGGAAGCATAGAAAGTTTTCCTTGATATTCTTGATTTTTACATATTTTGCATGAAAAAGATCACACATATGAAAAGAGAGCTATTTTAGGAGAGCTATGTTTGAACATTATGAGAACATTTCCCATGCTTTATTTTTGAATCCTGGTGGACTTGATTCAAACTCCGAGACATTTTACCCAATGGCTTTTCATCCAGAATTAAAATTCCACCGAACAACACATGAATTTAAAAACCTGCATTTGAACTGATGGAAACAAAAGAAATTACAGGAGAGGGTTTTAAGACAGATGCTTTGGAATATATTTTTGCAATGAGAGGAAGTTAGTAGGTAATTCAGTATGTCATTAATTCAATAACTTTGAACTCTAAAGACTTTACCAGTTTTTAAGCACAGTCATTTAATGAAAAAAGAAGGCAAGCTGCAAACTGTGTGTCCATTTGCATGCCTCTCAACAAAAGGAAAGAACAGTTTTCTTGCTGGAGCGGGAGGTTTCAATGACTGTGTGCACAGGGGGGGACAAAAACAGACCCCAAACTATGTAGGGGTCTTGGTCTCACGCTTTTATATTAGAAGAGCCAGTCTTATCTGTAGTTTGACATAAACCAGGATAACCCTCAGAAGTAACTCATGAGGAAAAGAGATGTCACCAGATGGTACAACAACCAAGCGAGTGTCAACTATTAGGACTGGTTCTCCACGCTCATGCTTGTTACAGTACGTTACCACAGCCCTTCGTGCCGGCTTCTGCCAGGAGAGGTGTTCGTTCCCTTTCCGGAACATGCTGGGTCTTTCCTATGCGATAGATCACCACGTCCCCCCATTGGGGAAACCCCCAAACCATAGCAGAACCCACGTGTGGTTTCCAGCAGGTTCATACATTTCGACAGGTAAAGACAAGCATGCCAAGCTCAGCCCCATCCTCATCCCTTAAGAACTTTCACTCCTCCCTTGGCTTCTGTAACCAAAAATTCAATGTGATTCTCCGCGCAAAAGAAATATGACGCAGACACGGCAGCAAGCGATTGTGCAGGGTGGGAAAGATCAAAGAATCTGCAACAAGCGCAGGGCGCAGCCACGAGTGGGCCTGGGCACAAGAAAATGCTCCCACACCTGCCCTGAGAGGAACACATGCCAGCAGCAAGTGTTCAGACCGTGTTCCCAGCTCCCCACCAGCTGCCGTGCCAGCAGTGACGGCCACCCTCTGACACAGCCTCCTGCAGAACGTGGCCTGCTGGCAATATTGCTCCCTGCTGCTTTGGCAGCTGCTCATTTCAGACCCAATACACCAAGGGTCTGTACCCGTGATTTCCAGTGCTTACACTCCCTGCTGCATTACAGAGATTGTGCTGGCTCCAAGTATCTCCCCTTGCACTGCAGACCAACGCTTTTGGAGGTGAAGGTTTTGGTGAAGGTTTTCCAGTTCTTCACTGACGTAAGAATTGAAGTATAACTAAATTCTGCTAAGCATATATGAAGCTGTGTTCGGTTTTGTGGAGAAGAGTTAATGGTGAGCTCTTCAGCCCACAAATTCTGTTGTAAACTTTGCTTTGTTTCACTTGTGTGATCCTGTCCAGTATTTTAAAGCCGTAATGCTTTGATAGTGGGCTTGAGACAGCTGCAGCCGACTTCCTTTCTTAATTACCACGCTGGGGTTATCCCATTTTTCAGCTGTAAGCTGTACACAGAGCATAGAAACATTTGAAAACTGCTGATTTAATATAACCACACACCACTGGCCAAAAAGTGACAACCTAATTTGGAAATTATGTTAAGCTGTGTAACGTGATGCCCCAAGTGCCACATTAAGTCTTTGAAAAAGGCAAGTTTTTTTATTTCTTTCCAAACCATAATCAAAAGCATTATAAAAAAAATCTGCAATTTTTCTTTGTATGGTCAATGCCAAATTGAATTAACCACTTGAAGGATGCATTCAGTAATGTTCAACTGTTTCTTAATGAAAACTACAGAATCATAGCGCCAACATTTTACAAGGAAAATGGGGGGGGGGGGTTGCTTTAGAGAGAAGAGGTGTTTTTTCATTGAAAATCCTTTTAATTTAAAGCTCCTAACCCAGCTGCTGCTATCCACCCCAAAAGCAAGAGAAACAGCAGAATTTCATCTCCCTGCCTGGGCATTCTCTTGGCTGGTCATCAGAAAGTGTCACTGAGAAAAGCTCCTCTGGAGCTTCTGCTGGTGCAGCCCCGCTGCTCTACAAGGTGGGCCGGAGGCACAGCCTGCAAGGCTGCCACCACAATTTCTGCTCGTTTCCTATGTGCTCTGGCTACACCGCAAGGCGTCCACTTACATCTTTAAGGATTTATATGGCTCGCCCCTTGCTCTACAAGAGATTGCCTCCCTGATCTCGCCGGCACTGGCAACTGTGACCATTGCTGATGCAGCTTTTGCATCAGTCTCTCTCTTCGTTACTGGGCTTATGCAGCAGGGAGAGTGCTTTCATTTCATCCCCAAATTCACACTCCCAATGCAGCAGCTGAGCCAGAATTGGTTAAACTTCTACATATAAACATTTTCTTGAGAAAGCTGGTCACCAGGCTGGAGAAGTATTTTTAGCAACTTTCTAGAAGTATAGCTCCTTCTTCCTGGTTTTCCTGTGCTGCATGTAAATGCAGGGACTGTCTTTGGATATAGTCAAACACATGAGGCCTGATACTTTGGCATGGTAAAATTCCCTTAGGATGGGTTTAAATGACAGGAATTTACAACCACATTTCCCTGCCAACGGACTATGAATTTGTGCCTAACTATACATGAGAATCAAGTCCATTTTTAAAATTTTAATTCTATACTCTGGAACTCAGATAGCAAGTACAGAATACTTAGAAAAACACAGAATATCTATAAATACAAAACTACTATTTTTCCTAGTTTGTAGCATCTAATCTAGGGAATATAAAGCTTGGTATTCTGCCTCACCAAGGTCTACTCTCATAATTTAGCAGGAAGCAAGCGCACATGGGTCTTTTCTACCCTGTGGTTACTGCCCAAGTCTCAAACACAGAATTCACATCAAGTCTGTACACACTTTTTCTGGTAAATTGGACTTCACTTGTGTGATACATCTTCAGAGCTGTTTTAGAAAAATGAGATCAAATCCAGCTCTAAAACAAAGTAAGTATACACGTATGGTCTTTTCTACTGGAGCATTTATAAACATCCACAGATTCTAAATGGTGGGTTTTGGAAATGTGAAATATAAATCAGCACAATGCCAAGCACAATCCCACCTTATTCCGACAGCAACAGCAGACGGGCATGTACGACACCAAAAAAATGCTGACAGATCTGCTTGCTAGCAGCTATCTAACCTCATTCATCCTACCTTTTTCCTCAGTAAGTATTTTCTTCAGGATAAATCCCGTGTTAAAGCTGGCCTCCTCCGGATGCCACTGTCCCACTTCTGCACCATCCAAAGGTGGAAACACAACTGAAAGAAGAAGTTAGAAAATCTTAAAGCCACATTCAGATTTTTTTTGCAGGGACCTGTGTCAGAGGGATGGTTCCGGCCTCTGTGTGCTTCCTCCTCATTCACCTTTTAGATTAACTGCCTCTCATTGGCAATGTGACAAAGACCATCCCACCAGCACTAGAGCATCGTAAGATGCAGGTTTTGTAAGCAGAATCTAGAAATGGGTGTGCACAAATGTGCACACATGTGCACACACACACATACTGCTCTCTACGGGAATCCCACACCACGAGCGTGCCACGGTTGGCTCAGAAAGCAGAGGAGAAGAAGTTGTGGGGGTGAAATGAAAGCAAAGTTACAGCTGCGGCCATTTAGACAGCAAAGGAAACTCTTCCATCTCAGAAAGTGGCGGATGTGCTTGTTACACACAGCAGGGCCAGACAGCCGCTGGAACCATAGCCAGTGACAAATTAAAAATATTTTGAATCTCACTTCCTAAGAACTTCACAGTCCTAAGAACCTAAATTTCACCTTTCTCAAATTCTCACAATAAAATCTTCACCTGAATTTGCTTGGGAACGTTTAAGATGAAGCAGAACAATTTTCTCATAACCACGAGTACTTCACAAATGGGGAAGAAAGCCATCCTTTGAGGAGTTGCAGGTTTATACATGCCCATCTCTCCTGGGTTCATAGTTCATACAACAGCAAAGGGGATCAAAATCAAGCCCACCATTTTTAGAGTAATTTCTGGTTTGTCTCTTTTTTCTTATATCAGTTAACATGGAAAATACCGGCATGGCACAGCCCATCACAGCCTTTTTTCTTTTATACAAGGCCTTTTTATGCTGAAGTGGAGACAAACTATGGAACAAATGAAAATCCAGAAGATACACAACCTGGGGCAGAACTAGACCAACAGGGTATCACAATAGTGAGTAATTAACAGATGGCATTAAAAGTAAAACCGATTATGTGAATCCATTTAACAAACTTATTAATAAAACTAAAACTAAAGATAGTGAATTTGATTCAGAATACCAATTCACATTAAGATATTTTAAAAAATAATTAAAAAAAGAAACGCAAAGAACTCACCAGACACAGGAAGCTGAAAGTGGTTGTTGGAAACAAACGTTTCGGAAGTCAACTATTCTAGACGAGACAGGGGAAGAAAACTAGAAGAGTGGCGTTCTGTTCTCTTGGCTTTTTCAGACGGACTTCTATTTTAGCAGATTAGAACAATGATATTATTAGGAGAAAAAAAAAAATATCAAACCTCAAGAAGTAACCAGAGACCACTGCACGTACAGGCCAAATTAGTCCTGGCAACTGGGTCTAGCTCATCCGGAGGCAGCAGTGACAGCAGACCCAGATGTAGTGTGACGAGAAACAGCGGCGTGGTTTAGGGTAAGTCAGCTTCCTGGTGAGAGCTCCTCAGCGCTGCCTGTGTGGGTTTTGTTGTGGGTTGGTATATGTCTTGCTCTCTTTGGTGACTATGGGAGCAGAAGTAAAAACCTTGAAGATGGGGGAGGGCAAAACCTCCAGGCTGCTGAAAGCTTTCTCTCAGAGCTCTGCTGCTCCTACAGTCGCCTCCTCTCTGGCACAGCGGTGAATGGCTTAGTGCAGCCCAGCAGCTCCCGCACCTGCCGGGAGAAAAGGAGAAGATCAACAACTGCCCGCAGGTTCTACATGCGAGTCACACTCCAGTAGCATGAACGAGACTTGAGAAATTTTTATGCAAGCTGGAAAATGGCCCTGGCTTTAAAAAAAAACCCCAAAACCGAGAGTATATCTGTCCAGTTGATCTTGTGCAAAACCCAAGGCAGGTATTTTGGGGCTTGTTCACCATTGGTTTATAGGGATTTGTTGTAACTCAGTGAGGATTCCCCAGTAGCATTGGTTAGGATTGACAAGTACCATTTTTACTAGAATACGTGTCCTCTCTTTCTGCCAGCACAAGGAGGCTGAGCAGGAGGAGGGACCACAGGTGTGGAGACTCCCACCTTTCCCAGCAGAGACAACCTGAGCTGGCCAGGTTCTCATCACTTCCAGCTTTCCTACCACAGCACTGAAAGCAAAGCTCTGATGATAGTCTCAGGACATCAAGTGTCAGGACTACGGTCTATACTTCAGGACCTGTGAGCCCAAGAGGTTGTCCACTTTGGCAATCAGACTGCAGGGAGAGTGTTCCTGTCCCATAATCCCGAAGCAGCACAAGAGCCCTGGCACGGCAGGGGATCTGCCCCAGAGCTGAACACGAGGAGCCCCGATGACCAGCGCAGTGTGCTGGCTGCTCCTCAGTCAGGGGCATGAGCAGTAGATTTTCCATCAGCACCAACACCGGCCCTGGAGACAGAGAAATGGAACCCAAGTCCTTTTCAGAAAATGTTTTGGGCTCAGTGAAGCCTCTTCAGGCCATCTCTATCCATGAAGCAACAGGAGCAGGTTGCCTGATCCAAATCTAAGGCCGTTTATTTTGTGTTCCTTGAAGGAACTGTCTCTGTTCAGCTGTCTCTGAAGACAGCTAACGAATTTGTCCACATTAAAGTTATGGCAGTACAATGCATTCCAAGATAAAGTCATACCGCTTCCAAGAATGACTACAAACCAACCAAATAAATTATAAGATAAAGGAAAAAAGAAACAAAATTATAATTTATATGTGGATGAAAGGCAGTTTGTGCCAAAAATATAAATAGCTGCTGAAAGAACACAACCTGTGTAAACATACTGTAAACCTGCTGATACAAAGCTTGCAGAACAGTGCTGCCCAGTTAGGCTGGGGGATCAATTTGTTTCTTTTCCCTATGAAACGAAATTAATCCAGTTAGTTATCAATAGGGATGAAGGCAAGGAAGGATGGCACACAGAAGGCATTTTTGGAATACCATCTTCTTAAAAGCTTCAATCTTCCCTTTAGTTTGAGACAAGATTCCGAACAAGGGGCTTCAGCTCATTACCAGTATACGTGAGAACTTGTGTTACTTAGTTTTCTCATTAAACACCTATTCTGTTTTTAACCGGGTTTGGGTTTCCCAATACCAGTGCATGCAATCAGGCAATAAGTTTCCATTGCGATTGTGATAAAGAAAATCAGACACCCAAACACCCTGAAATGTTTCCACCAGAACGCGACGGCTTGTCAGAAGTAGAGAAATAAATACCATTCGCAAATTATATTGATATAAATGTCTTTGGTGATCATCACCCATTTTGGGTTCGCTACAGATAGCAGCTGCTTAAAAATGCAACTACTCTTTTCTGTTTTGCACTGCAGACTAATCCAGATGTGAGGCCATCTGGCTAAGCAGTTTGCATTTGGATAAAGAGCGCATCCATCTGTAAAATACTTCATAAACAACTTTTGAATCAAACGAGCTCAGTGAAAAACCGAGACTGTAGAATAAGAAACATGTTCTAACGTGTCTTGATTTCCACCTATTTCCCTCAACTCTGCTTCCTGGAGCATCTTGACCCAATAACTCACTAAAAATAGTTGAATGTCAGATTTATTTTTGTTTCTTCCATTCTATTGGGGTTTTGTGAAGAAAAATTTGAGACCTTTCTTAGGGATGCACATGCTTCATGCACTTGCTCCATCACTTCACCTCCTAGTGACCTGGAACACCACAAAGAGACCCTCAGCTCCACACTCTTTGCACAACACACAGGCAATTCCAAAGTTAGGTGTAATATTGCAGCCTGACAAGTTTCTCTTGATCCTTTTGATCCTTGGTTTTGTTTTTTTTTTGTCTTTCTTACTACAGTTTTTCTGTTCTTTTTCACCTCTTCATGCTGTGCAGTGAAGGGGAACATCTGGCTGTGAGAGAATATTGTTAATAAATTCTAAAATACGTTGCTTCTCCTTTTTTTTAAACTCAGTATGAGTCATTATCTGGGACTTTCAAAAACAAACACTTTGTTGTGGAAAATATTTAGGGGGGTGCAGTGGAGGGTTGCAAATTATTTTTGCATTGAAAAGTAAAAGTTGACAGTAAAAATTAAAGTCTCAAACCTCAAGTAACTAAGGGTTTATGACCAATTATATAAAATAACATTATCCAGGGTTTTGTCATGTAAAGTGTATAACGAAAAGTCACATTTGTCTCTTAATGCACTGATTTCTGTCTCACTTGGAGAAACCAGCAGGCTGCAGAAGGGGGTTGAGATCAAGGAAGGGAGCTATTCCTGTCCCCCCCTGCCCGATTGCCTTTTTGTTCTCAGATTCACTCAGGTCTGGTTTTGGTCTGCCTCCAATAGTATGGTATGTGAGATGCTGAGGAAGTAAACTATAACACTCTTGATATCCATTGTATTTAGCCCTTCAAGCCTTTCTTCCATCCTAGATGATCATTATATTATACAAAATAAAGCTAATTGTTGCTTATGTCTAGGCACTGCACCAGAGATATAAGCAACACCCAAGAAGGGTGCCTATTTGATTGAAAAAGAGCCTAATTTTTAAATTTTTTTGTTAACATTTTCAAAGGGAGGGACGAAAAATATATGTGATCGAGATGCCAGCTGTGTGTTGGGAAAACTGGAATGTGCCTATTTGTTTTGCCTCAGGTTCCTGGGAAGTACAGGGGAAATCAGGCAGGTTGCCCAGACCCATCTCAACCTGGAGGTGAAAGCACTCCCTTCCCAGGAATAGATGCCTCAGAGAACAGGAAGCTTCCTCACAGCCTTTAAAGGAGACCAGGCACAGCAACTCCTGAAGCATTACTCATTGTTAGAGAAACAAATCTGAAAGAGGAAATGAAAATGTAGTTTCACAAACACTTCCTACATGGATTTTGGTTAAACTCTTACACTATTCATTCCTTTGCTTCGATGAATTCAGGCTCTGGTTCCTCAGCAAGCTAACACAGTGGTTAGACACCCCTCAGTTTTGGTATTGTAATGAAGTACATGGTGATAAAAACAGAATCCAAAACCTAGCATGAGGCAGGTTCCTTATATATCATGTGGGGAGGACTAGAGGTCTTCAGAGGGTGAGTCAAAGCCCTCCAGCATACTGAGGCTGGAGCATGCCTGACAGAGAAGCCTAGATGCCTAAATGCACACCTGAAATGCCACCCCCTCCCCAGGGGGTTACAGAGCAGGTTACAAAGTTCAACCCTCAACTCAGCTCAGTTCTTGAGCCCCTTCCCGAGGCATTGCCCCTTTCTTGAGCCACACCAAAGGAGCTGACACAGCTCTGGCGCAGAGGGAGAGGTGGTGTGCTGCTGGCAGGGAGTCAGAGCCAGAGCTGCAGGTCCCCAGTGTTGTGGTCATGGGCTCCATGCCAGCTAGGTACCACCTCCAGCCACCTTTTCTGCTGGTTGCCATCCCGCACCTGGCAGGAGGCAGAGAGGCAGCGTGGGGCAGCCACAGCCTGGATACCGCTGGCATACCTAGCAGGTAGAGATGGCCAAGGAGCACCTCCGTCTGCCCTGCAAAAGCAGATCTGTGTGCTCTACAATGCAGAGATGGAGTTGCCCTCAGTGACAGGCTTGCCCTGTACTTCAAGTGGCCACAGAGCAGCCCTCCAGCTACCCATGCTTCAGGGGATTTGGACCCAAGCCACCCAGTCTCAGGGTGCAAACAGTGCTGAGATGGGCACAAGGCACTGAGCGACTCAGACCTGGGCACATCTGAGCCTGAGCAGCACACGCCTCTCGGGCCCAAAACAGAGAACCCTGAGTTACACAGGTGATGGTCACATTTGGTTTTGGCACTATTTGGTGTGGGCACCTACATTTATCCAGCCTCTTTTCAAGACTGGTGTACCTCTGTTCCATACATTAAACCCATACACTTGTGCAGACAAGGCAGGCAGACATATCCCCACTTTCTGAGACCACAACCTTCTGCAGTCTTAACTACAGAATTACTTTTTATTACTTCTATATATTTTCCTGCTGTGTACAGGTTACTGATTAGCTCTTTACCTGGGATATTTCTCTTGAGATTGGCTTGTGTGACAAAGCTATCATTTACACACTTCTTTTTTCTTGGTATCTGATAAGTAGAAGTGGGTGTGCTAACTTCCTAGCACAATTCCTCCCATGACGCCAGCACAGAACGGGCGGTCAGGTCAATGCATGGGAAGCGCTTTCCTCCAGGGCAATATGAAAACCTACTTCCCCTTTCTTGAAAGGGAAACGTGCTTAGGAACTGCTCTGAGTGTTACTTAAGTCCCCTATTTCTTGTTCTTAGACAGTCTAGCATAAAAGCCGTCACACCACTGAGAACAAATTCAACCTTCTTCCCGTAAATCAGGTACTAATTCCCAAAATACCCATCCACCCTATTGAGGGAACAAGATTTCTTCTGCGTTTCATAGAGTGGTTCGAGTTTGAAGAGACCTTAAAGATCATCGAGTTTCAGCCCACCTGTCTTGGACAGGGACACCTCCCACTAGACCTGGCTGCTCAAAGCCCCATCCAGCCTGGCCTTGAACACCTCCAGGGATGGGGCATCCACAGCTTTTCTGGGCAACCTGTTCCAGTGCCTCATCACCCTCACAGTAAAGAATTTCTTCCTAATATCTGATCTAAATCTCCTCTCTTTCAGTTTAAAACCATTACCCTTTGTCCTATTGCTACACTCCCTGATAAAGAGTCCCTCCCCAGCTTTCCTGTAGCTGCTTTAGGTACTGAAAGGCCGCTATAAGGTCTCCCCAGAGCCTTCTCTTCTCCAAGCTGAACAATCCCAACTCTCTCAGCCTGTCTTCACAGCAGCGGTGCTCCAGCCCTCTGATCATCTTTGTGGCTCTCCTGGACCCGCTCCAAGAAGTCCATGTCCTTCTTATGTTGGGGGCCCCAGAGGCGGATGCAGTACCCCAGGACGGATCTCACCAGAGTGTAGTAGAGGGGCAGAATCACCTCCTTTGCCCTGCTGGCCACATTCCTTTTGATGCAGCCCAGGATGCGGTTGACTTTCTGGGCTGTGATCTCATATCGCTGGCTTTCATTGACCTCATTCACCAACACTCCCAGCAGCAGGGCTGCTGTCAGTCTTTTCCCCCCTCAGCCTGTATTTGGTGCTTGGGATTGCCATGACCCAGGTATGGGACCTTGCACTTGGCCTAGTTGAACTTCATGAGGTTCACCCAGGCCCACCTCTCAAGCCTGCCCAGGTCCCTCTGGATGGCATTCCCTCCCTCCAGCATGTTTGACCGCACCACTCTGGTGTCATCAGCAAACTTGCTGACAGTGCACTCTATCCCACTGTCCATGTTGCCAATAAAGATATTAAACAGCACCGGTCCCCATACCAACCCCTGAGGAACAGCACTCATCGCTGCTCGCCACTTGGATGTCGAGCCATTGACTGCAACTCTTTGAGTGCAGCCGTCCAGCCGGTTTGCCCACTGTTGTTTTTCTGCTGAAGCTCGAAGGAGATATTTGCAGCACAGAGGGGCAGAGTGGCCACGCAGCCCTGGAGCCGGCAGGGAGAGGCCAAGAGTGGCCGGGCAGGCAGGCTGCCTGTGGTGGGGGGACAGACGGTGGCCAGGACTAGACAGCAGGCAGAGGAGAGCCCTGCCAGGGGCCGGCAGCCGCTCAGCAGCCCCGGGGTCTGAGGGGCAGCCCTCTCCTGCCGGCAAACACTTCCACACGCATAGCGTGCAAGCCCACATCTGTTTCTGCAAATTGCCTGACTTCTGCAATTTTCCCTCTCTCCGGGGATACTCGCACTTCCTTCACCCATCTGGATTCAATGCAAAATTAATCCCAGTGGCTTTGCTGAAGCTGTGGAGGAGGCTGCGGTGGTTTTCTCTGTGAAATGGCACCCGACCCAAGGCTCGGCCATGGCTTCAGGGCCAAATCAGCTCCCCTGGCTCAGCCCAGGCCTTGCCCAAGACTGAGAGCAGCTGAGGTGCTCCCCAGCGCCACTGCCCAGGCAAGAAAACGCTGAGGCAGCCAGAAGCTCTGATGAAACGCTGGTTCCTCCTTTCACCCTGCCCAGAAGGGCGAAGAGCTGAGCTCTGTCACAGCAGGGAAGTGCCGGAGGAAGCAGCTTTTCTCACCAGGCCTGCTGCGAGGTGGCCCCAGGCCAGGCCC
>JAOXNO010000033.1:65230498-65263734 GCA_028565335.1 Limnodromus scolopaceus | reverse complement strand
TCTGTCACAGCAGGGAAGTGCCGGAGGAAGCAGCTTTTCTCACCAGGCCTGCTGCGAGGTGGCCCCAGGCCAGGCCCTGGCGGCCATCCTGCCCCAGGGCTCCCCCTTCCCTGCCTCCCCAGCAGCCCAGGAAACCGCAGCTGAGGGCAGCTGGCTCCCGGGCACGGGGGGAACCACCAGCAACGTGGATGTGGAGCACACAGCTTCCCCAGGTCATCCACCCATGCCGAACAGGATGGGACCGGGTGCTTCTCTCCCCCTTCTCCCCCGGGGCTGCTCCTGCCCCGGCCCTGCACCGCCTTCCCGCCCCGCAGCACTGCCCTGTCTCCTTATTTCCACAGCCTGTCCATCAGCCTTGTCAGGGAAAGAAATACCTGCACAAACTAGGCCTCCTGCCCCAGCAAACTCGGGAGCCATTGGAGTTCCTCTTGGGAAAAATCAGCAAGGTGGAGGCAGCAGCTGTTTTTTATTTTGAATGTGGAGATGGGGATGGTCCTACTGCACAGCCTCTTCAGTTTCTAGTCTGTGAACACGGAGGTGTCTCCCCAGAGGAAGGAGACTGAGGCAGGTGCCCTGAATTGCTCCCAAAGCCCTCTCTGGGGGAAGCCCCCCTGCCAGCCAGGGTGCATCATCCCTCCCGGGACGTTCTGTTCTCTCTGCAGTACATCAAGATAGCCACTAAACATGGCTATTTTGGTAAACGCTGAAAAGCTGAAGCTGCCAGTCACCCATAGGGTTGCCTATATGGCACTGCAAGACAGTAAAAGGGGTTAATCTGGAAGGGCAAGAAGGACACACAGGTGAGGAAGACTGCTTTTACCTTCACTTAGAGGTGGGAATCCGAGGCAATGCTTTGTGAGTTAGCCGACACAGAGCAAACACCATTATGCAGAGCTCCCACAGCCCAACTTGAAAGGACTACCGTTCCCCCATTTACAGACTAAATTGGTTAAATTTGTGGCGCAGGCAGAGGATTTCCATTGCTTGCTCTCCTGTTCAGTGTGCACAACCAGCCATGGATGTGTAAGAAAGAGGAGGGTCCTGTTTCTCGGGATGACACAAAAATAATAATGATCCATCCAGTTGCTTATCAAGCTTGTAGAAAGAGCAATCGTCATAGCAGCACTGCCACACTCCAGTGTCCTACTGCCCAAAGAAAGTCGCAGATATCACATCCTGACCACACAGAGGAAATGCATCACCTTTTAATATTTTCACTATTATTTTAGCACTCCCCAAGTCATGTAAGATGTCTCCTGAGGCACATGAAAAAAGTTCACTACTCACAAGGAGTACACAAATCTAGTTTTAGACCCAACACCATAGCAGAGGATACAAAACAGCTTAGGACAAGGAGGAGGAAAGCAAGATGGTGGCTTTTATCCTGTGCTCCCCCTCAGTCCTTTGTGTTTCCCCGGCTTGAGTTAAAGATCACACAGCACAAGGGTCTCAGGCCATGGGGACCTCTGGTGGCACTGGGGATAGTGGCTGCCTTTTTCAAACCCTGAAGTGGCAAGGATTGCCTAAATGTCCATTGTGGAATGGATGCCAAAAACCCCATTTGTTTGCCAAAAAGCTACCAAAACTGCAAGTCCTCCCCACCCCCAAAGTCTGCAGCACAGTTTTTGTCTCAGTCAAGACAAAGATCTGTAGCATTCTTAAAATATGAAAGCTACATAAATAAGGCTGAAAGAAAACCCCAAACCTGAACACGGTACAAAACAAGTCACTCACAGGATGTTGAGCCCTATCTACTACATTTAATTCAGCAAGAATGGTGCATCCCAGCAACGGTCTGCTTTGAGATGCTGGTTTGGATACATCAGCACTGCTCTGCTGGAGCTGGAGGAAACTCAGCAGCTATGGTTTGAAGAACTTACAACAATTTATTGTCATTTAGACAATTATTCTCTCACCTGATGACTCCTCCTGACCTGGGAATGGGAATCAGGAAAAAACAAGGAAACCTGAGAGCTGAAATATAAACAGTTTTAATAGAATAAGACTAAATAATTAACATTAATAATACTAAAGAACCAATATTGATCCTGATACCAACACAAAATATACAAGGATTATACTCAGCCAGCAGGAAGCTGTACACTCCCAATGGGGACAGCAGATGTGGGACACTGTGAGCGCGATGGCTTCAGGAGGAAGGGAAGGGCTCAGGAGTCCAGCACCGGGGCAAGAAGTTCTCAGGATTGCAGCCATCAAGGGAGAGAGAGAAAATACACAGCAAACTTTCTAATTTGTATTGAATGTGATGTTCATGGTATGAAATAATCCTGTTGGCAGCTTGGATCAAGTGCCCGGGTCTCACTCCTCCTTGTCCCTGCACCTGGCAAGGCTTGCAAACACTGTGACCTTGAAACCCACACACCATAGCTGGCTATAAAGTAAATATTTTCACAAATTCAGACACTAGAGTCTTCTAAAAAATGCAGGTTTCCCTCAGACATGGCCCATCCACATACCTCCATAGATCTTCCTTCCCCACAAGATTCTTGCATCTTACAGGGTATCCCCATGCCCTGCATGTTCCCTCACCATCTGCCTGATGTATATTCCATTGAGGTGTGGGAGAGAAAGGCTCCAGACCTGATTTGGCCTCCCAAGGGCTCTCCAGCACCCAGGGACACAGGGCAGACCGGCCCAGGGGGTGGTAAAGATTCCTGGATCTTCTGAAGCTCCTGCCATCTGGGACAAACACAGACCCTGTTTATGGGAAGGGCTCTCTGAGCTAATCCTCAAAGGACAGCACCTCTCAGCTCCATGACATGTAGAAGCCACTCAAGCTCTAGGAAAAAGGGGGGAAAGGGAATTTTATCTCCTGATCTATCCCACAGAATTAATGATGGCAACTAATGAGAAGCCCTTGCTAGCTCAGCTAGACCTACTGATGCAGAAAGTCAAGCAACATCGAGGGTCCTTCCCCATGAGGGTTTTTAAGAAGACTCAAGACGACACTGGCAACACCCACAGTAGCATAGACTTCACCAACCACCACAACATCTCTGTGTCTCTGAACAGACTGATTTGTCCAAGCATCCAGGCAACTACCCTACAAAAGGCAACACAGAATAGCTAAAGGAGAAACCCCAACGTTATCATCTTCAAATCTAACTGCAAAAACGAACTTGTCTTGCCCATCTTTAGCACAGAGCAGCAAGTGTATTTTGAAAACTGTTGTGGTTTTCGCCAGATCGGCCAATCAGAATGACAGATGGCCCTTTTCCCCCCTCTCCAAAGAGAGAAGAGGAAGAGATAAGGAGATACAGAAGTTTAGAATGAACTAAATTACTTTAATGAAGTATTACTATTAAAATCGAAAAGGAAATAATGAAATAGATATAATACATACAAAACCATATCAAGCTCCCAGGACGACATCACCAGCAGGCTCTGGGGGAGTCCCAGACTGGACTCAGTGATGGATGCGAACTGGATTCCAGCTCTGGAGTCAGGAACACGCAGATTGGGATCAAAGGCAGATGAACAGACAGGGTCCTCTTTGGACATCAGCCATTGAAGGAAGAGGCTGACCCTTCGATCCCTCAGCTTTATACTGAGCATGGGGCAGATGGGATGGAATACCCTGTTGGTCAGGTTTGGGTCACCTGTCCTGTCCGCTCCTCCCCACAGGTGGGACCCCTCTACGCTTTTTCTGTTTCCGACCCTCCAATGGGACAAATAACAAAATTGGCTGACCTTGGTTGTTATAGCAATAAGTATAAGCAAGAGCCTCTCTGCACACCGTTCCTTGGCATGAACCACAAACATTGGTCTTATCACCCTGAGAACGAGCACTTTTCTCCACAATATGCCGTTAATTTCAGAGAGTTAGAAGAGGTCTAGCTAAGATGTAAAATTACTGAACAGAAGGTTGGTTCTGTTTTACCTCAAACTAGGACAAAAACAAACTCAACCCCACCCATCTGAAAAGAAGAAAAAAAAGTCACCAAAACAATACTCCGAATACAGTATTCTCCCTCTGAGGAAGAAACGAGCGGCACGTGATGTGTAGTTACATCCTCTAGTGCACATCATACAGAGAAACAACAGCTGTGGCAAGGGCAAGCAGTAAAAGCTGCTGCCACCATCACTCCATGGCATTAGCAAGGGCACCACCTATTGTCGAGCTGCCCGATGCATTCCACCAGCAGACACAACATTTCACTATACTGCAATGAGCTGGGCTGAAAATTTCTCTTTGCCTCAAGCACTATTTTTATTTTGCCACATTTCAATTTTCAGCCTTAAAGTTCAACTCATTTCCATAAGCAAGGGCAAACTGAAACATTCCACTTCTCGTATTTAAACAGGGAGAAGGACTCTCAAAAATCCCCAGAGAGCCATCAAGGAGCAAACTCCCAGCTGGGAGCAGAGAGGAGCTCAGAGCTCGCCTTGCACACAGAGGAAAGAAGGGCATGAGCTGAAACAGAAGCTGGTGAATCAGGACGGACTGTTTCAAGCTAGGTATCCATCCCGCGTCCAGAGGGGAGGCAAGTCCAGAAGCAGTACCTCCACTTTAAAATGTGACATATTTGACAGACTAATCCCCAAGCTGGACCTTGAGCCACACTGCCAGAGCAGGGAGTCCTTCAAGTAAGGAGCACACAACCGACCAGACATTCACCGAGTCTGTGGTCGAGTAGCTGTGGCTCACAGTCAGCCATATCGGATCCAAGCCAGCATCTGCCAAGCTTTCATGTGTTCCCAAAGCCTCATTAGCTACGGCTTTGCTGTGCAAATGCACAAACCTGGCTTGTTTCAGCAGTCCATCCAAGCTGCAAGGCAATGAAGTCATAGGAATGACTCTGCAGGAGTTAACTCGGGTCAAAGCCAGTTGTCCTCAACCTGAGCTAATAAAACAGGCTGGACTCTGGCCAGCACTTTGCTCTCAGGTGTCTTTCCACGCTTCCAGGAACATGACACAGGAATATCTGCACAGAGCAGGCTTGGGAAAAGCCAGCCTGACTAGCTCTGCATCCACAATACGGAGATTGCGCTTCCTCGGGATCCGACCTCTCCCTGCCCCTGACCTAAGGGGTCTTGCTAAACAAGGTCTGTCCAGAACACCTCCCTACCTCCTCTCATCTTTTCAGTGGCCACACCTGCCCCTCCCCACGGCATACACCATTGCCCTCACTCGCACATAAAATAAGCCAGGCCTGAACAGCTTCTCTTCAGCTACTTCAGGCCAAAAAAATATCTGAAACGATGACCCTTATTTTCAGTAATGTGAGCATTCAGCTCCCACTCACAACACTTAAAATCAGGCCACAAATCTGTTCCTTTTTACGCCTGCAGATGGTTGCTTCATCTCCCTACAGATGGTATCCTCGAGTCAAGGCAAGTGGCTTTCATGCAGAGCTCCAGGACTTCTATTTGAAAAAATTTGATACAAGCTGAGATGCAGTCTTCCAAGGAAAGACAGAAGGCTATACTTGTGGCAAAAATCCTTTATTAAACTAGATTTTGTAAATTCCTTTTCACATTAGAAATTTTAAATGCAAATTACAAAACTGTATTTCAGTAAAAAATGAAAGTTATAGTTAACAGCAAAATTACAACTTTATACAAATAAAAAAGTAATTTTTTAATTTTAATTTAAAAATAGACATTGATATCTTCCAATGTACTGGTCCTAACAGCTTTTACAACCGGTAGCTGCAATACGAGGCCTTTTCGCATGCATATTCACATAAAGTGATTTAATCCTCTGCACAGTTCATGTAGCTGAAATAGCATGAACAGTTGGGCTTTGGTTGGGTATTGTGTGTTGTTTGGCTGGTGTTTTTTTTAAAAGAGAACATGATACTTGGAAATTGCGGTAAGTCAATGAACTCCTCTGTTCCAGTGTTCACATCCTCTCAGCTCTGCGAAAAGGGCAACGTTACACTGGAAATGTGAATTGCATTTGAAGACATAAGCAGTAACGTAAAGTCTATGTATAATTTCTCATATTACATTTATGGCAACCCTTTTTTGCCATTATCAGCAATGAAACTATTCTCTTGTCTACCCACCATATTTTGTGGCAAGATTAAGTAACTATTCGGTTACATTTCACCTCCTCAAGTTAAACCTTCTAGAATACATGCTCTGGCAAGCATGTAAAGATCTTCCCTGACATTGCACATACTCACAATAGTCATGGTTCCAGATGTTCTAGTGAAGTTCTAGGTTACGACTAGAGCATCTGGACAGTGCTTAAATGGGGATTCCCCAAGTCACAACGTGTTTCCAACAGCCACAAAGAAATGCCAGTTAAACTTTGCCTGAGGTGTCCTTCAAGAGGCCTATAAAGGCATTAAGTTTAAATAAAACTGTACCACATACTATTAAAAGCAAAAGCCAAAGTCATTAAAATATTTATTACCAAGGTATCTTGAAATATTAAAAAAAAATAGAAAAATCACTTTTGCCCTACTACTTTCACAATCAGCAGAAATATATTTTTAAACACCCACATTACTTAGGTGAGTAACATTCTTCATTGCACCTCTGGGCCGTTTTTTGTCTTTACTGTAAGAATATCCATCAATGCTTGCACAAGCCTTACATTTTGCATTAAAAAGAAAGATAATTTTCCTAAATTAAAAATTGGGTTAAATGTTAAAATGTTTTTCAAAAAAGCAAGCAAAAGTCACATATTAAAGGCTACCAGTCATCACAACCACATGCTGTTGAAGAATAGAATAAAAAGTAGTACACAAAATAGGTATTTTAACAGTCATACATTATTTCAGAGTGCTGGTGGCAATACTGCTAAGCACTACTTTAATCAAAAATATAAGATGATACAGAATTTACAAGATACCTCAGGATTCTCACTGATGTAACTGCAAAAGACATCAGAAAAGATGGAAATTCTAAGGTGCAACCTACTTTGAAATACCATTTTGAAACAATTATATTTGATATAATATATAGTGGGATGAATTATAAAAACAATCAAATAAATACAAGAAGTCTAGTGGGTTTTTTTCTGGACTGTCTGGCAAGTAGCTGAAGGCATGGAGACCCTTACTAATAAAAGTCTACTTTCTTTCTCTCTGTGCACTGATTTTCTGCTCCGTTCTGCACCCAGCTCAGCACAGCTTCTAAGCACATGCTTAAGCTCCTGCAGAAGAAAAAGGCTGAGCTGATCATATTTTCTCTGAGTTGCAACGGCAGTCCCTCACCCCGAGCTGCTGAGGCTGATGGAGACTCTGTCACTAACTTAAATAAAGGCAAGACCGGTTCTGCCTATGTTAGGATTTTAAACGATTGTCTACCACCTAAGTTCAGCCTGTAACCAAAGAGCAGACACTGGGGGAAGGATCAGCCTGTAACCAGACAGGGTACTCAGAGCACCTTCCTGAACCTCAACAGGTACCCAAAGGGCCAGTGGAGAGAGGAGAGAGAAGTACTCCGTGTTGCTCTTAAGCTCCGTGCTCCTCGGCTGGCTTTGACAGACCAGGGAAAACAAACTCTCCTAGTAAAGGGTGGAGCTGAGGCTTTGCCCTGAAAGATTTTTTTTATGCATTTATCCAAACAGGACTAAGAGACAAAAAAAATAATATGGAGGGACATAGCTCAGTGGGAACAGCTTCTTTTCTGAAAAGTCCTAGCCCTTTTCCAGAGATTGTTTATGCACTTTTTATTCCTTCATCTCTTTTGTCCCCTTGGTCTTGCATTTCTAGCTTGCAATGGTGATTGTGAAAGAGGCCCCCGAGCCCACTGGTCAGAGCATTTTCTGGGGAAATTTGAGTCAAGTGCAATCATTATCCCCTTGACTAAGCCAGAAGAAGGAAAAAAGCAGTGTTTCTCATCTCCAGGGTAAACTTGTCAACAACTAGGTTATGATGAACAGATGGGGCAAGACCATAACTTTTTCTGCCTGTCTTTTGAACTGAAATCTAAGCTGTGTTTCCATGCCGGCAAGGGTGTCAACATGCTGAGTGAATCAGGCCACCTCCCAGAACAACCAGAAGTCTTGTAAGCTTCCCTGTTTACAAGCACATCTCTGTAGGGCTTGGCCACCCAGCAGCTCAATGTGCAACGCTTCTGAGCATACGCTGGGACCTTTGCTGGGCAACTCAGCCACCTGGGACAACACTTTAAAAAGGTACCCCTCCATTGGTTACATAAACAGCAGCACTAAGGAAAACCTGTTCAGGAGCAGAAGGGAGTTCCTTGGTCCAAAAGGAATATCCTAGCTCTGCTGAGGCAACCCTAGCATCCGCCACCCTGGACAGCTGATCGTCTCAAGTCCAAGTGCCTAAATAACACCTCAGCATTGTCACAGAGGATGGAGCATGGCCTTCACCACACAGGACACCGTGCGGCGGCAGAAACAGCTCTGCTAGTGCTGTTTGGGGAGCACAGATCCTTTGTGTTTCACCCACTGGTTACCAGAGCAGCCCAGAGAGAAAGAAAAAGAGAAGAGACACAATTCAGATGAACTAAGTACCCACAAAAAAATATAAAACTTATTATGACAGTCTGTTATTCCAGTAAGAGTCCTTTTGATTAAATATTGTTCAAGCTATTCTTCCGCTTGAAATCACCATGAAAAGATTGCTGTATCTGTTGGAGCATGACAAACTCATTTTTAAGTCTATCGTACATTGCATTCACTGTGTATATATTACAGTAAATATGGATATTCAGAAGACATCATGTCTTTCAGTTTGTCAGCAACTTATACAGACACATTTTCAAGTGAAACCTATTTCTGTGCACAGCTTTTCTCACAGAAGTTCCTTATTACTACCCATGCACACAAATGGCAGAACTCGCACGCATATATGGATTCATACGCAAATTCTATGTGCATGTAATTCCTGTGTAAAATTTACTGCAAAAGTGGTTTAAAATTAAAGAAAACACTCTTCCATTAATCCTTAACCTATTAACATTATTCCTAACACAGAACTGTTCTGAAAAAGCCTCACAACAAAAATTCCTACGCCTTTCAAGAAGCAAAGATGTAAATAAAAGTAGTAATGCATTGCAGAAGATATTTCTATTAAAAAAAATGTTCTGATAGCTTACCAGAAATACTTGCCAAAGTACAGCTGTTTATATTTCTGGGAGGTGGTGGTGGGGGTTGTTTGGGGTTTTTTGTTGTTTTGGTTTTTTACACAGGTATTTCTGGATGCTGATGCAACACCACCACCACCAGAGTAACTTTTGCACTCCCAGACTTTCCAGTTAGGCAATTACTACTGTAGTATTAGTATTCACTTTGATGTTAAAAATACATTTAAAGTGTCTCACAGACAATCATATTTTCTACAAGGACATCACCAAATTTAATACAGACATAATGAAGATACACCACTACCAGACACCTATAAAGTGAAACAGTACTCACTTTGCTCCATTTAAAAAGCCATAGAGAAAGAAACACTTTTAGTCAAGTAAGTGTTGAAAAAAAGTACGGGCGTTTCCTGCAAAATTACAGTATTAGCTATGTGTAAGTAAAGACTGAACTATAGTGTTGTATTCTTCACTTTAATAGATCACAGTAAGTCTGCAGAATTACCAAACACACAGCTGGTCTTAACGCACAATCCTTTATATACAACTTCCACCTGTATCAGAAGTTTAGAACAGAATAAGGATGATAGAACTGGTCAACCCATCACAAAACCACCACTAAAAAAAGACTACATCAGGCTTTTGAAGAAACCTGGAAATATTTAGCACTCAGCTGTGACTGGATTTGAAGTATCCATAGTTGCCATGTTCCCACCTCCCCTGTGCTGTTCTGAAGGGTTTAGCACAAAGTCCTGAATCACAAAATAACTTTGTACAAGGTATTACATTTTAGAAGCGTAGAATCCACAGCAGTTAAAATATGTGAGGGTCAAAAGACATATAGTGGTTATGCTGAGAAGACAGTTATATTTAAAAATTGTACCTTAACTTCCCTTTAAAACATCATATACTGCTCAGCAGAATTCTTAATATGCATTTCTGAGACTTCAAATGCCGTGTCTTCTTTTTGCAGGTTCAAAAAAGGATCTGTTCCACAAAAAACATTTTCTTGGAAACATACTGACAAAACCACTTGCTGTAAATTGAGACCATTTCTAATAAAATATCGTCCTTTAAAACAGATTACAAAATACTATTGCAGTTGTTTGAAAAGTTTTTAGCTGTAATCTGACACCTCAGCCTCTATATTCTTCTGCTCTTCTTGACAACCCTTCAATTCAGCATGACTTTCAGGCAGCCTGGTTTTATTTCTGTGAACCTGTGAAACGAGAAAAGATGAAGCTTCAACATGAAAGCTACGTGCAATGCCATCTCTTTCAGCCCTCATCAAACATATGGAAAGCGATAAGGCACTCAGTCAAGTGCATGTGCCTGTGAGAGTCAGGAAATCAGCATCGTGTCCTCTAGATGTGACAGTGAAGGAGGATTTTACAGGGTCTGGAGAGGTGAAGAACTGGAAACAGCAGGAACTAAGAGGAAGTTGTTTTTAAAAAACCTAAAAATGCTGCCCAATATTCTTGGTTATATTCATTCTGTTCCTCTCTTCCTGCTCCCCTTTCATTCCCTCTTTTTTCAAAACAGATTTTTCTCCCTTGTCTTTCATAGAAAGTAAGAAGGAAATAGGAAAGTCTTTGCTATTTCTGAGTCCCACCTTCACAGTCACCTTCATACACGCCTGTAAAGAAAAAGCAGCAAACACACTGACTCCAGCCCAGACTTGCTAAATTGCTGTCCCATATAAGAAGCTGAGTGCTAAAGCACGTATTGGAGACCTATAAAAAGCAGGATTAACAACTTTTCGCAGTAAAGCTAACAACCTTGAATGGAAATATGTAATTAAACTATACTAGATAAGTTTAATTCATGGCGTTTTCATCTATCTCAGAGGAAAGGATCTAACATGTAATAGGTGCCGTCTAAGACGGTTTTGTGTCGCACAATTGCACTGGACTTATGAAACAGCAGACCTACCTTAATCTATTTAGTAGTTTAACAGTATTCGAAAACTAACTTCAATTTTCAGTTAGTTAAATGTGGGTTAAGAAAAAAATGTATCAGTAACAAAAATCTACACTCACCTGAAGTTGTGGCTTGTGAGGTATCTGATAGCTGCTGGTCTGATGCGAGCAACTCCTCCCTGACTATGGCTTCCTCTTCCCGTGATAACACAGAGATATGGTTTACCACCGGTCTGCTGGTACTCTGTAACAGCAGGGATTGTAACGGTTAAAACCTTCCCTCAGCAGAGACTTGGCGCTCAGTTATAACCTTGCCATCCATTCTTCTGAAAACTCTCACTACTGACTTAGAACTCCGCTTTCCCATGCTGGCTAAGTATCTTTTATATAAACGTAACCATTTTTCCCCTGCTCTGAGAAAGATATTCTGGAAGGAAAAAAAACATAGGCAAGCTTTTTGAATCTGGATTGCTTGCAGTATGCATGTTGAGATCATCACAAATTCCTTCTAATTTCATAGCAGCTTTGCTGTTTCTATCACTTCATCTTTGCTTGGAATTTCCATCCTGTAATGTAAATTAAAATTGCAAAATTAAAAGAAGCGGGTGTGATTTAGCTAATTTTTAAGTGACACTTCTCTCTATTGTTCCACATTTTATCTTAAATTAATGTGACTAAAAAAATAACATTTTATTGGATAAAGAAAGGAAGAAGGAAGAAAACACAAAACCACACAATTTTTGACATTTAAGTCACGCTTATTTTGACTAACTTCTGCTATGTTGGAGCACGCGAATCAACAGATCAGCTCATCACATGAGCTTTATTAGGGCATCTAGCCCTGGTAACAAAAGAAATTGCTCTTCTACCAGAGGTAACAGCAACCTAAATTGATGAGGAGTTTGAAAAAGACAAAAAATATAAATTCAACTGGATTCACACAACAACCTAAGATTTGTCAGTTCAAGATTATCAGTTCACATGACATTTTTCCTCAACTACCCTCTCTCTCTCTCTCACTTAACTTTATTTGGGTTTTATATTAGTTTACTGTTAATTCTGCCAGCACTTAGTGCCTGGTATTGACCCCTTTTCCCCACACCGAAATAGACTTTTTTTAAATTTAGGTGAATGGACTGAAAAGAGAGTCCCTACCATCATTCTAGTGCAGCTCAGAAAATTTAGCTCTAAAAAGCATTAGTTTACACCTTAAAGTATACAAATGTCCTTCACAAGATAATGCAATTAAATTATCTCCGATGTATATTGAAAGAAAAGGATTAAGGCCCCAATGAGCACTTTTGTTTCTACTGTAAGAAATAGCTGTTTCAAAAAATTGGGTTTGTGCAGTGCTACCTCGCATAAGAAATTTTTCTTACAAAAGCATTCCCAGTGTGTTTAAATTTATAGGGTAAACCAATAATGCAGAAAAATCTATCTTTTTACAGCAAGAACACTCATAAAGTACTTGAACACTCCACTGGGAGAAAAAACAAGCCCTCAAGCAAAACTGCACAAAATGACATTTATGGATGCAGCAGTATTCCCATCTCAAGAGATCCTGCTGACAAATCGATACAGAAGTTACTGAAAGATAGCTCAAATCACACACTTCCATGTAAAAGTTGAAGACAATGTAATCATTGTGGTTAGAATTCCAACACACTGATTTTTCTTTAAAGATTAAATAAGTACCACAGCTCTGACAAAGCAATGCAAACACAACACAAACGTTTGCATTATCACCTCTGTTAAAAGTGCCAGGAAGAATAGATCAAATCTTCAATTTAAAAAAAAAAGAAAAAAGAAAAAAGGGTAAAACAAAAGGAAAATGAAGATGTACAAAGAAGCAGGGGGGACAGGACAGGGACACATGGACGGGACAAGACAGAGAACAAAAAGGATCATTGACACATCAGAGAAAAACAATTCCCTGGGGGAACTTAGAAAATAAAACAGCACAAAAGCCAGTTGGTTTTACACGTTATTAAATTACATTAATTCCCTGTATTCCCATATATATATTTTAGCAGAAAGTGAGGAGAGTAACTTTTAGGGGGCAGGAACTATTTGTTTATTCCTACCTTCACTTTTTTCCTGCAGCACTCTGGACAAGTGATTCACAGCTTCATCCACATGGAGACCATGCAGATCCAACACATTCATAGGGAGCAAGGAAGTATTTACTTTCTCAAAGATTTGCACAGCAGCAGCATGGTTGGCTTCTTTCATCTTCTGCTCATGAAGATGACCCTTTATTCATAAGCACAGCAACTATTACACGCTGAGACATAATCTAAGCTCCACACTGGTCGCTGGGTACAAAATGACAGTACTGGCAGGGTGCTTTTAGCTCACAGTTTGAAGCAGTAAAATTTATACTCGCAACAGAACTTCCAGAAGAGGCTCAGTGAGACCTACTCACAAGGAGATTTCATGAATTCTGTTCTTAAGAAACTATTCAAAGCTGGCACAAAGCAGAAATTATAACAAAAGCCTTACAAGAAAGAAAAAAAGGCCAGAAAAGGCACAAAACCATACGGTCTTTACATAAACTAAAAAATTACACTCCATGTCGATTTTCAGATTTATTATTCTAACAATAGAATTCTACTTTCTGAAAGTATTTTCCTAAAAATTTAATGAAACAATGCCAGAGAAACTGCCCAACAGCCCAGGAAAAACCTGCTGAGTGTTACAGCTGAGGTTAATTCTTCTGAATGCATTTTCTAAAAATCAGGCAAGCCAAGGGCAAACGTTTACTTTTTTCCTTTTTTTTTTTTTTTTTTTAAATAGTTGCCCACTAACTCTCCTAATATTTTTGACAGATTTTTTGTGACCAATAAGGTAAAATACAGTCTCTATTGGAATTAGGACTATTCACATTACACAGTGAACAACTACCCACTATTTCCCATGAACCCTGCAGTGTTCATATCTGTGGGCACAGTCTGAAAAGGAATGGAAAACTCCAGGTATCGGACTGATGGGGCCTCAAGAGAACAGAAGCGACGGTCTGTCTTACACTTTCTTAAAACGGATCATCTGAAGTGCATTAATGTCAGGGCAGAGACACCAGCCCCGTAACTCTCACTTGCAGAGGATTCCCAAGATAGGCTAAGGCCACCAAGCATAAAGTGTTTTTCATAAATAAAGGTAGCTTAATTTGCCTTTTTACTACTTAAAAGAAAATATATAATGAATTTCCAGTTTGTATTTCTCATTATGGCTAAGAACAAAAGATTGCATATGAAATTACATTTCTATGTAAAATCATGCAGAACTTCGTATAGAATCTCTCCAAACTTCAAGAATACATAAACCAAGAACATAAAGAGTTCATTATAAAGGCCAATAATCAATATTTCCTACATGCACAGTAACCATCTAAACTTTTAGAGTGATATGTTATACCAATTGCCTGAAAGCTTTAAGATAATAAGCAAATTCAAGTGATTCATAATTACATTTTTTGTTCCATCATAATGCAATTCATAATTTAGGATTAAATGTTTCTATAAAGTGAGTTTTTACTGAATTTTCATATGCTATTACATCAGGGAAAAGCGACAGTCTTTGAAGATATTTGTAATGGAATTTTTAAGAGCTGTCTGAATGAAGTGTGAATGGAAGGGTCTCCTGTGAAGACAGCGAGAAGCCAATGTATAGGAACAGTTACAAGAACAGTTAATACTTATAATCAGGACTATGATCAACAGTAACCAACTGGTATATACCGGTAAATGTGCTTGGATCAAGACCAGAGAGCCTGTGCTCCAAGATCAGAGAGCACAAGACTGATCAGGAGCAGATCTAAACTCCAAAACCCAATGGCTGGCAAAAGGCATGGCATAACACACCATATTTATCCCAACCCGTGGACTGTAGCCATAAAGGTGGTCAGAATGAGGAAGCAAAGACAGTAGGCAGCAATCTCGCCCAAGATTTATGGAGGATGAAGCAAGCAAGATTCTGAGGCAAAAGACTGCATCTTAATACCTATCTGACTCTTTAAAGTACAAAAGACATATCTAAAACCAGTTCATCACCAATTAAGAGGAAACCATATGGAAGATTTGAAAACTGATGTTTGCTGCAGTCCATGTCACACATGGGCGAACCTGGCCAGACCTCACAGACACAAATCGGTGCTTACAAGTATCTGGATGCAAGAGTGAGATCTATGAGAAAACAAGTATGTGTGACTAAGCACTAAATACCACCTTTCCTGAGGTCTCACACTGAATTTGGTTACATTAGCTTCCTCTATCGGCATCATTACTAGTGAAAGGGAGTTTACCTGTAAGGTGATTCTCAATATAACACTTACACAGGGAACAGTAATTGAGCAAATTTATCAACTCTAGAAGGCACAATGTTTTTCTTACCACCTCCAATTCAGTATTTAAGTACCTCTCTAAATTCAGGCAAAAAGTACAATATTTACATTTACCTGATGCGCATAAAATGCTGCCACAGGCTTCATACCCATGCGATAGGCCTCCCCAGCCTTTTTCAAACATTCCTGTCTCTTTTGCTGGTGACAAAAAGCTTCTGCTCTTAGATCATCATATTGTGGATACTCAAAATCTTGAAATGCTTCACTCAAAGGATCATCCTCTTCCTTACTTTTTTTTGCCTGTAGGAATTTGCAATGTTGAAGCTAAGTACGCATTGTAGGGTGTAGCTTGGATATCCAAAGCTATCCATAGCTTTGAATATGTTTGCAACTATTATTTAAAAAAATTAAAATAAAAAAATACCTTCTTCTCCCGGTTCTTTGCAGCACTGTAGGAAGAAACAGTTTCATTTTGCTGAACACTTTCTTGAGCTATAACTGTTTTTACAGGATCTGCCTCCAGAACACAGTTCAGAAACTGTTCGGTTTGTTCTAAAGAGTAGCTGTAAAGGATAAGTAAAATCTGTGACTTTACAAATACATTAATAGCTGCTACATTTATTAAAACGCATATTACAAACCTAAATATTGTTTTACAGAAACAGATGACAATGGAAATAAAGCACTAGAATGGAATTTTCCACCTTATTACGAAAAGGCTTGCAGACTCACTGTACTGCATTACTGGTATCAAGACACATGCAGTCTTGGTTGACCGAAACATAATTGAGGGGCACTTGAATATTAAAAGTACAATTAAATACTAAAGTAAATTGCATCCTACCTTAATCAAACAGACATTAGTTTAGAAGTACACACTGCTTTTTGGGCTGGATAAGTTACTTCATCTTAAATCTTCTCTGGTCAGGATTAGATAGTACAAACTAGTTTTAAACAACTAGCTCAGTTTTCTTAAGCTGTTATGCGGGAAAATCCTTGTATTTCCAGTCAAGATTTGTTATTAAATTTAATGAAATAGGAATAGGATCATCAGTTGCCATCAGATTTTTAGTTAAGCCCTTTTTTCTTCTTTATTCTTCTTGCTGTTCAGTAAGCAGACAAGAGGAAGACTGATCAAAAGTAAAGATAGATTTTGGGAACGACAACACTATGAAGAGAAATTAGAATGTGAAAAACAAGGGATGGTGAAATGTTCAAGCTATAGACATGGATGAAGGACGCATTTTAAACATCCCACAAGGAAAGGTTTTGATAACAACCTGGACAAGCAGAAAGACTGACAAGTAGGCATGCAACCCCATATGTACAGACAGACAGTCAGTTGGCCAAGGATGATAAAAGAAGTTTCTCTTGAAAAAAAGTTCAATTCTCAGGAACTTGGATTTAAGAAGGGCGCCACATAGCAGAGAAATACAACACAGAAAAGAGAATGTCAGCAGGAAGAGATGGAGAGATGGCTCATTCCTTCAGAAGCTGCTGTAGTAACCAGGAGAGTACTGGCAGCTAACACCAGGCAATAGCAGTTTTCATCCTGGGTGGATGCCATTTTCTGGGAACCCACTATTACCGCTCCCACTAATTTCTCTCACTTGATTTAAACCTCAGCTCCACAGCAAACACACAGCTCCACTGACAGTCATTCAGAGGTCAATAGCCAGAGACATTCTTCTCCTAGTGAAAGGAACTGTTTCTTTTTTGGGGGAGTAGACAAGTCTACACATAGAGTTTTTATGCCTTTTTTGCTTTTAAGATCAGCTGGTTTTGCCTTTATTTAGATCTACAAAAAGTGTTCTGGTTTGGAAAAAGCCATTCTTTACCAGTATCTTAACTCTTAATATTTAATATTAAGACAGTAACTGTCCACTATTGAGTGTAACCAAGTATCGTTTTTACAAATAACTTTAAAGGTTTCTTACTTGTTGTCTCTGAAGACATCCATTAAGAAGTTTTGATTAATAGTTGGAAACATCTCAAAAAGTTGCTTCTCCTTTAGTTTAGCGGCACAGTCTTTTCTAGCCATAGAAGGACCACGATTCTACCCAGAAGACAAAGGAAAAATATTACCAGTAATTGATTAGAACAAGATATAATAATAGCAAAGCCAATCAAACTTTACTGTTATTTGTTAAGATTTTAAATATATATATATATTCAGTAGGTATGCATCCACAGCAATGACAACATGCCAGTATCAGCCTGCCACACTGATTTGATGAGAATAAAGTGAGTTGTGTCATACACCTCTGCAGTCATTTGAAGTGACTCAGCTGGAGCTTCCTCCTAACTTGGACAAAGCTAAATGAGGATTTTTAGGAGGAACTTTCCTAGTCTATGTAGTCCAATGCTAAGCTTGTGCAAAGTCCACCTCTCTATATTGAGGGCTGGGGTTGAAACAACATTTTATTATTAAACAGCATAAACAATTTTGTTTTGTTGTATCTGAAGCTGTACTGTAATAAATATTCATATTTGTGAAGTCATGCTGAGAAGAAAACATAATTACAGCCCAGAATAAATCAGACTGATCATTCCAATACTCAGATTTAATAAAAAAAAAAGAAAAAGAAAAAAAGGAAGTGGTCAAAACAAAGCCAAGCTCCATGAATCCACACTGAAAATAAAGCTGCGGATATCACAGTTGTTATTATCAGTAAGCCACATACATGCAGTTCAAAGAAAGAATCCACAAGCCATTCTTTTAAAATGCAGGCTAATTCATCCAACTTTCTATATCAGTAGAAACAAAGTTCCTCTTTTTTAGGACAGCTACTTATGAGAAACAATTACAAGTAAAAATGCCTGTTCTGAACAGCTGCTGGGCAGTAGAGGGCAGCATTATGCACACGCCAACCAGACAGGGTATGCTAACTGTGTGGAAGATACAGAATTAATAAAAGTCTTTTTAAAAAATTACTATTTTCTGACAAGTGGGTACAGAATCCTGTTTGAGATTAACATTGAGTACTTCTTTCAACGTCTCATCTGTTTGGAATGTTGTGGGTTCTCCTTACAAGAAAATATTAAAATCAATTCGATCCACTTCTAAACAGACAAGGCATAGAGCTAATTAAGAACATTTTTGATATCACTTTCGCAATAAAAAGTGTGGGTAGTCACACTGATCTTTGTTTTTAGATGAGCAATCAAAAAACAATTCAGCCAAACACAAATGCTAACCTGTGTAGTGAAATGCGCCATGATCTGTTTGTGAAACAATCAAAATATTACTTTTTAAAATTAGATTTATATTTTTCAAACTGAAATATCTACCACAATCAAACTCCTGTATCACAGTAATAAACAGTACTAACTGGCATGCATTTGTCATACAAATTCAGGGTGTAATCAGCAGCACAAAGATGAGTCACCAGATAAGACATATTCTGCTTCATTAACAGTAATGAATTTAAACTGCATTAAATAAAAAAAATGGTGCTATCCATACCAGGTCCTGTTTCTCCTGCATAGCTATTTCTTCAGAAATTATTTGTCTGAGAGAAACTTTCTGAATCTGAGCATTCCAGTGATCCATAAAAGGAAAAACATCTGACGTTGCTGGTTTTTTAGTCTGTATGTCATTAGATGAGCCTGTAACCCAGCCCATTTTTTTCTTCTGTATTTTACTGTCTGCATTCTGAGATAACAGCATTTCTGAGTCATCTGTATCTATCTGTTGAATCACAGGAGGACCTTCAAAAGCAATAAAAATAAGATGACAAATAAAACAATTATTAGCCTATTTATACAAGCAAAGCCAAAATAATTAAGTTTTTCAACCTAGATGTTTTGTTTTGCTAAAACGATATTATTGATGCTAAAACAGAAAACACCACATTGTTTTCACCTTTCTCACTTCTATTTTCCAAAGACTGTCTGATAATCTTTATCTGATTTGTAAATCAAAGGCAAAACCAGACTCTCTCGCCAAATTTTCAAGTGCCAAGACATATCTTACAGCTGTAAACTATCTTGCACATACCTTAAGTGTGGAGGTTTATTTCATAAGAGAATTATCAACTCATGTATTTACATGTATACCTCCCTTTCCTCTACAATTTAAGGACAGATGCTTAACAATCTGGTTTTACACTTCTACAAGTTAACCCTAATAGCACTGGTTTGGTCATTGGAGAGGAGTGTTTGCACCCACACTGCCATCCAAGTCTTCACCCAGGTCCCCTGCAAGAGCAATGGGGTTGTGCCACAGAAATCTCTTCTTCTGGGAGGTGAATGAAAACTAGATTGCTAGAGATTTTAACACTTTTTGAACAAGGACATATGTCCTCCTGCTACAATCAATTCCTCTGACAACAACATGTGAATGTTGTATTCCCAACCTCCTTCCCTCACCTGCAGAAATCTTGTTCTGTTGGTAATTTTCTGTCCACACTTTTTCTTGCCATAGAGATTACAGAAGTCCCACCAAACAGCTGTTTGATCCAGCCAGAGCTTCTCTTTAAGCTCTCTGAAGTACACAAAATTATAAGCTTTTTGCTTGCATCTACCTGGGACTAGTGATTCTGCTTATAATTAATTTATTTTTAATTAACTCCACACCTCTGTAAGAAAATGGTAAATGTAACCCAGGACAATTAGTAAAAGTATATCTTAAATGAATCCCTCATTTTTAAATAGACAGAATATTTGCAACATTACCGAAGTTTCAAATATTTAAATATTTTTATAATTAGAATTAAGTATTTTTGTCATTAAGAGAAATACAGAACATACCTTCTGCAGACAACTTACATGATTCATCTATCCTCTGACGCTTCTAAATAAAAATAGTAAAACCATGAATGTAAGCTATAAATTTTGCAATGAAACTTCGCAAGTGTTAGCTTCTAAGTAAACCAGCTTCAAAATAATGTCTCTCGGTATTTGTCAAAGATTGGATATTTTAAAAGAAATATATTTAAGAAAAATAATTACAAAGTAAAGTTTAAAAGATAGAACTATCTTTCTGAAAACACATCAAACTGGAGAAACATGTCCCACTGTTAATATTTCTCAACCTTAATTAAATAAACCAAATTTTCCCAAAAAGCATTATGAGTTTCATACGGCTACGAAGGAACTCTTCTTAATTAATGTACATGGAGATGTTTTTACACATAATTATTCATCAAAGAACTCTTCTTACATGTCAAAAATCCAGTAATAATTTTTGGCCACTAGAACTTTTGGTCAATCTCATGGAGAAACTGTGCATTATGATCATTCTTTTTCAAGAATCTTGGTTTTGTGATGAGGGACTCATGACATGCATTCTCTTCATCCCTTGAATTGTCTTTTTACTGCGGTGATGATTATGACATGCTGATATACACCACATATTTTACAAACTACTATTATATTTTATCATTATTCTCACAAAGATACTTCTATCATACACATTTAGATCAGCACATAAGGAGACAAATGGTCTGACAAAGCACAAGCATGCCATACCATGTCATAAGCAAGAAATCTACTAACCAGAATAGATTCTTTCCATTTTTCATGAATCACTCTTGCCAAATTCAGATCAATATGAACCACACAGTCCTCAACAGTTAGTGATCCTTATGGAAGAAAGAAAATATATTCATTAAAGCATTCTATAAAAAAAGCAATTAAAGTACAGTAGCCTAGACTTATTAATTTGAATTCTGGAGATCCTGCACAAACTGTCACGCCTGAAAAGAACTTCAGCAACTGCCAAGTTGAAATAAAAGCATTCCACACCGAATTCATTATCTGGTGTTCAAAAACTCTGAAAGGGTAGGAAAAAACAAGTTAACATTAATTGTATCTTGTTGAAATACGACTACCTGAACAACTACCTTTTTCCTTCTTTTTCTTCCAGAACCTTCTAGAATTAGAGCAAAGCCACTGTTAATTTACAAGCAGAGTTTCACTTGTGAAACTGTGATTCCCCCTATTCCACAGGCAACTGCTTTTATGTAACACAATATATTTGCCACTGCCCAACAGCAGTCACATCCCTCCTTCCCAAGACAAACTCAGAGAGGCAAACTCCAAGTATTCCCTCTACCTCTACAGAAAACGGCAGGAATTATCATGGTATCATAATGATACATCTTCTCTGTACAAGATCTTTCTGATACTATTTCTCACCCTTTCAAAAATAAAAGGGCAATAAGTGCGTATGTATCAAATAAAAAGGTAGGGCATATAAAACACCCTTCTTCTACCAAAACCAAACATTTTTTTTGGAGGAGGTAGCCATGGAAGGCAAAGAGGCCAGCAGTCAAACCCACCAATAGGTCAGGTATCCAGAGTTTCACATCAACTAATCTTCAGGAGAAGAGAAAAAAAAAAAAAAAAGAAAAGAAAAGAAAACAAACAAGCTATATATTCCTTGTGTGTTCTTTTCTTCCTTTTTCTATCAGTCTTTAACTTTTGTGACACATGTTCAAGCTGCTTATGGCTTCCTTCATCATAGTGTCTCAGCAGACTAGTCTGTTTTCATCTTAGAAGTACAGCTGCGCTTTATCTTCTCCCTAAACCATTCATCTTCTCCTTCCCCAATTTTATTGGTGCCTAAAGCTTTCTTTTTTCCTAACCAGTCATAATTTGCATCTTCCTCATCATCTTAATATTCCTTCAGAGTTTGAATATTAGCTCAAAGGCCTGTTGCCCAAAATGCAAATAAGCCAATATATTTTCTTATGCTTTTAAAGTGTACGCATATACAAAAAGACAAAGGCAGAAGGTAGCAGTACTGCATTTGTATTTTCTTGCCACACTTAATTCAGTTCCATTTTTTGGGTTAACAATAGTATCACAAGGAATTCTGCAAATCTGTTCCCTAAAAATCAAGCATGAAGCAAAAAAAAAAACCCACAAAGGCAAAGGAAGAAAGGTTTTCTTACCCAAACTGATTTTTTTTCATAAGAACATGGATATAATTATGCTCATACCTGCATCAATGCCAACAGGGCCAAATATTTCTTTCAACTGGAGTGCCAGTTCAGGAGCTAATCTTAGTTCTAGGCAATCTATATTGAAGGCTGCACGTGATGCTGGTATAGGGTTTTGCATCTTGGCTTTAGTTTCATCCCCACTTGGAGTTTCAATTTCTTCTTTACGACATATCTCCCTGGAACTCCCCTGGTTTTCTTTATCTGTCTGCAGTTCTTTATCACTCCTAGGACCCATTAGAGGTGCATGGTCCATTTCCAGTAACGAAGCAGTCATTTTGGAATTCTCTGCATCGCTTTCTGAAAGGTTACTGTCACTTTTGTTATTTAATTCAAATTTCAAATTGGTCGATGTTGTGTTAGGACCATGAGGCAAAGTCATGGGTATACATAAATCTGCACCAAGTTGTGAAACCGATGGCTTATTTATAGCTTCTTCATCAGGACTCTCAGACTCTACCTTCTGCTTTCCTGAAAAGGATGGCTCAATGCTACCTGCTGCTGAGCCGCCCTCATCAGTTCTAGGGGCTGCATCTCCAGAATTTTTCAGTTCTGCCGAATCATTCAATGAGGCAGCAGTCAACAAGTCAGACACATCAGCATCTGTCACAGTTGCCTCGGTAGTCCTACTTTCTGCAATGCTGAGCGATGAATTCTTGTCTTCTGAAGGCTCGGAGATATCACCAGCCACAGTTATTTGTGGTGTTTGTTCACAGTCTTTGAGATTCTCACTATAGTTCGTATTTGCCTTGAAATCGAGGTCTGCAACAACTGGCTCAGCTTCTCTTCCTTGAAAGCATTCAGTATCGACATCTTTGCATAACTTTTCATCAGAGTCTAACAGCAGGCCTGTGGCCCAGTCTATGTCTTTGTTACATCTTTCATAAAGATCCTTCAGAGCTTCAAATGAAACAGACTCGAAGAGCTTACATAGCATATTTAGCTTTTCAGACTCATCAATATTGATAAGTTCACTTTCTTCCACAAATGTACTTTTATCATACATAACTCGATAGGGTATTTTTTCCTGAGAATCTGAGGCATTATCTACATCTTTGGGTTTGAAGCCGTCTAGTCTGCCATGCAATACTTTGGTAGTCTCAGGAAAAAGCATTTTCTTTTCTAATCTCCACAGGAGAGCAAAGTCCTGTGATTCGGTCTGTGAATAGCTACTTTTCTGTCTACGTGAGCATGTGTCGTATTTCTCTTCAGCTGTCTTAAGCATAGACAAGTGTTCCTCTTCTATGCGATGGGGAAAATTGTTGTTTGTAAAAGTGAGAGCTAATTTGTGATGTTTCCTTATTCTCTTATTTTGCTGGGTTTTTTTCTCACCTACTGTTTCACTAGCTACTGTTTCAGCTTGGTGCATATGCAAATTCTGCGTATCCGGTTGCTCTGCAGTGTTCACAGGGGTCCCACGAAGCACATCTACAGTCTCAAGAGCGTTTCTGTTAATGTCATCCTCAGTATTTCTACCTTCATCAGACCGATTTGGACTTGTCTTTCTTGTTCTCCTTGACCTTTGTTGTCTCTGTTCTAATGAGCCCGAGACAGGCCAATGTCCTATCATTTCCAATTCCAGTGTAACTTTATCCGAACTAAGAGAGGAACAGCTAGAGGCTAGATTTTTTTCCTCATGTCCTTTTTCAACATTATCAGTCCCAGGCAGGCCCACTTGCTCTTTACCTAACCCAGGATGCTGCTGACTGGGAGTGTTACCTTCCTTATCGCTCTTCAGAGAAGATTTTTCTAGTCTTCTAGCTCTTTTGACTCGCTGTCCCATTGTTTGTTCTACAGGCCAGTCACCCAGAAAATTTAGTAGTTCTGGTTTTCCCGATGTGTCAAAAGCTGAACTGCTTGGTTCCACTACATTACTGCTTTGTGTTGATTTTGGTTCTGTCCATATTTCGCCAGATTGTTCACCTCCAGTTAGGACTTTGAGAATGTTGTTATCACTGTGTTCCTCAAGTCCCCCTGTATGCAAGCACACAGTCTCTTCAGTCGTGGCCACATCAACCTCATCCTTTTTGGTTTCAGTATTTTTTTCTGGATTTTCTCCCTTTTCTTCTTTCTTCTCCAAGGGCAGTTCTTTTTCTAAACAATCTGATAAATAAACATCCAAGTCATCTTGAACGGCGCTGTTCTCAGAATTGTGTTCCACTGAGTTATTTTCCATTTCTTTTTCCTCTTTCTGAAAATGTTCAGGATCACAGTTACTTTCTAATGTTAGAAAAGTACTAGGAAAAGTTTTATCATCTTCCACTAATTCAAGAGGTTCCACATCAGAAGCAAAAGGTTTGTCTTCCTTTACATTAGAATGTGTCTCTCTCTTTCTGAAAGACAAATGGGAATGAAAGGTAAAACCATTTCAAATCTTCTTTAAGCGCTTGTCCTCATTTTTAACTTTGGCTTGGCTATTTAATATTTTTCAAATTACAGACCAGAGACCACCTTTTAGGAAACTAATCATCCAGCTGGAGAACTCTAGGGAGAGGAAAACAAATTTATGCAACTTAGCCCTAACCTCAACACTCCTTTATAAAAAAGAAGGAACTAAGAAAAGCAGAACTTTCCTTGGTAAGTATCTCTTTTTTACTTCAGCATGGGGCTAAGAATACTTTCTCAGAACGCTGTTTTCCCCCATTCCCAGCATTCAGTTATGTACTGAAGCGTTCTGCTGCCAAACGTTTCCTCCTTCAGATCAGCAAACATAGTAAACATGATTTTATTTAATGACTGTTGCTGTCTCCCAACAGCTCAATGCTAAAGTAACCCTAGAAGTTAACTAGGAGAGGATAGCCCTTTTCTTGTCACACCATTTTTCACAATCAACTACATTCCGTTAATTATCAGTGCCTACTTCATTTCAAATACATTAGGCATACAAAACCCTAATAAATAATAACTACAATAAAATCTGATTTCCTATACTTTATTATAATGCACATACAGCATTATTCAGATTAGTCACTCCAAAACAGTCACGTATACAACCAACATAAATCTAGACAAGCCTAAATTACCCAAGAGCAAGTAACTAGCTCATTACTACTGCACGAAGAATCCACCTTCTATCACAAAGACATCATCTAATACCGACACAGACTCAGAAATAGTAATTTGGTCTTATTTGGGACTACATTCTTCTGAAAAGCATTTTATAGATTTTAAGTGTTTTGTATCTACAGCATACATCCAACAGCACACTTCTAAGATAAGAGAAAGTCAATCAAGATTGGCTTATTGAAAAGTAACAAACAGCCATACTGGGAGGTTTTCAAATCTAGAAATTCTGATATTCCTAAAAATTAAGAAAACTATGTAGTGTATTTCTTTTTATAATTCAACAGCATTATCCGGTTTCCACTGCTATGAAGTTTTAATTTTTAGCCTCTCTTGAGATTACAAAGCTAGTAAAGCAATCTAACCTGTGGTTTTCCTCCTGACAAGGATCTCCACTCCAGCCAGCGGTTTCTGATTTGTCTGGGACTGAAGAATTCAATATTGAACTAACAGTAAGGCAGCGTTCATATCGTTCCAACATTCTTTTGATCTTTTCTTTAGATACACCATGAATGTTTCGCCTATGAATTAAAAGAAAACATTGAAAAATAAACATTTCAGATTTGTATATTACAATGAGAGAAGAGAGTAATTTAATAGTAATTTAATGATAGTAAGTTTACAGCAAGACTAACCAGAGAATTCAGGGGGCCAGGGCAAAAGCTGTGAAAAAGCAATTCTTTATCAGTACACTAATGCATGCCAAACAGGGTATCTCAGAAAAATCGCTGCTCCACTTGACTTCTCCATCCCACCTGGTGGCCCTGTTCTGCAATAAGATGTTTTGCTTAATAGTAAAATCTAAAACTCTACCAATAATGCATCTTCTTCAAATAAGTATCAGAAACATACCATATCAGATCCTGACGATGCAGGATACCAAACTGGCTATGGGAGATTTCTGAATTCAGTCTTCCTTCTCTGGTTTTGCTAAACTAAGAACTCCTTGAGGAAAACCTATTCAGCTATTATTTTGTATCCTTTGGCTACAAAGACATTAAATAGCAGTGACCCTAGTATTCATCCCAGACAGACATCAGCCTCCTCTTGGACTTTGAACCTGGCATCCAGCCAATTTTCTAGCTACCTTATTATTCACTTACATAGGGTTTACGTCTTGCCTATTTTGGCTCTATGACTGTATAGAAGGTCCTGCTAAAGAGGTAAACAACAATGCTAATGCACAGGGGTTTGTCCCTCTCAAGCCATCAGGTGCTTTTAAATGTTTCAAAAGATTGCCTTTAAATGTTTCTGCTGTCACTGAGTTTAAGTAAGGCAACAGACCAGCAGGATGCAAACCAGACCCAACCAGACATCATTTTTGCAACTTCAGGAACAGAAAGGAGCAGTCACCGTACCTTAAATGCACAAGAACTGCAATCATGAAACCATTACATAATATCTGTTGCTAATAGTATCTTTTGTATGTAATCAGAATAAAGTGACAGGAAAAAAAAAAATCTTAATACATATAAAATCCCACAAATGTAAATGTTGTAGGAAAAAAATATTAAGAACCTAATTATTATAGCAAAAAATCTTGGCTGATATCTTGCTACTTCACCAGCCACTGTACTAAGTGATACCTTTTTTAAAATCATAGTTCATAGACTGTGAAAGATATACAATCTAATATTAAATTTTCCTGTACATTCTTACCTTTCAAGTTCTTTTGGTTTAAACTTCCACCAAGTGTCTGGTTCTCGGAACATGACTTCATATTTGAACTGCTGAGCCTGAATAAAAGAGGTATAAAATGAAACAAGCCATATCACCCATTTCTTATTTCTATGAAAAGGCACAAATATAGCCCGCTTCTTTAAAGATACTTTCTGTATTTTTTTGAAACCAATTAAACATTTGTTATAACATACCTGTGTTCAGTGTTTCACTTCTGATTATACAAATGGAGATTTTTAAGAACATGTACATGCATCTCTTGCTGTAAAATTATATGTGTGCCACGATCACTGTTTTATATCATCCCTATAAATGTTCTAACTCTGAGACAAGACTGCAGAACAACTCCTCTTTCCAGGTATAGTACGCACATGTCCACAGCCTCTCCAAGACCAAAAAAAGCTCACTGTTTACATTCAGAGCCGACCAGATGCGAGCCAATTCCAAAACAAGCAATTCAATTACATTAAGACAGCTATTGCGGGCAGCCTTCTTGCTCTATGAGAAACTTGAGCACACTGCAAGTAAATAGTCCTCATATGGTCTAATCTCACCACGACCAAAAAGGAGCTCAAAATCTAATCAGGAGAAACACTGTGAGGAACTGTGCCATTTCTCCTCATTCCTGTTTTCAAAAAAATCACTCTAACAAACCTTGCATTTCCTGGAAGAATTTTTGTTGTATCTTTATTTCAGTATACAGCAAAATCAATGACATAATTTGTGAAGGAATTGTTAATCTGACAATTGTAAATAATTGCAAGGATAATAAAATAAAATTTTTATTAGTAAAAATTATCTATGTTAAGTCTCACTGTTCACTACTCTATTGCAGCGTACGTAGAGTATCAGTTCAAAAGCTGTCAGTTCTACGTACTACACTCTCCAATGTGTTTCTATACCATGGTAGGAGAAATCCCCGATCTACTTTATAATATTTCTTACAATATATTATTTCTGTTAATCAGAACCAATTATAAAATAACACAGTTCTGTAAGCAAAAAAAATTACTAAAACTACCATCCAAAATGACAGATGACCAATAGCAAAATAAGAGCTAGGGTTTAAGAGTGCTGATGCTCATTTAGAAACAATTAAGCAAAATAGTGAGAAGCTCTAGAAAACTGAAGTATGAGAAATCTATAGAAGAGTTCACCAAGTTATTACACCATTAAAGGTAATTTTGGAAGTCAAATGTAGTTTGCATTTATGTAGTACTAAATAAAACCTGGTCACTTTTAGTCACTAAAAGCACTACATTACTAACATAAAATAGTGCAGATGCATTATTTTGATTACATCACTTCAATAAAAAATTACTAAATAAATCTGCGTAACTTCAAACAAGCTAGCAACATTTGATAACTCTAGTCCTCCAGCTAGTCAGCTGGTACCCGCCTCTAGGTTATATTTAGGATGAAACTAAGATTGAGTTTTCAAGTTTCATGTAGCATCAAACATCACTCTCATTAAGTAGCAATGATTATATTTTTAAAGTAGCTTAGAATTTTACTCATCATATAAAAGAGGAACAGAACTCAGTTTCCTCAACAATATTCATTTTTACTCCCAAGCACAAAGCACTTGGCTCTGTCACTCGGAAACGAGGCCAGGCCAATACTCAGACACGCACAGTATATGACACTGGGTAATACGATTCTGTGTAACACTTTTCTTTGACTCCAGACTTCCTTGTGGAATAATAGCTAGGCTGAGAAAGACAATCACATTTGAAAACATACATTGTTGCCATGCTGGTCAATAATCCCTTTTCACATTGATTAAATCGTAATACTAACCAAAGTAACATAGGGCTTCATCTCCCACGCTTGTATGTTTGTGTTGTCTATTATTATAGGAGAGATTCTCATTTCAAATGCTTCTTTGGCTGAAAGACACACGCGTGCAAGAGAATGTGATATAGTTAATTTTGTTATAATAGGGTGTACGTGTAACATTTATACTAATTTTCTAAATTTGTAATATTTTTTTAAGTAGGCAATCCATAATGATTAACCACTGTGTAAAGAACTCTTGCCACAGATTGATCTGTTCCAGGGCCCTCTTTTATTTTAGGAATTCCCCCCTCACATGTAAAGCTACTGAGATACAGCATTATTCTTTGGAATTAACGTACATATGATAATCATAATCAAGGAATGAAAATGCAGATGTAAAATGCACCAAGATGACTAATCAATCAGTAAATTAAACTAAAAAAAAACCTACATGATCACCTTGAAGTGGACATCTTTGTTGCATACAAAATTCTTGGCTTTATAACAGTCTTAAGATTAGTCCACTCTGCAAACTGTGTAAAATATGAAAACTCAAAAGAATTATTGTAATTTAAATATACAGTAATGACACGTTTAGAATCACTAGCTGTGAGATACACGTTTTTGTAGCTACGTTACAATGCCTCTGAACAATCAAAGTTATTGTTCAATCACACATTTCTTATTAACTCATTTCTCCACTGATTAGAAATGTAACAGTAGGAAAGCGATCATGGTTGAAATTTAGCAAATAAGAGTCATTGTATGATGGGCTTAGCGAGAGCCACTATCAAAATATACACCAATTATGGGAAAAAATAAATCATTTATTCTGTCTTGCTCTTACAATTTTGTTTTAAGTTTGCCAAGAACTTAGCACTCAAGAGAAAAAATAATCAAGAGCAGGAAAGTATCTGTGTAAGTTTCATTTGTATCAACATCCTCATTGCCTATTGCATATGCATATATAATGGCTCACCTCCGAAGAAATATTTCTGGGAGATGGTACAGACTACCACTCCAGAACTGGGACACAGCCCAAAATACATACCATGACAAAATCTGAGGACAAAACAATCTTTTGACAAAGACACAGGCATTTTTAGTTGCAAAACACACAATGGACAGATGACTTCTGAGTTTGTGCTCATATTCTTTTACCACACACATATTAAAAAAATACTTCTATGATGGGATAAATGCTTGCCCTGTGACACAGGTATTACAAGACAGGCAGCTTTTTAAATGGCACACAAGCATTGAATTGTAAACAAGCAAATTAATCCCTTATTTATTTCTCACCTCGTTTCCTGTTCCAGTCATGTGCTTCCCCTAAGCGATCGGGATCATAATGGTACTGTCCATGTTTATAGAAGTAATCATCAGTACTAAGAATGATTCCACCTGGGTTATCCTCAAGCAAAGCCCTGTGGAAGATCAAGAAGTAAATAGCTTTTCCCACTTCTCCTCCCCAGCTCTGATATCTACTGCCATACATATGTGTATTTAGTTTCTTGCACAAAACCAAGATTATTTGGAATGGAAGCAGCAAATTTAGATAAGGGAAAAAAGTCACTGTCCAGGCAAAGATGATCTATAAATTTCCTTCTGTTTCCAAAGGCTGAGGGTATCTAGGGGAAAGAGCTGAGAGAGGTTTCCTAAAAGCTTCATTTCAAAACAAGGGAGGTATTTTTCCATCTACATCTAGTGATGTACTTTCACACTGACAAATACAAACATAGTCTGAATTGCACCAAATATTTCAGATGCCAGCTAAAGAAGCCTAAGCTTAATCTAGGCTTTTGGAGAGTTAGAAGAGAAATCAAGAATTCAACCCAAGAAGCTCCACGTGTACTACTTACAAAAAAGAATTCCAACAGTGGAAAGGAAATTTCTGCCTATAAAGAGCTGGGCTATTTCCATTCATGTTATTGGAAGTAAACACCCAAAATGAACATGGACTTGAAGAACGCAGCAGACCTAATACTAGTGCAATGTTCCTCTGCTGACATAAGGTCCTTTGGCCAGTGACAAAAGTTAAAGCCAATCCTTCTTATTTCAATTTCCACTAGAGGTCAAGGAGCTGCAAGCAACTCAACTCTCTGCAATTATTATTACTCGTCTTGCTGCATGTACCATGTAGCTGGCAATTAGGTATAAGCATAACTATTTACGAATGTCAGAAAATTATCTCTGCCTGCACTAAATCCTGTACACCATTAAGTAATTTCTTTTAGAAGCTCACAATATAGAGGTTCTACCTTGCCAAATATGATTTTCCTGATCCTGGAACACCTCTGAGAAGAACAAGTACTTGACCTATAAGATGCATCTTTTTTCTCATCATGTGACAAACAGGTGGCTGCTGTGCTTGCGAGAGGTTCAATTTTGAGTTTCTATCTTGATTTCCCCATACCTTCAGAGAAGGGTTGCTATCCCAGGCATTTGAAACCACTGGAGAGGAAAAAAAAAGTCCTTTTTCCAAAGTGTTATAGTCTGAAACAGGTCTCCACTGCCCTGGACTGACAGCCACAGGAGTTACAAAGCTGTGACTTCCACTGGATGGATAAAACGCAGGAGCCATGAGATTCCAGTGTTGTTGAGGTTGACAGGATGGTGTAGAACAATTTAAGTCGCAACCCTGTTGAGTTTGCTGAAAATCTGCAGGTTTTGGTGTTTTGAAACTGGATGTTTCAAGAGAGACATATGCCTCTGGAAGACAAGTGCTCTGGTGGCTGTTAAAGACAGTCACTGCCTCTTCGGGCTGTTCCAGGCACCCTGAATTAGGATTTCCAGTGACAGCTACTCCAAGTTCCAGAGGACTTTGGGAGGATTCACCAGAAGCAGCAGTCGGAATTTTTTGATCCAAAACAGTATCTTGTGTCTGTTCAGAATTTCCACATGATACTTCTCCATTCAATTGTTTACAGACTTCTGAAGCTACATCACACTGAACATGTATTTCTGACAAATCAGAATCTTCCAATATCTGTGCAAAAGTGTCCAGTGCAGCTGGTGAGCTTGTCTGGATGCTCAGCTGACTCACTGGTGGCTGAGTACAACAGAAGTTTTCTAAAAGCTCATTATTCATCCCTGTTTGCTGTGGAAAAAGTAGGACATCACAAGCTGAATCAGATTTTTCCCACTCAGGAAATTCATTAAAGCCATCGTGTTCCACAGAGTGCTCATGTACTATTTGGTCATTTGCAGAATTAGGCAATTCATCACTCACGCTGTATCTCTGAGGGGCATTTTCTATTAAGGAATCCAGTTCTTCAGTCAGCTGCACATCAGGTGATAGCACCTTTTCTTTTTCTTCTTCAGAATTACTTTGTTCTGCAGTACTTTCCCCCCTTCTTTCATCTGCAACAGATCTTTGCTGATTAACAAGAGCTAGCGATGATGCTACTGAATCAAAACCCAAAGTTTTTGATGATGCTACTCCTTTGGCGTGGGTGGACAGCTCTAGCAGATAATCCATAGCGTTTTCTACTGTTGAATAAGGTAAAGAGAATAAAGCATGGTCAGCTGAACAAACACAAGCCGATGTGAATGCAATTTCTTTACTTGAAGGAGTATTTCTCACAACTAAAGAGACAACCAAAAGACAGTTCACCAATTCATCTTTTAACACACCTTCTGGAACTGCCTTGATCTTTTTCTCATTAGAGGTAAAGGCAGAACTCAATACAGGCATATTGTAAAATAACAACCTAATAAGCATAAAAATTACTAAGGAACTATTATCTAAAAAGTATTCATTTTTAACTGGGAAAAAATCAGAACTGGGTATTTAAATGGATACTCATTTCTAGCCTATCTCATATAGGCGAAATAGCGTGAAATAAACTGAAAAAAACTACTGAGGACTACAGACATATAAGTATGCAAAATACGTTATGCCTAGGCCCAACTGAAAATGTCATACCTAATATAGTCTGAAAAATCCAGTTAATTAATTCTTTCTAAAGCCACTAAATGGAGTGGAAGTTGGCTGCGATCAACATGAACAAAATGAAAACCTGGCATAAGTATCATCTGAGCCCTAAAGCTAAGCTTTTGTTTCCTGAAAAACATTGCAGCAACAAGTCTAAGTCCATTGAAGTGCAATTCTTTCTGCACACACGTTAAATAAAATCTTCCTTGTCCCTCCATCTTCTCTACTATTTGAGAGCAACTTATTACTCACATGAAAAGATGCTAATCTTTCAATTTTTAAACTATTGTTCATAGTACAACACAATAATGTACTCGGCATATTTACTGAAATCTCCAATAAGTTTGCAAATAAGTGTGTTATTTTGATAAAGGTAAATCTTATTAAGAGTTCAAAGCATTAATCAGTAATTCGATCAATTTCAATTTTAAAAGGAGTAACAATCATAGCAACAAACATGAGAGTTATAAACTCCATACAATTTCAGTAAGGTAAAAACAGCAATAAAAGCAGTCCCTTCAATGGCTACCTAGCTTTCA
>JAOXNO010000033.1:65197723-65222546 GCA_028565335.1 Limnodromus scolopaceus | reverse complement strand
ACCTATGAGCATACACGCCTAAATCAGGTAAAGAATTTGGAACAAATACTCTGTCGCACTCCTACCATGGCAGGTTGAGGACTCAACTACCTTGTAACAGTCTTCACAAGAGATGGAGAACCCCATCTCCTGTTGTGCATCCAACCTCATTCCACTACTCCAAAGCATTAAGAGTTGTCATCAAAACATACACAGCACTTTTCATAAGCAAGAACTGACAATAAGGATCCAAACTTATGAAGTAAAGGACAGGCTGTAGGTAGAGAACACCATTCACCCCACCCTCAAACATGGGGTTTCACAAAAAACACACCAGGAAATGCTTAATTTTACAGAATATTTCATCACTGAATATAAATTCAGCACAGAACAGAATGAAAAGGCTGAAGTGTACCTGCTAACACTGTAAGACTACATTATTTCCTCTACCCAGATTTCTGCTTTCTGAATCAGACTCTATGAAACACACTCATTAAAACACAAAAGTTATTTCCACATTTTTTCACTTGCACTTTGAAGTGTCATAAACGGAACAAAACAAATATTTAAACAAAAATAGAGAAAATAGAGAAAAAAGCATCCGATTAAATCAAACAGACCCAATCATTGTACTCTCTAGCTGTATTTACACAAGCTCTTCTTTCTGAAAAATGCTTGAGTCCCCTCTCTAAAAAACGCAAGGTAAAAACAAGAAGAAATAAAAGGAAATGCCTTCCAGCAGATTTTTCTCAATAACCGTAAGAGTAGCAAAGGAGACAGTTGGGAACCTTTTGTGTTCTTCCATTTCTGCCAGTAGTCAGCAACAAAACAGGCCACCTAAACACTTTGTTATTTAATGTGAAAATCTATACCCAGCTAGAGACAAAGCGTTTTAAAAAACACTTCAAGCATCTCTTCTGCTCTTTTTTTTCTCCCACTCAGTGTTATTACTCCTGGTTGTTCCAGTAGTAGGAACTCGGCTATTTCAACAGTTTTAACTAAGGTCCTCTTTCTCACATCAAATTCTATTGAAGTACAAGACACTGACGCATACGGCTCAACACACTTCCTTTATGCAATCTGCTCTGCTAGAGCATTTTTTTCCACTTTTGTGATTTTTAGGCCTTATGTATGGCCTGGACCAGAGACAGATTCTTTTGAAGCAGCAGCAGAAAATAAATCTTGCTTTGAGTACAAAACAAAAACTTTGTCCATCAAGTATACAGTTCAAAGGTACAAAACCAGCCCAACCTCATCCGAAGTAGATGCTTTGGAAGTAAATACAACTTTAAGGAAGCACAGAGCCCTGTTTGCTAGGAAGGACTCAAAGGCTCGTCTCCACATGCCATGTCACAAGGAGAAGTCAACCTGCAGTGACAGTCAGCTGGTGCGTGACAGGTGACCGAAGCCATCGAACTCCACATCAGGTGGTTTCCTTTTAAGCCAGGAAGCTGCTCACACTAGAGGTCCTCCATACAGGTGAGCACAAGCTCACAGAAAGGCGCTCTCTCCCAGACAGACAGATCTGCTGGATGCACGAGTAAAGCAGTGAGGGAGGAGGAAGAGAGCCACCAGTAAGCACATTCTCCAGTGCCAGGTCTGCTTGGTAAGGACTACTTTTGCACTCTCCTTCTTCTTGCTGTGGGCTGAAGGTCAAAGCATGGGAGGTGGCAAAAAACCAAGGAGCCTTGGGATTATGGACTACGCAGATATGCAGCCTGACAAGCTAAAGAAAAAAAAAACCAAACCAACAAGCAGTTGTTTTCCTTGTTTAGGTGGAAAGGGTTGTTGCTTGGTTTTGGGGAGTATTTTTTTTTTTTCCAGAAAATAATGAAGAGAGTCTGCAAAATGTCTTTCCAGTCCTACGAGAGCTAAGAGTTATCAAATCTTTTTATAACTTCCCCCCTACATTCTTTGGTAGCTTCCCATATGGTTCACAACCCTGGTCGAGTGGGGTTACCCATGCCGAACTCAGCTTTGAGGGAGATCTTCCAGGAGGCAGAACTCTTGGGCTAGCTGGGCTGTCCCCACTGCACACTCCACACAGCTGGGCCGCTTTGCCTGGCTCCCAGAGTAACATTAACAGGCTGCAGCAAAGGAGACCGGACTTGCGGTTACGCTGGTGCTTCTGCAGTTTCCCACCTGCAACCAGTACTACTGCTTAAGATCATATTCCTGCTCCACATCATACAACAGAGAGAGAGATTTGGAAAGAGAATTCCTGCCAGATGGAGCTGCAACTTGCTCACGCCACGTTTCCAGAGACTCCGTCTGAAAGTCAGGCTGAAGGGCAGTGAATAAAAGTAACATGTCTCTGAAGAATAAATTTCTCAGCATAACAGGATTTCCTTTCACATCCTCTCCAGATGAACTTCCGTACCTGAATCTGAAAAGCCTTCAAACAGACAGTAGCGCCTGGATGTTGTAACTCAAGACTCGATCCCTCTCTGAGTTGCTGGAAATAGCCTGTAATTTTTTATAAATTGGCAATATCTAGTTAAGAAGCTATGATATAGTCTAATGCACAAAGTATTGGAGACTGATAAAAAAAGGAAAAATAAAACATTATAAAGCTGAGCAAAACTCTCCTAATGAGGTTAATTTTAATGCTTCTGTATTCTGCTATATTACTGTTTCTTAAGGATTTGTGGGTTGTTTTTTTTCTGTGACTGAGACCTGGCCAGAGGATGAGCGCTTATTTTAGTGCTTGGAAAGCCAGCAAAAGGGCAGAGGGGGCGGGGATGGGGGGGTGAAGACTGGTTCCATCAAGATGAGAAGATACTGTAAAAGCGGAGTATTACTGAAGATCACAGGTGATGTTTATTATTATGGGCATACACATGCAGGTGGCATTATAGAGGAAGGAAAAGTGGAAAATCAAATGAATGCTTATTTAGAGTTTTCCGCACTGGCGGCAGTCAGGGCTGGCAATAAATGCAAATGCTACTTCCCCAAATCTTGGCTTGCTTTAGCTGTTGATGCAAATGAAGACAGATTTACTTCCTTCTTACAGATGATGCTGCAACTCTAACAAGGCTGGGATCAAAGGGAAGTGGCTGTTAAAGACTCAGACCCAGAGCATGAATCTTCAGACCTATGTAGACACCTAACAGGGCTTCTGCAATGTGACCAGGTCTTGGTTCTGCTGCTTCCCCACATGAAGGCTTCTCAGCTTCACAGCTTTCCCCTCTGTGTGACACACAAAATGACTCAAAGGCAACACTGTCTGGCCAACTTTCTGCAGTATAATCTCTTCCTACCTGAAGGTCTGCTGAAGACCTTTGAGCCCAAGACGCATACAGTACTGTACTCTGGTGATCCCCAGCTGCCACTTCCCTCCTAACTGCCTCACACAGTTTTCAGTTCTGTGACTCTGAATGAAGGTTTGTTGCACACCGGGACAGCAAAGCACAAGAAATTTTTGAATTTCACCATGGGCTCAAATACAGAAACAAAAAGAAGATGTGTTCAGGTTTGCAGAAAGCACTTGCAAGAGCAGAAGACTGATGAGAAGATCATGACTTCCAGAGCATCAGAGCACACGGTGGGCTGGAACACAAACCAGATTTTTCACCAAGGTGTTATCTATTAAGCAGTGACCTCAGAACAGTAGCAGTCACCTCAGGAACCTGAGGAGTCAGGTTGCAAAGAGACATAAAGCAGTTTGTGAACTTTGCCGGTCATCCACATACAACAGCAACATGAGAACCACTCCAGAATTTCCCAAACAGGAACATCACTTAGTTCATCTCACTTCAAGTTGCATCACACAATTACATCTTAAAAAAAAAAAAAAAAGGCAAGAAACCAAATCACATAAAGAAAGCAATATAGGAATGAAAATAGCTTATTCATACAGACATCCTAAACATTTTCTGGGGGAAAAAATATAAAAATCACGTATCAGGTCCTAGGCTAGAAACTACATTATAGTTTCTATATTATATCTACTTCATATGCTCAAATGCACTTCCATTGCTGAAGCCATGAGGCCAGTTGAACATAGCACACACACAGCCATTACACAGCTATTAAAAAGATAAAAACTATTTTCAGCTTAATGGAAACCACAGATAGATGACCTCACCTTGATTTGTACGTCAACAAAAAACTTACAAACTCCAATGACTATCATTACTTACTTGATAGAGACTTAAACCTGTCATTTACCTTCACAAAGTAGTTCACATGAGTTCACCTTATATGACCGGAAAAAACGTCAGCCAGGTCCGTTTTAATGGTGGTTCAAGTTATCACAGGCAATTTTTGAGATGGAACACAGATCAGTTACATAAACCAACCCACCGGGAGATGAAAAATCCCCAGTGGAGTCATGAGAAGAAACAGCTGGAAAACTTTAACCTTTTCCATAACCACGGCTGGAATCAGGAGAAAATATCAATGTACAGCTTCACATAATTCTGAGAGGCAGTGTAACTGACAGCTAATTACTGCCCTACTGACATTTTTATAGTAGCAGAGCCTCTGTAAGAAAAACAATGGTAGCAACTTCCTCAAACTCAATAATTAGTAATTCAGGAACTTCAGAGCTAAATTCGCATGCAGAACTCTATAGAAAATAATAACTATACTGATGATGTCAGCCATTTAGCATAGACTACAGACCAGTACACAGGCAGGAGTAAAAGACAAGAGACCATGCAACACCTCAGAACTCCCCACAAAGTCCCTATTACAACGTATTTATACACTACTTCAAGACAACATAATTCTCACTTGTAAAATGGACAAGGTCACAGGTAACAATCCACCTACGCCATAAAGTGAAACAGCTGTTAAGTACACCATGGACGTTTCCTAACACCATGCCTAGGCTAACATTTTTGTCAGGTACTACTGGACTTTCACATTAGTAACACCAAGAACCTCGCTTCCCTCTACATCGGTGCCTTGCCCAGCTGAAATGCAATAGTGTTAATATAATAGAAAGAGAGTTCTTTAAAAAAAGAAGTGTAAAAAAAAAGACCACAAAAAAAAAAAACCCAGTGCAACTCCAGAGTTAAAAACAAAACACAACAGGAGAAAGGCTATAAAGAAGAAATTAAAATATTTTTAAGATGTGCTTTGATGCTGTTTAATTAATTTCACAAGCCCTTCACATAGTCTATAGGAACACAAAGTACTGCAACTTGAAAGTGCTGTAAACACATGACACAAGCGAGCCCTGCCCTAGTCATGGGGACTGTACCTGGATGAATCAGGGCTAAAACTCTCATGCTAACAAACGTGTACCATACTTAATTTTTTCCGCCCTTCTGTAATTTGCTCCAGGTTTATATCTCAACCTTTGACTCTCTAATCACATCCCAAGAACACATTATCTATAGCTTTTATTCCAGTAAAGGTGAAATGGATGAAGCGCAACCTAATTATTTTCTCTGTTCTTTTGCCTTATCTGAAATAGCCAATACACTTAAATTCTATGTTAATTATTCTCATCTTTCAACTTGTGGTCTTGACCGAATTGACCAACCAGAACGACAGATGGCCCCTCCCTTCCCCCCCCAAGGAAAAGAGAGGAGAGGAAGAGGGAAAAAAAACACAGGGTCCTACTGAAAGACTCGCAACGCATACTAAACTTTCCCAAGACGCCCTATAAAAACATTTTAAGTGACTCTTAACAGTCAAACTGTTCTTAATTATTTAGAACAAGAGTTAAGAAATGCAGTAGTAAATACGTTTGGGTTTTTTTTTCCCTCTCCTTTGAAGTCAGGCTCCTCCAAAGCCCCAGTGACCTTATGGCACTTGATCAGAAAAACTGCAGACCGTGTCCAAAGCAGGTGGGAATATTAGGCTACGAAGGACACAACTTAAAGAACCGCCCGATAAACACATTTGAGCGGTTCTCAATTGTTCAAAACGAACAGCCCCTCGAAGTACTAAAACCCCTTCGGTTTCATTTTGCACGGGGTGAATTTAACTTGCGAGGCTCTGCTCATCGGAAGGCGCTTTCAGAGCCTGGGGACACTCCACGCCGTTTGCTCGGGACGAAGGGGCGAAGCCTTTCCACCGACCGGCTAGCCCCGGCTCTTCCTCCAGCGCCCGGGGCCGCCACACAGGCCGCGGCCGCCGGCGGGGCAGGGCAGGGCCACCGCGGCTCTCCCCGGGGCCGCAGTCGGTGTTTCTGTGAGGAAAGGCCTCCTTACACACCGGGGGGCGAGGAAGGTGGAGCACGGCAGGCAGCTGGCACCTCACGCCGCAACCTTCCCCACCACGCCGGGAAACGGCGACCGAGCGGCCGCTGCAGCCGCGAGGCCCACAGGAAGGCACCGGGGGCGGGCAGGCCCGAGCGGCGGCGACACGCACCCGCCGCTCCCCCAGCCCCTTCCCCGCGCAGGAAAGCCGCTAGCGGGGGCCCGCGACCCGCGGGGGAGCCCCCGGCTGGCGGGCGGGCCCGCCGCGCAGCACCCGCCCCGCAGCCTCCCCTCCCACCCGCCGGCAACTCCTCTCCAGTGACGCCGGGGGACGGGCCCCTCCGCGCCACCAGGGCCGCCGCACGGCCCGCGGCCGCCCTCGAGATGGCGGAGGCCGTGGCGCTATGGTGAGCAGGGGGAGGGTGAGGCTCCTCCCCGATCCCGCCGCTCCGTGCCCAGACCCCGCCGGCCTTTACCTCCCGCCGCTCGGCTCGCTGGCTTCCGCCGGCGGCGGACGCAGGGGCTGAGGGAGCTGCTCGGCGGCGGCCGGGGAGAGAGGGAGGCTCCGGCGGAGGCTGAGCCGCGGGGACACAGTGCCGCTCTCCGTCCGGCCGGGGAAGAACAGCCCGGGAGGAGGCTCTGCTCGGCGCCGCGCCGCCCTCCTCCCCCGGGCCCGCCCCGAGCGGCCGCCGCGGAGGCCGGGCTGATGGCCCGGGCGGCTGGGCCCGGCCGCTCTGGCGTCGTGCGGAGGACTGCCTGGCGCCTTCCCCCGCGCTGCGAAAGGGCCGTTCCGGAAGGAAAAGGAGACGAGACCCGGGAGCGGGGGGAAAGGTGTCACCTCCCGCCGGCTGAGGGCAGCTCCCCGCCCCGGGAAGGGCCTCGCCGCCTTCCCCAGGGGTTATTTGATAACACAAGCTGCCCAAACGGCTTCCCGTGTGGGCCTGTGGAGAGGGAAACCCTGGGTCCTACCGGTGCAGGGACAGGCGGTGTGAAAGGGTGGGCCTGGTCTGTAGAGGCCATGTTGATGGATACAGGGTATAGGTGAGCTCAGCAAACAACTGAAGGTGCAGGAGGAGGATAGTGAAATCTGTCAGCTGTGTAGTGACAGGCTTCACATTTGCAACGGCAAGGATGAATGTCTAACCTCTGGTGCCGCTGCTCCGTTTCACCAACAATTTCTAATGCCACAGCTGAAGAGAAACCCCCTGCGGTCCAGAATGATGCGGTGGATCTGCGGGCTGAGGCGGGAGGACAAATGGTATGTCAGCAGCAGACAAGAAGCCAAGAGTTTTTAAGGAATCCGAGGAGAGTCTGGTGGTATCTGGCATCACCGAGTGCCATGGAGTGTGTGAGCTGCAACAGGAGAACAGAGGAACAACCGATCCGGAGAGGGCTTCGTTATCTGCAACAAGCATTGGATGGAGATGGACAATGGAAGATTATGGAAAGATGAGATACATGCTTCTGACAGATTGAGATTATGATAAGCAGCTCGTAAATTAGAAGTGCTGTGAAGCAACCGTGAAGGGGACTGGGCACCTGAACAAGAGGTTTGAATTTATCAGCACAAGACAAGAGCCAAAGCTCTTAAAAAACGAAACAAAACAACAAAACCCCCAACAAACTCAAAAAAAAAACCCCAACAACAAAACACAACACTCAAAATGAGGTGGTCCTACAGGGATACTGTTCTGTAGTTCTATAGAAGTCTATTGATCTGAGAAATTACACGGTCAGCAAATGTGTATTAAAATGTAATTGTAAAATTACTGACGAAGTTTACCCATTACTGATTTCTAAGAATAGGATTTCATTACATAGCTATAGGCATCATAGTCATCTCTTTTTCCCTGCCTGCCCAAGCAAGATAATAGGCTGGGTCTCCACTTCCTGCTTGTTCATCTGATTCCCAGGAGATGGGTGCCTTCTCACACTCCATTGTCTGGAGGTACCTCCCCGCCATCTGTATTCAACCACCTCCCATCAGGACACAATGCCTCGGGAGGACAAGCTGGAGGTGTCCCACTGGGATCTTCCTAGGGAAGAGAAGCGATGGCACTCCAGTGAAAGAGGAAAAGCATTTCCCCCCCCAAGGGAAGTAAGGTTATCTCCCAGCCCGAGGGTCCCTCACATTGTGATTCATCCCATTCAAGGATGAGGTGGCATCTCCAAGCCTCATTTGTCCTTCATTTTTCTTGGAAGAGAGAAAGGAGACATAGCCTTTAGCAGACTACTAACACACCAATCTTACACGTTCCGCAAGAAAGACCAAGAAGTCACGGCCAGCTTTGTGTCTCCCACGCTCCTACTCCCACTGCTGCTTCCTGCTGGGCCCTGGAGACTCCATCCCTCTTCCACCAGCACGGACCTGTTGCATTAGAAACGTAACTTTTGTTTTAATGCCAATAAAGAATACACAAGTGCAAAAATAATAGCTAGTTTTTTAGGTGAACTAATTATACACAGGTAGCTCACTATAGTTGTCTTGTGAAAACTGCAGAAGAGTGCTCAGAGTAATTTCTCTAGGGCTTGTGGAGATCACAGTCCCTATTTGATAGCACAGCAACTGAAAAGTAAATAGTTCTTATATGTAGGATTGTATATATTTCATAATAAAAGTAATGCTAGAAATTCTGAAATTAGTATTAAAAATATTTAATGGTTTAGGCATTGCTAATTTGCCTGTAACTTTGCTATTTCAGTGCTTATCTTGTAGTAATATGGTGTGAAATATTTAAATAAACAAGGACAAACATTTACATTTCTAGAACAATACGTAAAGCATATACACACTCATCCACAGGATGTGCTGTTAAGTTTCAAAAAAAAGCTGTCTCTTGTCATGACTCACAAAAGGAAAATAAATAATTTTTCAATACACTGACATTGTACATGTCCAAAATCTGAAGGAAAAGCCTCGGTCAGAATTTGTGTGTGTGTGTGGTGTCAAGTGGTGGTTTCACGCCTGCACCAGGAACTGTTTCCTTATTTCATGCGTTCAGTGTCTGGACAAGTATCAGAAACAAAATCGTTTTTCTTTAAGGGTGTGATGCTGCTAATGTGTTAATCATACACTTGGAAAAATAGGTCATGTAAATTCCAGCCTAATGACTGTGTCTTTATATTTTTTTAAGGTTGCCAAAAAAGAGGAAGAGAGAGGTTTTCAGTACGCTGGAGTCTGATAACCTCCATTAAGCTGCATTGCTAGTGGGGTGTTGCTGCTGGCACTTGATACATGAAACTATGTTGTTCTTTGCCAGTTGTACATATTACAGTATTTGACACCACGAAAATGCCAGACTAATTTGGGTACTGGCAGATTTCTCGCTACCACAGTTAACACTTTGAAGAGGAGGGATTTTGGTATCTAGATAATTATAATCACTGTAATAGAGGGTTTTTTAAGTGTGTGTGTCCTCTTTTTTTGAGTTTTCACAGAACTTTTTCAAACATAACATAGTAATCCCCAATTATCTGCTATTGTTTTGGGGGTCTTTTTCATTCCTTTGTTTCTCCATATGTCTACAGTTGGCTTGTTTTTACTTGGAGTGGCTTGAACATACAGCGTGTAATCTGTGCTGTTTGGCTCAAGCGTTTAGTCTGGTCTTCACTCAATGCTTTAACAACAGATTTTCCATTTCAGTTTCTGCAATGCTGCCTTCTCGAAGTAAAAATACTTCACTATGTTCTTGCTTTATGTTCTAACTCACATTAAAATAGTATTATTACCAGACCTGGGCCATAAAATCAAGGAAATGACAGTCCCTTTTAATGTTTCTGATTATATACAGCCTAAGTCTACTCCTTTCTTCTATGCTCAAATTATCTTTGAGGGTCTATACTTAAAAAAGATTAGATTAGATTTTGATTTGCAAGAACAATTTGTAGCTAAACTTTTGGTTTAAAGAACATTCTGATGTGGCAAGAAAGACACGTTTAACTTTGTCGGTTTTAAAGACTTATTTTTACTTAGAGCAACATGTTGAATAATAAATACTGTAGGAAAATGCCTGAGAAATTAGGATGCGTTAAAAATTCATGCCTGCCTGCAGTAAATCTGAAATAATTCATCCAGGAACAGAAGGTATAGTTTTTGTCACTATTTAGAATTTTACTTTGGACCATTGATATATACAATCAAAGCCTGTGAATTATTGTGGGGTTTTCAATCCCTCAGAAAGGAGAGATGAAAAAAGCCCTCATCTAGTTCCTGCAGAAAACATTTTCATAAAAGCTGATTCAGTCCCTCCATGCTATAACCCTTCCTCTTCCTAAGGAGTCTTCCACGTTCTGTTGCCAGCTTTAGGTTTCATTTACCATTGGGGGAAATAAAAAGTGTTAGCTTTCCTCCCTTTTTTTTTTTTTTTTCCTAATGGATTTACCTTAATGCTGATTTAAGACGTTTAACTTGGCTTCTTGGAATGTCTGTGTCTCCAGTTAATATTACTTTGTCCATGATCTTGGAGCTTGTGTTCCTACATAAGATAACCCTTCCCTCAGCCAGAATTTGATTTCCAAAGCAGAAATTTAATTCCTTAAGTAAAAAAAAAAAAAAAAAAAAAAAAGAGGGGGAGGGAGGAGGAGGGTTGGGAAGGATAGAAGCTTTGTAAAAATAAATGTTTGCAAAATAGGTCACAAAACTGTCTCTTCTCTTTCACCCCTCTCCAGATTTACGTCAAATGCATAGTGCATTGTGGTGGTTTATCTCCATAAAGAAGCTCTACATCTGCCTTCTATACTTGAAATATATTGATTTGTTCCATGTAGCTATGGATTCCATAGTTAACTGTGGAAACTGTCAGGCTGGTATCACTGCAGTAATGTTAGTTAATTCACATATGCATTTCTTTCATTCCAAATAGTATATTTTAACTGCATCTATATTAAAATAATGGCTTAATTCCTTTTCTATTTCAGCACTATTTTAAATGAGGAAAAATAGTGTTTAGAAAGAGCAAAAATCTAAATCATGGGGCAATTTTTATCCCACTGAAGACAATAGCAAAAATTCTGCTGGTTTCAATAGGGTCACATTTTTAGGTGAGCAGGTCACACTAATTTCAGCATTATCACTAATTATCAATTATTATTGATATACTCCAGATATATTGCAGAAGAGAAATAAAATTTGCTTATTATACCTGATATACTAAAGATCACCAGAATCTACAAACTACAAAGATGCTTAGGTTTTTGGAAAAGAGGTGCAGAGACAGGATGACAACAAATGCTGCAATCCAAGAAGTAAAGAATTATGCTTAATTGTATCTCCTCTGCAGGCACAGAACGAGGTCATGCTTATATAGCTGAGAGAAGCCTCCCTGCTCCAAGGCCCTTCTGAATTTGAAATAAGCTCTCACTTCAGTTCTGATTTGTGCTAAATCTGATTCCTGTATTGGATGTTCTCTGCTAGGCTGTTTTTATCAATCAGATAGGTCAAATTTGATGGATATCAAAAATCCATCCTGATCTGTTTAAACTGCAGGAAAAACACACGATGCTTAATATGCCTCCTTGGCACATGATAAAAAGTAATAAGCTGACTTTCATTGTAACTGCCATGTTCTTATCTGTTGAATATCACTGCCTTTATTTTTAAAAACTGCATTGATCCTATCCCATAGCAAATTTAATATCAGAGATCTGAGAGATCAGTGTATTTAAGACATGGTCTTAGAACAAGGAAGGGGTAAAACTGCATATCTGTATTATTTTAAATAATCAGACTTCATTTATATCCCTGCAATAATTAGACCAAACTTAACAGAAGAAAAAAAAAAAAATAACATTTGACACTTTTGTAACTTTTGAGTAGGTTAGCAGACATCAGCATGCTGTCCAGCTGAAACTGTAGGAACTCTGTAAGCAGGTGCTGTTATCTCAAAAGGAATTTGACCAGGATGTGAAAGTTTACTTACTGTTTTTTATAAAACAATTGTTGTATGCTGACCAAGAAAGAGAACGTTTCCAAGGAACAGTATCATTAATGGCCTCCATTCATTGCTAATGCCAGAGCTGTAAGAGCAAAACTACCCCGGAACAGAAAATCTCCAGGTTTCCAACCTGCGAGGTTAACTGCCCTCAGGCAGCAGTTAAGAGGACATCCACAGGTGAGGAGAAACGCTACTGATACTGAACTGGGATAAAATTTTCTAGATTAAGACAGAAGTAACATCATTCAATAATTTGCAGTGAGTCTTCAGGATTTTATTCTCTTGGGCAGCTGAGCTTCTCCCTGGGATGTCTTACCCAGAGTCAAGTCCCTAACACAAGTGATAGCTACTGAATCCGAATCATCCCATGTTGCACTTTGTCTTCACTAGAGAAAAAATGGGGCAGAGGCAGAAAGGGAAAGGAGTTTGTTTCTTTCACTTGGAACAATATCATATTGTATGTATTAGAGGGCTAAAATAATCTTATGTTCCTACCTGTTTACTTTCACCACAATAGAATGTAAAACCTACGAACTACCTTGCTCATAGTAAGATTTTATCATATTGAAGTATTCTGTACTGCCTATAGTAACTGTTTTCCTTCAAGTAATGTATTTCCTCAAATATATTAATGCCCAAGTTTACTTAATGTGACCAAGTCATGCAAAGATGAAGAATTGAACATTTGAAAACAAACAATTTATTGAAAAAGTCAATTTAACATTATAAAGAAAAGTAAAAAAAGCTATCTGTTTTCTTTCTACTATGTAATATTATTTCAACTGAAACTTTGGCTTCTTTTAGTTTATATATTTTCATATTTTATGGGTTTCATGATGTTGAAGGTTACCAGTCCATTCCACCTTACTAAAATACTGTGAAAAAAGTCATTAAAACTTTTCAGTGATTCTAAATAAAACACGGCATTTTCATTCTACTGGAAGTTTTGGGATGTCTATTGTTTGCTCCAATTCAGAAATTTTAAAATATTAAAACATTGGACCTTGCTGCAGAATGGAATTTCTAAGTAGATTTAACGTTAAGTACAACCCTGAATTTTTGGCAAGTTTCAATTATCTATTAATGTCACTTGAATGCACAAATGCTTTTACCTGTCAAGACAGACTCTACTCCATTGTCTGTACAATTCATTTACCAGAAGTTAATTGCTTGCCAATCGTAAGTGATTTATGAATCCGTTTACCTCACAGTGACTGACCTTCAGTTAATAGAAGATTAAAGAAAATATGAAAATCTATTTTATTTCTTTCCCCAAGGGTTTCATAGAGGCCTTATTTCCAAGTACGGATCCTATCCGGACCTCTGTATTTTACAAAATTTTCTGATTATCACAACTCAATGGCTTCAAAGTTCTATGATATGTAAGTATCTTGCAGGTATCCTGCTTAGTGTCAATATTCCTCACTCACCGTTTGTTACGCAAAAAGTGGCTGCTACAGCAACCCTTGCGCTTGACCTCTGTGGTGAACGTCTGCAAATTAGTCCAGCTGCTTACAAAAACAAATTAGGGAAGTTGTTATGGTCTAAGCCCACTAGCACTCATTTATGAATTAAATTTCACTGTCTAGTTTCTAAACTTGAATAACTTGTAGGCTGCATGTCTTATGCTGAAACAAGAAGCCAAAGAGATGGGGGAAGGGAGCAGGGAGTGATGTGAATTTAAAAACAGCTGTATAGACTACTTTTTTTAAAAAAAGGAAATCCTTTGTTCATTATGTGATTCTTTGTAACTGTCACATGATAGAACCTAATTATTTAGATAGGAAATCGGCTCCATGGCTATTTGGTCCCTGCTGAATGGGGAATAGGGCCTTCTTTTGCTTTCCTGTAAATTCTGACCTCTTTTTTTTTTTGTTCGCTGTAAAATCCACCTATCACTTCTACTTTTTAACATTTCACACCCTCTGTCACTGTAAATGGGGCCACATTCTTTCCCAGTGAATAACACTAGCAACAAAAGAAGCTCAAATTTAGAAAGCTGCAGGCAGCTAAGGACAATTTTAGGTTTTCAGAGATATAAAATGACAGCCACTCCTTGCAAGAGGGCAGTCTGCAGTTTCAGATTTATTTATTTGAGGACTAGGTAAACATCAGTTATCTCGGACCTGCCAAATTCATGCCAATTGCAAGTCCAGAGAACAAGGGAGTCAGATCTGAAGACAAGCTCCACTCCACCCTGCCCTAGCTCATGATACTCAGATTGGTATCTGTAACCAGATTTAGCTCACACACACAATTCAGGATGGAGGAGAGGTGGTGTCATTTGGATCTGGGCCCATCTGTAAAAGACAACTTGTTAAAAAAAACAAAAAGCAAAACCCCAAAAAAACCCAAAACCAAAACAGTTGATACAACCAGCATGAAAACATGTTTAAGCTTTCTTCAAATAGATGATCAAACATTCAACTCTTTCAATTACTTTAGTCCTCTGTTTACATTCCCCAAAACCTGGAAGAAAGAACACGCTAACTCAAATGAACGTTGAAACGTGAGAACTCCTTATTTTCTATGGAGTTCTTCAATTTCTGAGCTATGATCTCTTCTTCTGTGCAGTGGTGATTGTTAGGACAGAACAATGCATATCTCAAAACCAAGTAAGAATTTTATCTTTACATCAGTGTTTGTTATGAACATGTCTATTTTCCACATACAAAAAATAAACTGTATATTCTACACAGTACTTAAGAGTAGAAAGTGAAAAGGTTAAATACTCAGCACAAGAACAAATTGCCAATTTTCCCCTCATCCATACACATGTTGGTAATTATTTTCCTCAGCAGCATTATGCAATTTGTGATTCTGATGACTCTTAAAAGCAAATGTTTTGGGACTCTCCTAATTGTTGCTGGTTATACATCTACTTTTCAAATTCAGCAGAGATCAAAGGCACATACAAGTAAATCCGTATCTGGATTATGTTTAAACCCGTTATTAGGATTAAAATATAAACCAAAAAGCACTTCCATAATTTAAGCTTGTTTCGTTTACCTGTCAACACTCTGAACTGTCAGGTTCACTCACCCTTTTGTGGAGGGCAGGTTGTGTCACTCCCAAGTGCAACTGCAGCCACTGTCACACACATGTTCTTCCCCATTTACTAATCAGAGCAGCATCAAAACAGCAGGCAGGACATACACACACAGAAACAAAAGCTCCCAGTATATTTTGATGTAGCCCTCCAGTTGACCTGGAACTCCTCTTTATGTGTAAACAGGGTTAAAAGAAATCCACAACCTCACTTTTGAGTTTTAATAGTATGCCCTGTTTTTTAAAAATCTTCTTGGAAGTTTGTTCAGCTAGTTTTAGAAGTTTATTTTTGTAGCTTCCCAATATGCAAAGCCAAAATCAAATTCAAAAGGAGCCTTTATATTAAGTAAATATGAACTGTAGGTGTAACTAGTTTTAAGAAACATAACAGAACACTTAATCATATTGTTCTCAGAATTTGGCTTCTCCAGTTCGGCTTGAATTTGGCAAGATTGTACTTACTGATGACAAATAATGATATTTTAAATGTACTTGTGATTCACTCAGGAATATTTATTTCACCTTCTATCTCTGCATTTTTTGTTTGCTCACATGAAACTCCCTAATGCTCGGCCAGCTGCAGATTCTCTACCACATGTGCTCATCTTTGCTCCTTCCCATTTCTCCTGTTCATTCATACCTTTTCCGGTGTTCCCATTTCTCCTATCCGGCAATGGGCCAAGGGGCAAACCTTTTAGAAAGGAACACAAACACCAAAATAAGAGTTTGGTAAGGCAGACTAAGTATTACTGCAAATTTGCTTAAATTCAGGAAACTTTAAAAACCCCTTCTCCCCCCTTTTTTATTTATTCACAGATGCTGTCAGCATTTGTGTACTTCCTTTACTGTTATTTCTTACTTGCTATAATAAGCTGCTTCCTTAGGGGGTTTAAGGACCTGTTGCTAGATAAAGTTTTTCTCCCCTGGAAGTAGCATTGTTCTGTTCTCTTATTACATTCAGAATCCGATAGACTTGTCAACATTTTTTTTTAATTTAATTTTTTTTTACTATGAGGCTGTGTGAGAGAACATATTGTTACAGTTTATGAAGCAAGGATACAAGCCTAAGAACGCACACCCAGCTAGTGTCAAGCTAAACGATACTGAAAATAGATGAAAAAAATGGTTCGCTCAAGTTTTCTTCCCTATGTGCTGGATTAGAGGTGGCAGCTGAGCAGATCTTGAAGGAAGTTTAAAAAATATCGATTAAATATAGATCAATGGCATTCTGTAAGCAAAAAATGAGTACATCTAAAGTAGTGACTTAAATGTTCCAATGCTGGCTAAAAGTCTTTGTCTGCCTTTTAATGGTCTCAGATAAAGGAAGTTTACAATTTTAGCATGCCATTCCCTGAAAATATAAATGATTAGGTATAATTATGTAGTGTCTGGAAGATAAAAAGAACAGTACAGAGATACACTTAAGAAAGCAAGTGTTTATGTGCTTGATACAGTGTAGTTATAGTATATTACACAGACTACATGAGCTGCCTTGCCAAATTCAGATAGGATATAAATAGTGGTATTAGATGTTGGTGAAATTGTAAGTGGATACATATCAGCCTACTTTACAAGCAGTAATCCCTCTGCTGGCATTTAATATCACCACCTTCAGCAATCACTCTACCATGGTGGACTTTTTTATATTCCATCATGGAGAATTTTCTGTTCAAAATCTGACTATTGTGAACACAGCTTTTGTGTTACTAAGCATTCATGCTTGTCAAGACTACGCTTTTCTCATTTCTATATTTGCTCTTGCCTTGTCTAGCCTACTTCTGGCTTTGTCTGCTCAATACCTGATACTTAGTCCTCTCTTTAGACACCAATTCCTTGTCCGCTTTGTTAAATACTCATTGAAGTACTGGCTCAAATAACCTTAGTTACCTTCTCTGCTGCCACATATCCTGAATTTAGGAAAATCTTCTTCCGCTGATACTCAGTATTCCCTGCTGCTTGCTCACTGTGCTGTCAGCGTGCTCCTCTCTCATGCTGGCTGATGCGTGGACACAAACATCCAGTGTGTTTACTGAAGTAGAATCGTAAGGATGAAGTGTCCAGAGCTGCACAATCCAAAGAAGTAATTTTATTTTGTAAATTCGAATACGGATTGTTCTCTACAAGGGTTTCAAATTCCAACTTTCATATTCAAGTTCCCAAATGGCACAGTGGTGTCATGTTTTAATGATTATCCCCTCAAGCCATTCACAAAACACATCGATTGAATCATCATTAGTTGCTTTCCCAGCAGCATAAAGCTATAGGATCAATATATTTCCTGACTTTGTTCAAAGGCAAATTGTAATGATTCTATTGCTCACAGAGTCATACCCAAACACTTCGATGCCTCCCCGAGTTTTGACAAATGCAACCCCTTTTTAAGCCTTTGAATAGTACACCACATACCTATCCATCATCATGAAATGACCCCATCATTACAGTACAGCTCTGAGACTGCACGTCCATTCATCAAACATCTTTCTTTGACCATAAATTCCAAGTTCATATTCATTTGTAAAGTTTCGCATCATTCTTTTCTTTACTGCGAGCAGCAGACAATATACCTGTGAAAGAATCAGGAACAGCAGCATCACAAATACAATCAATACTTTTTACGAAGGAGCCTCTCAATCAGAATTTGTTAGTACCACACGTTCTCATTTTTTACCAGATCATAGGATGGTTCTCATTTTGCAGGGTAGAGGGAGAGATTCTGCTCATACTGTCTTCCCTCCAGTCGGTAGCTGCCATGGGCTAAATATATTACCAAACTTTCTTAATTTCCTCAGTGGTATTTCCTCTAAGCAGTCCCATACACTCAGAAATTCCCCAAATCTGCCTTGTTATTTGAAAAAAACACCAAGCAAACTTAAAGAGCCATATGTTACTATTACAACTGCGGGTAACTGCAGATATCCTTGTAGGCTGGCTGGGAAAAAAAAAAAAACCTGGGAAAGAGTTTACTGAACGGAAAAGTTGAATTTGAAATGGAGTCCTTCATAGGTGACCTCAGGCTGATAACATAATGCTCTTCATCACAACCACATCTGCTGTGCAGCAAGTATCACAGAGCCAATGAAAAATACAGGCTATTCTTGAGTGTGCTGTAATTAAAGTAACTTCACTTAATTAATAAAAATAGAATATAAGCTAACTTCAAGCTTAACGGTCTAGCTACAGAGACTGTTCGTAAATTCATTTACCTGGGATCAGATTTATCCAATCAGAACCCGTTCAATAGAAACTGGAAAAACTTGAAGAATAGTTCATCCATCCATGGCTTCCCTTATAAAATCTTGAAAAAAACCCAGCATTTTGCCTCAAAAAATAGAACCATTTGACTGGTGAAATGCTTAATTTTTTGCTGGTAGCAACTTTTGAATGTGACTTCTGAGAAGTTATTGATAGTGACAGAAAGAAAATTGAAGCTTTTGAGATGTGGTGTAAGCGAAGACTCTTGCATATCTCCTGGACAGAAAAGATGATAAATGCCCATATTAAATATATTATTGGAGAAAAATAGACTTGGTTGTCAGAAATGAATAGGTGTAAATGTATGTGCTTTGGACACATCAGGAGTAGAGAGGGAAATAACCTTGAGAATGTAATTATGGAGTGAATGGTGACAAGTCATCATAATAGAGAGCAGCTAGAAAGGAGGTGGATGGATGACACACAGTGGGCTGCTGTGACTTCAGTTTCTGAATGCTCACAACTAGCAAGGGATCAAGGAGGCTTCTAAAAATTCTCCTGTGAAATCACCAATAGGCAGGTACCAATAAATTCATTTTACTTCACTTGTAAGTAAAGGAAACACGAGCAATTGTTCTGTCAATACAGTATTTTGTAAATTACAAGTGTATTCTCAAGTACACACTTTTTCACAATGGCTTAAATATGTTGACAATGACAATCCCCGTCATTCCTCAACGTGCCTTGATACCACAAATGTCCGGTGGCAAGTATAACTGCCCGATCTCCAAGTATGACTCAGAATAAAGACATTTTCAGACAGCACAGGTGAAAGCCCTCCTTACCAAAACGACAGCAAAATAGCATTTAGACAGATTATAGCTGGGGAACAGTTTCAAAGGAGTGTATCATCCATACAGTATTTGGTCCTTCCCTTTATTCAGAACTGCCGATACTTCAGGAAAAGTCAGCAAGTCGTGGGACTCCCCTCTTTTCTAAGGAAGCCCTTTGTCTCCAGCTGGTTGTCTTCATGAGATAATACATGCACACAAGTCCCCCTCCACCTTTTTATGGATTTTGCTTTGTCAATGTAGATCATGGGAGACACACAGAAGTCCCTGCTCTTCAGGACAAAAATGTGCTTCCCGGTTTATTCTTAGATGAAGGTAATTTCACTGCAAACACCCTCTGGAATGGGACACCTTTTGGAGCTCTTTCATTATGGCAACACATGTTGTGAAGAAACCCACCTTAGACTCAGGTGAGTGTAGCCACTCTTCTCAATTCACAGCAGATGTAAAAAACATCAATTCTTTTATAAAAATGGGTAGTTCAATTTGGTGCTGTCATCAAAGACATGTTACGCTGCAAAGTTTAATTAGAAATCTCCTGGATATCACCAAGGATCCAGTGCAGCAAACTCAGAGGCTATAGTTTTAACTGGAGGAGCTGTGTGTGACTGAATGTGTGAGAGAAACAGATGAAGAGGAAAAGACGACCAGAAAAAAGGACTAATATCAAAGTCAAAAAGCTAAGAGAGAAAGCTTTTGTGCAAAAGTGAGGACAAAAACCTATTATCCAGGGTTTGATTTTTACTGAGTTCAGAAGAACCTTTGTATTGCAGGAAAAAAAAGTGTATCATCGAAAAAATAAACAGGCTTTCAAAAGGGGAGGGGGGAAAGCATTCATGATTAGGAAGCAACCTGCCAGAAAGCAACCTGCTAGATACCAAAAACTGGCTAAATGCTGGAGTTGAAAACAAGTAATTAAGCTTTTTTTTTTCTTCCCCCTCTCTCGACCTATTTGACTGCGACTAAAAAAAACAAGTAGTAAAGGACCACACTCCACCACCTGGTTTTGCAAAGCAGGAGCTTTCAAGAGCATAGCTATTATTAGGAAGACAAGTGCTTTAGTGCTTTCCTAACTCACTAGATAGAATTTCTTACTTGTCTGCCCAGTTGACTGACAGGTATGACTTATTCTGCAGTTCACAACACACTTTTGTGTCTTGCTACGACTAATTCTTGATCATTATTACTATCCACGCTTACTGTGCTAAGGATGTACCTGAGGACAACCATTAATCTGTTCCTAGAAACACCTGCGCATAGCTTAATTTAATCAACATGAATTAAGGGATTTTCCGTGCTTAAAGTAATCACTCCATACTCTCTTCTGTTTCACCTGAAAGCCATTTTGTTCTGAAAATCTTGTGCTGCGTTATTTCCCCTACCAGTAAAACACAACATTCTTCTTTTCTTGGTACTGTCCTCTAACCTCTCCTGGCATGACAGAGAAAAAGCAGCACCCCACAAGACTGTTCCATAAGAGTGCTCAGCACCCTTTACTTCAGCCTGCTTATAAATCACACTTGCAGTGGTAGTCTAAAATATATTAATAAACAAACAAACACACACCAAATGGATTGGAGTATATACATTCCAATAAAAATAACGGAAGCAAAAGTAAAGAAATTCCTACATAAATTTGTCCAGGTAGGGACTCAATAAAATCTGGGTAAATACTAAAAGGTCTGGGTCTTATTATTAGACAGAGTCATCCATTAAAATCCAAGGGATCATGTGAACCTGGCTACAGCTGTACAAGAAGCAGAGTCCAAGTCGGATCTCAGCTGCCTGCTGAAATTAGAAAGGTGAAGGTCAAACAAGCAAAGGCAACAAACCAGACACTAGCAGCTGTAATCATATCTGCGAGCAGATTTCAGGACTATTCAGATTAAGAGTACCACAGGTCAGATTATCCGAAGCTTTTATATTTGCACATTCTGAAAATGCCACGCATATATTCAAGCTAATTGGCAGTTAAGTGTTCATTCATACCTCCCTTAATTGGGTGTGATATCAGAACCACACGCTTTGTTTTAGCCCTTTAGAATTTCAAATGGTGCAGAAGTACCAATCCTGCTGCTTCCATTGCCTAATCATCCCATGATTACAGAATTTGCACCTACTCTCCCAACCACTGTGCTGATCATGATTTGTCTAAGACTCGTTCAAAACACCATTTATCTGACTAACAGCGTCTAAATTATGGCGATCCTAAGAGTGCTCTGACGGTTTTACACCAATATGCTGGCAAAATACTCCAGCTGCGGACCTAGGGTATGTCAGCAAGGCTGTGTTGATACCAGAACCTACAGCCAGACAGCAAACTACACCAGGAATGGAACAGCCTACCCACAGAAACTGCCCCTACATTTAATGCCTACGGACTCCAACAACATTGATGCTGAGGGGTGGTCAAAGTTTTCATACAGCTGACTAATCACTGCCTGTGAAAGCAGAAATCTAGTGTGAACCTCTCCTAGGTACTCAGCTTTCCACTGATGTACTTCAGGACTTTTTCTGTGTTATACTACAGATAAGAAATCCTGACAATTAAAAAAATCTTCAAGCTTTACTCCACAATAATAGCTAACTTCGTTATTTATCTGAAGTCTGCAAGAAGATAGAGATTTTAGTCCACAACCAAGGGTACTCCAGTGTCAGGCTTCACAAACAACTTGCTCCAAGTGAAATAAAATTTTAATTGAATGAACAAACTTTGCCTGGCACTTTCAAGTGAAATCTTTGAACTGCCACATCTAACTACGTGTTAGTTACAGTGTACATACACCTTAGAACACAAGACTTTATCTTCAGTTGAAAATGAATGACTAGAAGTGCATGCTAAAGGCTCTGCCCTGTTTGTCCTTAGACTAAAAACAAGTTGTAGGAGTGCAGCCCTCAATCTTTTCATTCTTATTCCTACTTCATAGCCTGTTGTATAAAAAATTCTTGGTATAGGTGGTGTCATTTTGTGAAAAACTTGTAATCACAAGACTACAAGAAAACATTATGACATTGTAAGTCACATTAATGATACACAAAATACTGCTTTTCAATAAAAAATAAAACAATACTTGAAAATAAATATTAAAACCCAGGAAGTTCAGAGATTTAGGTGAAATTTCTAGAACGTGACAGCCATACTACTTCAATTCTGCCCAAAGAGAAGCCTGCCTAACAACTTCCTAGCTTTATGCTTGGGTCATAAAAAAACTCAACAAAGTGGATTTTTTTTTTTTGTAAAAAAATATTCAAATGTATTTCTTGCATAATTTTTACTAACTTACATTCTCTATTTTTTCTGTTTAAATTGAAGACAGCTCATACAGGCTTTTGATACATACTTTCATTTTTTTTAGTTACAGGATAATCTTCTAGGATTTGTTTCTGATTTATTGTGTTAATACAAGTGCATTAAAAATACGGAATCTACACCAAATTAATTGCTTATATTAGCCATTTGATTTGGGAAGAAAAATACCTATTGTAACAAATGTAAGGATAAACCCTCCCTGAATTTGTTAAAAGCATAATAGTTCTGGCAGTACATATTATTTTATTGACAACAAGTAAGAGTTGATATCTAGTCTGAGTGCTTCAGCTCTAAGAAAAATCTAAATGGCCACTGAAGTTTGGATTAGGAAAAAGATTAAATGCTTGGTGTTGGCTTTATTTGTTTATTAAATCAGTACAACCTTATTAAAACTGAATCATGTATCCCACTCTTATGGTCCCCCGTTCATCATGAATGCCCCAATCCATCCATCCTTAAGCCTGGAGAGAATAATTTTATCTAAGCCTGGACTCGGAGCCAGATTTAAACGTCTTGTCTGGCGGCACCCTTCTAGATTCCAAATCAGTGTCTAAGGTGTTCCTTGCAACTCTCAGTCATTTTCGCTACAATCCTTCTGAGCTGGTTTCATAGAGGCTCTGGACATTCAAGACTTTAAATCCCCACGGACAACACAGCAGGGAGACAAGGGACACAGGCATAGGAGAGCAATCTCCTACCTACATGCTATTACACCAGAAGTACCTGAGAGGTCCTCAGTCTTGTAAATCTGTAATTTGGTATACTTCACCATAAACTCACTTACCTACCCCTTTCTCATCACCTCACCCTTCTGAATCCTTCCTGCATGACTAGCAGGCCACACCAGCCCCTCCGCTGTGCCGAGCAAGGCCCCAGTCACACACTCCTATGGAGAAACCCATCCCTCCACACAGACTGGTCCCAGCCTTTAATTTGCTCTAGAGAAAACACACCAGAGATTTCCAAAACTGAGAAGAATGATACTTCTAGCTAGTTCGAGTAATCAAGTAATAGGCAACTGAAGTCCCTGAATTAGTCTTGATCAGGTAAAAGCCACCTCTCAGTTGTCACGCACCTTCTGTGAGCAGGGCGGGCATCTGGAAAATGCTTTCTAGCCACCTCTACTTAAGACATGCAGAGCACATAATGCAGATTCAGAACAGACAGATATATCCCACTTTGCTGCCGACTTTCCAGACATACCCCATCTCTGGGAAATATGAAAGAATATTAAATTACAAAGACATTTTGCATGGAAGGATTTCCTGAGTCGGCTGGCGAGGGCTCCTTCAGTCTGCACATTCGAGTTACTCCTGAAGATCTATAACTAAATTAGCGTTTGAGAAACTCATCTGCCAACAAGGAGGGAGAAAAATTTGGACGTTGGTGCCTGGATGCTGCTCTTCCCGCCTCATCTCTCTGCAGGCGGGCTATTTACTCCGATTTTCCACAGCACCCTCCCGGCAACCCCACGCTCCGTTCCCCCCCCCCCCCCCATTTTCTTATTCATCGCGCCGACCAGGCCTCGCCACCGGCACCAGCTGCCCGAGGGACCGGCCAAGCCCGCGCAGCCATGAGCGGCCCGGCTCCCTCTGGAAGCACAAACACGTCTCTCCCCCTCTCCCCGCCCGCACACCGCCCTGCCGCCGGCAACACGCCGGCACCCTCCCCGGCAATGCCGGCAGCTGGCCCCACGCCGCCCAGGCCTGGCCCTCGCCCTCACAGCCGGCCGTTGCCCCATGAGGAGAGTCCCGCGGGGTCGGGACCCGGCCGGAGAGCGGCCCCTCAGGCTGCGGGCCCGGCCGCTCCGGGGGTTTTGGCGCCAAGCGGGAGGCAGCGCTGCGGCGGCCGTGCCCGGTACTGCCCGCCGCCGCCCTGCGCGGGGCTCGGCGGGCTACGAGACTTACTGGCCGGCCTCGCCCCTCGCCCCGGGGCTGGGGGATCCTAGCTGGGCGGCGCTGCGGGCCCGGCCCCAGGCCTGAGGGCGGGCGGGCGGGCAGGGGGGAGGAGGGCGGCGCAGTGCCGAGCGGAGCCTCCTCCTGGGCTGTTCTTCCCCGGCCGGACGGAGAGCGGCACTGTGTCCCCGCGGCGCACGCTCCGCCGGAGCCTCCCCCTCTCCCCGGCCGCCGCCGCCGCTGCCGCCACCGAGCAGCCTCCCCCTCCTCCCCCCGGCCCTCCCTCCCCGAGCAGGAGCCGCCGCCGCACCGCGGAGCAGGGAGGCGGCGGGAGCAGTCAGGGCAGCGGCCGGCGGGGGTGGCGGCGGAGCGGCGAGGACCACCCGGCACGGAGGCTACTCAATGCTGCACCTTCCGGAGCTGCATGAGGTAAAGGCGGCTCCGGGTCCCGCTTCCCTCC
>JAOXNO010000033.1:65165909-65197128 GCA_028565335.1 Limnodromus scolopaceus | reverse complement strand
GGGGGAATGGAGAGGGCCAGAGTTGCGGGGAGCGGCGGCGGGCCTGGGCCCGGGCCCGGGGCGGGGGGGATGCGGCGGGAGAGGGGGGCGATCGGCGGGGCCTTCTGCGAATTGAGGGTGAGAAATGGGGGAAAAAAAGAGGGGTTAGAAAGTCGTTTCCATTCTGCTGAACTTTTGTTTTCTGACCGATAGAGGCCGGTAGAGGACTGTGGAGACGGAAAGTTTATCACCAGCAGCGCCAGGATGGACTTCCCTGCTACCCAACCAAAACCTGCTGCCGATGGTAAAATCATCTACTATCCTCCTGGAGTGAAGGAGATTACGGACAAAATTACCAACGATGAGGTGGTTAAACGGTTAAAGGTGAGCAATCCTGACCACCGTCCCCTTCCTTGCAACTTTTGCTTCTTAAGGTAAACATTTCATCATGGGAAAGGAGACCTGCCAGAGAACTGTTTCCTTGTCACAGTTGAAATGTCTCCTCCTCTCCTGCAGACCTATATGGGAATATCACTTCCCTGCTTTTCCATAGAAGAGGAGGAGTCATTTTTGTAATTCGTGGATGTACTCTTGTGAGTTCTCCAAAAGCCAGAGTTGATACATTAAATTACTAAATAGTGTGTGAAATACATCCACAGTTTTGGAAAAGGTCTGAAGTGGAATCGTAAGTTATAATTACACAATATATTAGTGAAAATTTTTGTTGGTTTTTGTGTGTTCCAGCACTTTGAGCAAGTGTAGTTGAGCAGGGGAAACAAGAAGATCTAGTTAAGGGTATTCGTGACTGAAAAGATAGCACTCTTCACAGACAGCAAAGACAAATTTCTGGAGTTTGTAGATGGACTTTTGGAATTGTTTTATATGTAAAACCTGCCTCAGATTTTGCAATTTGAGGTAATAGATACCATTTCTTTCTTATTCAGTACAAGTGGTGCTTGGCAAAGTTGCTAAATTTTCATAAGCAAAAGGGACTGTTACAAAAGTGTCTTCTCTGCTTGCTTGACAGCATCCTAGGGGACTGTGAGGCTTATCTCTGTTTTTTATTTTTTTAATCCCTTTTTCCAGTGGTAACATGAAATGCTACTGTGATACAGTAGTTTTATTTCTTAACTCCATGCTGAAAATACAGAATAAAGTGGAGCATTGACCAAATATTGGCACAGCTCGTTTGTTAATGCCATGGTCTTTGGACCAGAAAGTTGTCGTAACCTGGGATTTGGTCCTGTGCCCAGGGTGGAGATGTAGTAATAATTTTTTAGAGATCGGAAATATTCTCTCATCTGATGATCTGTTTCCCATCACAACAGTGACCTCACAAAGATTGAAGAATAGAAATCATGGTCTTGGCTAGTCAGTTAGTACATCAAAAAATGTCTTACCTATAAATGTGAAGAGAATGTAGGCTTTGTGCTTTGCTTTTAAAGCAGCAAGGCACATGTCAGTTGTTTCTTTGGAAACAAGCCTTGTTGTCCAACTACCAGTTTTGAAAACTACTGAATGGACAAGTCCAGTGTAGTATTTTCAAAACTCCAGTGGAGCATTGCCAGTTACAGGAGAAGATCCTGGAGTTTTGATTGTTTGGACAGGGACCTTGAATCAAAGTCTGTGTAGAATGGGGAAGAGTGTGGGTTTGAGGTGCTCATTGAAATAGGTATTTTATTTTGTCCCAAGTTGGAGAACTTACAATGGTGAGCTTGGCATTCCTAGATAATAGGAGTAATAGAATTTCAAAGTCATATATTCATGTTTTGCCAAATTCACGTGTGTGTGGGACACAATTTTCAGGCTAAAACCAGATTTTTTTTTTCTTTCTGTCATTTTTTTATGAACTACTGTTAAGGAATTCAGATGACCTCGAGACTGTAGACTAACTTTAAATGGAAGTAAATACTTTGCCTAGTGGTCCTGTCATCGCTGAAATAAAAGAAGACTTTTGTTATCTTATTGGTGCTGCTTAATCAGAATTTGAGAAATGTTTTTGGTCAGGTATTGACTTTACTGAAACATCAAGAAAATCAGAAGTACTGTGCACTTTAGAACTAAACTAACACATATTTCTTTCCTTATGTTTTTGTATATATATATAATCTTTATTTATGAAATCAAAATCTTTATATCAACTTGATTTATTAAAAAAAACCCAACACACTTTGGCATGTGGAATATTATGACGTGCATGGGATGGAAATGCTTGGAAAAGTTTTGTTCAATTAAAAGATAACTTTCCACAGCTTCAGCAGAATGTGCAAATTCAGGCATAAATCAATTCTTGAAACTGTAGGGTTTTGGCCGCCTTCTTGGACATGCATGATCTAAAGATGCTCTTACCGAAGATGTGTGTGTAAATTGCTGTTTTGGCCACAAGGCTTTGGGTCCTGCAAATTTTTGTTCTTCTGGCTTATTGAAGTCATGGTCAACTTAAGGACACAAATTTACAACCAATTATTAGCAACTTTTCTGATATCACTTCTGTATTTTTGTGTCCAGACCTCTTCTCGTAATGATGGCTTTTCTTATTATTGGAACTTGAGACGTTCTGGGCACCTGTCCCAGAGTGCCTGAGCAGCAGCTTTTGTGCCAAGGACTTTTAAAAAGAATGTTTTTCTATCCTTTCCCTCCTTCTGCTTGGGGTTGTGGGTAATAAAATGTAGGCCAGATTACAGTGCTTTGATATATCTGTATGATAACATTAGCACTGTCCTGAAAATGGAAGTATTGAGAATTTAAAAATCAACCTTCTGGGCAAAGTGGAAAGGAAAAGCCTCTGGATTGCATATGTATGATGAATGAAACACCAGTTCAGGTGCCTAATGGAGTCAAAGGTGGTTTCTGGTGTGTTAGATTACATTGGTGGGTCGGTGCCTTCTTGGAGGGGGACAGTATGTGATGTTTCGTTTCAGCTATTGAAGAAGTGATTTTAAGTGTGGTGTGCTATGACTGGGGACAAGTGTCCATTTAATAGATCCAATTAGGTTTAACCAAACTAGGCAGTTGGCATGTAGCAGAGAGTTGAGGCTTACTGTACTTCGACTAGGAAATGATTTTTTTTTTTAATGTGTAATGTTCATCTTTACAGCGCAGCTGTTACTTAGCGATTGGTTTCAGGGCTGTAAGTCAAATGCTTGTCAATTTAGTAAGGCTTGTGTGGAGAGGTGATAACTTTTATTTAACCAAGCAATAAAAGCAGAAAACAGCAAACAATTTTAAGGAGCCAAAGCTGTCCCTTCTTCAGTTCCAAATTCAAGCCACCAACTAAATACAAGTCAAGAACAATTGTACCAGCAATATTATATTTCTTCCCATAAGATAGTTGAAGGTTGAAAGAAGTTTTAGAAACTTGGTATCTGCTTTGCTGCAAAGCTTCTCTATGATTATTGATGTTTTTTCAAAATTGACTGTAGGTTACTGACTTGTCAAACTCCATATTTGTATACTGTTGTCAGTAAATATTACATCTCACATACAACCTTCTTTGGTCACAAGAGAATATTTTGATGTCATTTATGTATAACTTTGTCATTGTTATGAATGAGTGAGATTAATAATACTGTATTAAATTGTCAGATATACTAAAAATAGCCCCATCAATCCAAAATGCATAGAGTTTCTCTGAGACTGACTTTGTAGGCAAAACCAGAACTGCCACTGAAGGAAGTGGCTCTCTCTGCTGCTTGTCCCAAGCTCTGTTCTGTACCCTCTCAACAAGCCAAAATGGGTGGGTAAACAGATCCGGGTTAAAACTTGTGAGGAAAAAACCACCAAACCTGTGGTAATTTTAGCCTGAATAATTTTCTTGCCTGATTTATCGTGACAGCTCACAAATGCTTGTGCTGGCATAGGAGAAAAAGCAACTTATTTCTGTGGCAGTCCTGCCTTAGAGTGTTGAAGGAACTTCAGAGTTGATTTGAATGTGAAAGTCAGCAAATGTTTTATCTCTTGAGATAGTTTTGCAGAAACAACACGAACATCCCCGTCTCTATCTCGCCTGCTAGATGTTTGAAGTAAAAGAAATAATGCACAATGACAAGTTTGGATATAGCTTTGTACCAACAGCTATACAGTTTGGTAATATGTATGACAAGTATGTAGAAAAAAAGGAAAATAATTATAGTGCGGTGTTTTATTTTACCTATAGATATCAATGTAAGCAATGCTAATTAAAATCTGTAAAAAGCACATGTAGTGCTTTTTACAGTAGATACACTAGATCTACACACTAAAGATAAAAAAGTACCAAAAAAAAAGTTTCTGAAACCTTCCGAAGGAAAAGGAGTGATAAATTAATTTCAGCATAGAGGTTTTTAACAAAGGTTTAAGACAGTGTAAAAACCTGGCTTTGTGAAATTAAGAATTTTATAGGTTAGAATTTATTGAGGGCAATGTAGTTCTTCTTTATCATAGGAATTAATATTCTGTTTTATGATTTACTTTTTTGTTTTGTTTTGGGGAGTGATTTTCTTTTTGTTTTTCAGTCAGTCCAGTAGTCTTGTTGCTTTTCCTGTAGTGACAGTCTGGCAAGTCATTTTCTGTGAAAGTTTTGATTTTCACACCCCCTTCTACCCTCTCCCCGATTCTCCCCCTGCCACCCCATCCCAAGGCCTAGCTTGTGAGCCTCTGGAGAAGTTAGCACTCCTAGTGTGCCTTGAGGTCTTCCTTATCTTGTTGTATGGCATTTCTTAGTTATCTGATATGTATTTGTGCCAGAGTGAAACAAACCCTCCCTCTCCTTCTTCCCATTGTCTTTCTGCCTGTTCCTCTGATGATTAGATGTTGGCCTCTTTGTAGTTGGGCCTGGTGTGTGTTTATCTCTGGAGGGTTATCCTCACATCAGTAGAAAATAGTTAATGCTAATAATTTATCGTATTACACACAGGTGGATTTTAGGCATCTGTTACATAATGTTAAAATAAAGAAAGGTTGCTTTTTTGCTACTGAAATGTTTTAGAGTAGACTGGGGGTATGTGAGTGCAAAAAAAAAGGTGCTCTTTACTCACCCTGATATTTCTATGTAAGTTAATGGCCACTTTCTGAGGTTGTGTAGTTAGATGGACCTTTGACCTTACCTGGCTATGCTTAAGTAGTTATTTTGAAGGAAAGTAAAAAAATAGAAATTAAGAATATCGTCTGGGGGAAGAAAATCTATTTTTATGTTGTGTCATACACTAGAAGTTGGTGTGCTTGAGGGGAAAAGGTATACATGTTAAGTATGTTGGATTCTATTAGTTAATAAATACTATTTGCTGGCAAGATTTACATAACGGGTATTTTCATGGCTTCAACCTCCAACTTGCATGTACTTACATGCTTACATTTAAGAATTATAAGTATTTTTGTGGGGGTCATACAGCCAGGTTACAGAAATGATCTGCAGTTAATTATTCTAACAATTTTAAAACTTCCATTAATTGTATTTAACTGCAGACTGCAGTTTGCAGTGTTCTTGAGCTATTGCTGGCCACGTAAGCCTAAAGCCAAATTTCTAATTTGATTTTGCTCATAGTTTAATCTTTTTAATTAGTTTGACTCTTGTAACAGTCAAGTTTTTCATTAACTAGGACAGGCCACTAGTCAGAGAAGAAGAAATTTTGTTCTGATTTTTTTTTTCCAATGGAATATTAGCTGTTTGCTTTGGAAATGTCCCAGTTTGATCAATCCTTAGAGAAATAGACCATGTAAGCTCACCCAGTTTACCCAGATGTTACTTAATTTCAAACTGAGTGATGATGAGATCCTTTGTTTTTGTATCTGATATTTTTCTTTTGTTACAAGTGCATCAGTAATTAATGGCAGTTCACATGTACAATCTTATTCTAATGGTTTCCTGGCAACAAGAAGATAAATATATTGTGAAAGAAAAGAAGCCCTAATTTGAAAGGGGGAAAAGTAGAGGTTGCTGAATTAGGAATGGTAACTTCTGGTGATTAACCACCGAAATGGACAGACTAGTTGAGAAGTCCTTATGCCCTCATATATTTTGTTATAAATCTCAAAGAATTACTCGTTTATTCTTGTGCTAATGCTTTTTTGTGAGGTGAGGACATGATGTTAATCACAGTTTAAAAGACGGGGAACTGAAGAGCTACTGAAGGGAAAAAAAACACCAAACCCAAACACAAGACAGACAAGCTGGTTTTGTATGCCTGATTTGGCATTTCTAAAATGTGAGTTCTGAAGTGACTGTGCATTCTGTTGCATTTTACCTGTTCAGACCACAGGTTCCTTTGATTTCAGTTAAATTTCTGAGTGCCTAGCACTTTTCTAAACCAGGCCTCGGCACCTCTGCTTAAGAACCCAGAAAATGACAAACATTTTCTGTGAAAACTTTGTTATAGGCTGTTTAACAGGTATCTTATAGAAACTTTGTAATAGGTGGGAGGCAAGCATGCAAGTCGTCAGGCTTAACTGTTTTAAAACATGGCATAGAATATTCATTTCCTTCAATATTTTCCTTCAGTCACAGTCTTCCAGCTTCAGTAAATAAGAAAGTTGGTCTTTGGGCGATACGTTCCTCTACCAAACAACCTTGATTAACTCCAGAGCAAGTCTTTTCTGTTGACTGAATGAAGTGATGGCTTCAAGTTTTTGTTGATTGTTGTTGTTGTTGTTTTTTAATTAAGGGAAAAAAAAGGTATGTAATCACTTACCAAATACCATATTAACATTAGGGCTGAGGAGACTGACTAGATGTTTGAGAAGTATAGGATTGTTTACCTTGGAAAAGAGGTGAATAAGAGTTGTTGTGATAAAAGCATACAAAATAACAAATGATAGATAGTAAATTAGGAATTTCTGGACTTGTGCCCTTCCCTCTCCTGAAGAAAGAGCATTAATTGAAATTGAAACTTTAAAAATTTTTGAAATTTAAATATTTCTTAGGGTTATACTGGAAGGTTGCGTCAGTTCAGAGGTGAACTGATGTTGCATTTAGCATGTGATGTGCTTTAATCATATAAATCACTAATTTTAGGTGGGTGTGGCTGTCTGTATTTTTATGGTATAATGTAGGAGAGTTCTTGTGTGTTCAAATATTTTAAATAAAGTTTGGATACAAAATCCTTGACATATCACTGCATTCTTATGAGGAGTTTGTATGCATAAGTTTGCAAAACAGCAGGAACCTTAGTTATGCTCAAAGACTCATAAACGAAGTGTTAATCTCACAACAGCACTATGAAGTGAAAGAAAAATTATCCCTTGGTTTGCAGACAGTAATATGGAGATGATTGATGGGAAGGGAAATCAAACATCATCTGAGGTTACTTTTCTCCCTTGTCTACTTGAATCAATTCATATTATTTTGTCTGCTTAATACCTATGTGCATCTTTTCCTACCAAAAACAACAGACAAAATAATCAGCAGATGATTCGTTTGCAGTACGTATTATAGCCATTTTGGTAGTTAAAGAAACCAAACTTTTGTCTAGTCCCCAGTCTATGTTAAACATTGTTTGTATATGAAATTTTTCCAGACTGCAATATCTTCTTAATCACCATTGTTACCTAGAAATCTAAAACACATGCTTATTATTGGTGTCACTCAAAGCAATGCGTGTTTGCTGGCTCTGCAGCTGCAGTAAACTAATGAACTGTATTCCCACTGCTGTGCTGACATCAGAATTTGGCTGTTGCAAAGATGTCTTAAGCATGATGAAGTACTCTTAAAGGTAAACAAAGATAAAATTGGCACAAAGTATGTTCCTGCTTAGAAAGGGAGGTTGAAAACTTTGTGGTGCCTAGATAGCATGGGATAGCCTAAACGAATGTTTTATTTATGTGAGACAGATGATACGTACTTATCTGATGGAGTTGTCAGAGCTTGCAGTGTTAGGATCAGTTTTGCAGCCACAGTGGAGAGAAAAATCCATTCAAATTTACTGTGAAGACTGGTCAGCCTTTTTAATATCTTAGTTACTCTCAAGTGAGTTCCTAGTTCTTTCTAGTCATTCAGTAGTATTACCTAATCTCAATGGTACTCTGTTGTCTTTCATGAATACAACCTGTCACCCTTTGCTGAAACACTATCTGGTGTAGTCTTTAGCAATTTTAGGCCTTATTATATTATGTTTTTAGTGTTGTATTTTACTGCCTTATGGTAGAAATTGTGAAATCTATCTCCAGGAGATTTATCAATACTTTCCAAATTGTTGAAGCAGAGAAAAAGTTTTGTGCTGGCAAAATAGATTCATAAACATTAAAGAGACATATGTCTTTTTATTTACAAATAACTTTTTGACTGATACATATATTGAAGATTAGAGAGAAGGAGAAAACATTTTAAAAGGAGTTTTCCCCCACCCCCTTCTTTGTTGGCTACAGCACCTGAAAAATGCACACGCTTTATAAAAAAAAAAAAAGTTATATTAGTGTTTAGTAGTATTAGCATTTGCTGGCAGTCATTAAAGAATTCCCTTTCCTCTGCAATTGTAGTCTCTGTCTTTCTTACGGCTTTCTATGGAAATAACCTGATTGACCATCGGGGAATAGCTTGAGATCTGCAGGTTTACAATATTTTTTTTAATATTGTGTAACTACTGATCTTTGAACTATTTTTATTACTGCGTCGAACACGAGAGACCATCAAAAGACCAACTTCAAACTTGCACTTATTATGAAAAACTTATTACCATAGTTTTAAGTGCCTGAGAATTAGTCTCTCAAAATTGAAAGAAAACATATTTGTGTTTTTCAGTTTACTTTGTGTATGTGATAGTGCTTCATCTGGACAAATGTTTTTAGTTTGCTCTTCTAATGAAATGAGGGTTTTATCTGGTCAGCCAGTCTAATTTCTTTATTACTGATCTTCCCTGAAGTTAAGTTCTGTTCAAAACTTGGTGGCAGCTGGGCAAAGGTTTCAGAGATGCAAGGTTTGTCTAATCAGTGCTGAGCAGAATAGAGATGTACAAATTCTGTTTATACAAAGCAAAATGGACCAGCGCTGTTAAATGTTTCAAGAGGTAGCAGCCTGTGTGCTAGCTGGAATAAATGCAACTAATTCCCACGTGGGTGTTTCAGATGTTGTGGGGGATGTGCTCCCTCCCGTCTCCCAGCTCTGGTCCAGGCAGGGCACCCAGCGGGGAGCGGGCAGGTAGTGCCGGAGGATGAGTGAAGAAGGGAGTGAGTTGGCAGCTCTCTGGGAGGAGAGTGACGGGGAACAGATCTTTTGGAAACCAGCCATCGTTAATTTTGCTGCTTATGATAAAACTCATTTCATATAGCAGCAGTAAAGGAGATAAACAGCTACAGTCAAGCACAAAAAACTTCTTAATACTCCCTCTATCCACAGGTTGTGCATGGTATTTGAAAATATTACTAATTTTTTAACTTTAATTGGTGTCTTTTAACAACTGAAACTGATACCTGCATTCCTTGATCATCCTGATGAAAATTGCTTATGTGATATGCTGTAACAGAAAGGGTAAAACAAAAATTAAAAAAGAACAACCCAAAACCAAACCACTCAAAAGTAGCTAAAAAGCTCAAAAGATGATCACGAAGCTCTTTAGTTACTGTTTTCTATGGGTTTTTTTCTTACATAATTTGGGGTTTTTCTGCTTATTTTAGCTGCTTAGAATCATGATGGGGTTGCAAATGCTGAAGCAAAACGTGTGCAGTGCAAGTAGAGTTGAACTTTGGAAGTACTTAATATAAAGAAAATTTGCCTTATGATGATGTCATAGCATGGATGTGAAAATAAGTTTGTTAAAATAAGTTGTTCCTTAAAAACAAAGCACCCTGATTGACTTGACTTGTGTTACCAATTTAATGTAAGGAAAATACTGTTGGATATTTCCCTTTAAAATTATTAATCTACTTTCAGATAGATAGAGTAGTCAAAGTAGGGTGAATCCTGTTATTTTAATATAATTTTGTGTTTTAAGTGTGTTCTTCTGTTACTATTTGAAAATATATACATGTACTTAATTATCGAAAATGCAGTAATGGTTCATAATAAAGTGATTATTGAAATTTAATCAAACCATATGCATAATTTAGTAGGGAATTATTTGAAATTAAATTTTGAGGATGAGGAATATAAAAATTGTTCTTTTCTTGTGATTTAAAAGAGTAAAACGTGATATTCGGTCACTTAACTCCCACTGACTGCAGTGCCTTTCTGTGGGTTTTAGTCCTGATGTCCTAGTCAGTCAGAAAAGATATAATTTTTCTTTAAAAAGTTTGTTTACTTGAAACAGTGAAGAGAAATCATTCAGAAATTATGCCCCTTTGTTTGCACAATGGTGAGCAATTGTAGGATAAGTGAAGGGAAGTTTAATTCTTAAGATGTTGCAGTAATAAGAATGAAATAAAGTAAATTCAGTGCTTACTTTTGGTGGTAGAAATGGAATTCAGCATTCTGGGGGGAGGTGGGAAATGTTTGAGTTTTGACAGGTGGTTCTTTCTCAGCACTGAGTTGCTGCAGAGTTAACATTAATTTGCTTACGAAGCAACACAAAGAACTGCAAGTCAACTTTGAAAATACATGTTTATTTAAATACCTTCATCATCCTTTGTAAAGGTAGTTGGCATGTGTCAATATTTCTGAAAAACTTCTATTCCATCTCTTCTCTAAAGCTCCCACTTCTGCTATCACCAGTGGCAAGAAAAGAGGTACTGTTTTTTGCTTCTGTGAAGTCAGTAAATAAAGGTCTAGGAGTTGCATTTGTGAGCTGTTAGTGCCATTTCGTCTTAGAAAATGTATGTAGAATATGAAAGTAGGTATAACTCTGCAGCCGAAGGGAAATTGCAAAATCTGGAAATAAGATTTCAGCTTTGTCCCAGTTGGAACTGGTAGTCTAAACCGCTGTAAAGTCATGAGAATTTTGCTTTAGGAAATGGGAAGGTTCACCACGTACTAAAACGGTATCTTTGTAGAATATACATGCATTGGTACAACTGGAAGTAGGTTGGTATGAAAGCCTAATAAGTTGTTGAAAAAATCTCTTTGAACTAGGAGTGGAAACCAAGTTAAAGGCTGTTTCTAAACCTCAGCTGGGAAAGCGGGGGTGGCAAGTAATGTTTTCCAAAGTTATGCTCTTTCAGTCCTAGCTTTTGTTTCCCTTTAAAGGTTAAAACACCTTCAGTCAGATTACAAAGTAAAAAGGCTGCCATTTAATTTAGTTTCATTTTGACATCTTTGCCTTTTGTTCTTAGTTTAGTCTCTTGTGCGAATCGGAGGGTTCTGGCTGAGTTGGGTTTGTTACGTGGATTAAAGCATACTCATCCTAGTGCTGCAGCTCCGTGTGCCACTCTCTTTCTGATGCCGGAATTGGTTTCTGATACCCATATACATCTGTGAGGAGGGAGTTCTCCACTGTTTTATCTGGCAGTGAAGTTGGTTAGACAGACATCTTCAGGGACGATCTTGCACTGGGCTCTGCCTCCTGAGAGATCGTACTGTGGAGCTGTGCCCCAGTTCACACTGTCTTGAGACTTCCAAGTCACTCCGACTTCAAGTCTGTATGCGGGCTGTGATAAGTTTAAGTTTCTGTATACTATCTGATTTAACACCTGTCAGCACTTTGGTTAAAAGCCTGGCATCATGCAACATCCCTGTAAAATTAATTTGAAAACTAACCGATCGCCTCAAAATTTTATAAATGAGGAAAACGTTAATTGCAAACATTTTTAGAAGGTTGCTTGAGGGTTTTCATACTGCTTTTCATCATCTTTATCAATCTTCTGCTTGAAAACAAAACTATGGGCAAAAATAATTTAATCAGGAAGGTGAAAAGGTGGAGGGGTAAGTAACGACAGGTTGGTTCTGCAGAGTACTGCGAGTCAGTTTAATAATCTGAGCTAACCTGCATAACGGGTATTAACATAGTCTAAAGCAAGTTATCTAAAAAATAATTAAAAAAAAAAGCAAGTCCTCTTTACAGAGTGCCAGAATTGTGTTTTGGAAGCTTGTCGTCCTGCCACTGTTGTACCTGACTACTTTGAGTACTCTTAAGTTGACGCTACAACTGAAGGAAACAGTTACTCATCTTCACTGCTGCTGCCATTGCTGGTCAGGGAGAGTTACAATTCAAAGTCATTTGCCTTATTTGAGTCAGCAGCCTCTCAAAGTCATAGAAACAAATCAAGTTTGTGAAGAGTAAGAGGAGGAAAGTGAAAAATAGAGGCACATAATGAGTGTAGCAAGGAGGGGGAAAGTAGTATAGTTGGGAAAAATGGAGTTGCTCGACCAGTAGCTGGAGAATTATCCTGCTTCAGACCCTGGTGTGCCTCACTCTGCTGGAATGTGTGGAAGCACAAACACCAAAGCCAGCCCTTGGAGCCAGTGAAGGACTCTTGCTTGCTTGTAGGCCATACTTCTCCTCACGCCAGCCCAGGTTTGTCAGTGGCCTGCAGGACTCTGGGTTGTGGAAGTGATCCTATTCAAAAACATGTATTTTTTTGCAGGTTGGTTTTCATTTGGATCAATGTAACTTATGCAGTCCCTCTCCTTGTGCCAGCAGAAGCTCTATTACAATCTTGGCGTGGCAGAGCTGTTACTTGCAGTGACAGCTTCGTTTGGGACACTGTATTCATTGGGTTTGACCTTACTAAATTCACTTAAAGATTTGTTAAACTTCACCCTAAGATTCGGCAGAAGCAGTCCCACCCGTCCCTGTGTGTTTTTACAGCCATGTAGTGAGCTGGTTCAAGAATCATATCTATCTGAAAAGTAACCTGGCCAGAAAAAGGGATTTTTCAGTAATGTCACTCATCAGTCGCAAGTGTGCTGGAGTGATGGAGGGACAGGTCTAACACATTTGGGTTGACTCAAGCTGCTGTAAAACAGCACCCTAAGAAATGCTCCAAACATCCTCCACCCCCAAAAATGTGGTGAGGCAGTATCTGTGTATGAAATGAAGTGTGTCCCTTGTTTCAGAGAGCTGCAAACTTATGTGCAGTGAATGATGCACTACCCTCCTGCATCTGAAAAAGAAACTGAGATACAGAGGGGAACGGTCTCTGGTTAGAAACAATTAAAATCAGTGCTGCCATTATACCCAAATGTGCGGATTGTGCTGGTGCCAGGACTTTTGAACTAACATGAATGTTGTAGAATTCACAATGAATTTTCTACTGGTTTAGCTGACTGGCTGTTGTAATAGATCATAGCATTCATCCTAATATATGATTGCTTTCAAAATAAATTGATTTTGTATTGGAATTCAGAATTGGTGTGGTAGTATTTAGTGAGAGGTACTTAGATACACAGCTCCTTTCTCTATGACTGTTTGTTTCCTCTTTTTTTCCCCCTTATTGTCTTTCCCATTTGTACAAAAGAAAGAATTTGAGGTTTCAGTGTTTTTCAGGCATCCCTAAACCCAATGGCTCACGGTTCTGTACCAGTATTATGGTTATGAGATGTGGGCTTTGATGTTCAGACTGGTCTTTTCCTGTTCTGCAGTCCAAACTACTGAGTCTTGTGCTGTGACTTGAACTAGAGTAGGCGGTACAGGCCAGTGCTTGCAAACAGATTTGTCTTCATGCCAGCTCTCATTCTTATTGTTTTTTTTCCCCCTCCTAACGCCTGCTGTAGTTGATTGTTCTTTAAACAAAGACTTGCGCTAACTTAGAGGATGTATATCTGTCTGTAGGGGAGTATGTGTGTGCATATGTACGCATACACAGAAACAAGTCTTTTCTTTCCAGGTAATTACACATTCAAAAAAAATCACATATCACAGAAGATAGGCACCATAAATAACTTTCTCCCCCTCAAGCATGAACTGATAAATTGCAAATAGTAGAATTTTTTTTTTTTTATCATCCCAAAGCCAGCATTATTAACGTTCCACGGGGCTCAAGGAGCTTGCACTTTTGTGGTGGTGTGTGTATTGAAATTCTGTAGTTTCCAAACTTCAGCCAACCTCAGAACTGAATTTTGTGCATTTTTCTAGTAGTAATTTGTTTGTGTATTGAAACTTCTGTGAAAATAGCAGGATGGGAATGTTGCCAGAAACTGTTGGATGAAGTTGTATGAATAATTTTGATTATACAAATCCTCACTTTGAAATAATTTGATTTCATCTTGTGCTATTGAGTGGGTTTGTGGCTTGTTGGTTTTAGTTGTTTCATTTTGTATTATTATTAAAGCAAATCTTTATTTGTAATCTTCACTTTGGAAAGCTTCAATATAATGCTTAAGAAATGACTGTATGGATATACTCTGCATATATTCACCAGTCAGTAGTATATTGGGATTCCTGGGGCTCAGCCTTTTCGTTTGTAAATAAATTCCGGAGACCTTAAATGGGTCTTGATTCAATATCCCTAATTACCTTTCAAGTCTGACGGTATATGAAAAAAAAATGTGACTAACTGGTACCGTTCATGACCAATGAATCAAATGTTCAGAGGCTTGACCAACACAAAGAAACTTGGGTACGTTGATTGTAGATAATAATCGTGTTGCAAGGGAAGCTAGATGGAGGCAGATATCAATTTTACTATAAACTGACTTTGTGCTGTTGTAATTAAGACCAGAATGCACACAAAACTTTCATATTGAAAATGAAGGGGGAAGATGTTCTGGTTTTCCTGGGCTTTTCTGAGACCCCTGACTAGGAGATACTGCTTTCTCACCCAAGAAAGTGATAAGCATCCAGGATCCAAAATACTGAAGTTGGAAAAATACATTCAGTGATGCAAAACTACTTTTCTACCACTTGGCTTCTCAATACCCAATTCTCACAAGAACCAGCTGCCTTCTGAAGTCCTCCTTTTGACATCTGAATGCAGCTCCTAAGCAAATTCCAGGCAAATGTTGTAGGCACAGTGATAACCATGTGCAGGTGGCCACTGCCCGATTTGTTTGTTACCCCATGACTTCACCACTGCCAAGATAACCCTGTGTGTGAGCAGCCTGAGCTCTGGCAAAAGGCAGATGTTAAAAGTTAAAGCTGAGCAAGGTACTGGTTTCAAGTGGGCAGCAGGAAGCATCTTTCTCCATCCTTCAGTTTCCTTTGCTGGCTATTTCCCTTTAGTACTTAATTCTTTTTGACTTTCCTTAGTCCAGGGCTGTATTTAGCACTAGTGAGGAAACTGCCAGTAGTAGCATCTGGGAGTAACACCTTCTGGCTTGGTTAGGAATTTCAGCCCCATTCAGATTACAGTTATTTAATTTACTCTCAACATCTGGAATAGAATTCTGTGATCCATCTCATCATGAATGTATCAGTATTTTGGGACTATCTAATGTAGATACTGAAGCGTTTTCCTCAGTGTAAGTTACTTGGGCAGCAACTTCTTCTGTCTCCTATTTCGCTTATTTCCATAAAATTTGGAGTCAAATATTAGGTCTCAGCCCTTTTCCTGAAGGTGCTAAATGGCTTCAGCTTAACGCCTGACTTTTAGGCCCTAAAGATTATTGTTGACAGCTTTTGTTTCCTGATCATAAATCTTAGCCAGCAGCATTTCTAGGATGTTCAATGAACTCCTGGAGCTATTGAAGGCTGTGGCGAGCGTCCACAATCTGTAGGCCAAAGTGCGCTTCTCAAGTCCTGCTTTCTCACTGTCAAGATGCATTGTGGAATGTTTTGATTTCAAATTAAAAAACAAACAAACAAACAACAAGCCAACAAAATCAACCAACAAAAAACAAACAAAAAAGAACCAACCAACGAAACAAAAAAAAACCCCAACCTACAACCCAGAATAAAATATTACACTGTTACGTTTTTCTTGTTCGGTTGGAAAGGTGAGAAAACAAACATAGCAAGATACTTTCCACGGGTTTTTTTTGTAAACCATTTCAATATGCTACTGACCTGCGTGCAAATAAAAAAATAAATTCGTAAAAACCAAATCAAAGCACACGCACGCAAAAACACCCCAGAAAAACAACCTACAGAACATGAATGAAACTAGTTTCATCCTGTTTTGGCTTTTGAAGAGTAAAAGTGATGGAACTTTATGTATTTTGAGTATTGTATATGTAAGCTTGAGAGAAGCATAAGAAATTTATATGGGGCTCAGGACCTGAAGGCAATAACTATACAGTCTAGAATGTTTTTAGATTAGAAAAGTTAAATTTTGTGCTTATGTGGTGTCTCATGTATGCTTAAGAAGGATTAAGTGATTTATTTTTACAAGCACCCAGTCAACTAGTTATCATTCTCCTGCAGAGTTTTTATGTGAGAGATCTGTTGTGTCCTTTTGCAAGTAACACTTCCCTTCCCTTTTTCTTTTTCAATTTTCCCAATAGTTTTTTTACAATATTTTTTATGTTTTAGCTGCTTTTTAAATCTCCACCATGTGCATGTGGACTACTGTTCTGAGGTCACTGCAGCTGAACACGTAAAGTTGAGTCTCCAATTCTTGAGTCAGAGAAACAAAAACCAAGATCATTTTTTAAACAACAAGGCATAATTTTTGCTTGTGGCTTCCGGCCACTTCAACCCTGTACTCTTGTTGAAATGTGCACTTTTTTAGGTGTTCTGGGCAATCGTAGTTTTCTAGGCTGAGGCTTGTTGCCTTCTCTGTAAGCTTCTCAGGTTTCTCTTTGGCACTGTCTCTTTGTCACAGAAGCAGATATTTGCGAAATGACCAAATCCTCTGCCAATGGGTACCAAATTTCTGTTCATGCTTGGGGTACAGGTTAGTATTGTTTCAGGTGTTTCATCTTCTAAATGGAGTCAGCATCTTCAGCTATTTCAAGTGAAGGCCAAAGTTACTCACTGCTGCAGTTCATGCTCTGTCTTAAGTACTGTCATATTGGTAGAATTTATTGAATAAATAACTGTACTATGAGCTGCTTAGAAACTGTAAAATTTAGTCAGTAACAAAATACTTTATTTCTAATAAAGCATTAAACTAGGTGTTAAAGTAATTTTAGGGCCATAACCTCAAGAAGTGGATTGACTTTTGTACTATTGGGATTGAAATTTCCCAAATCTTGTCACGGAGGGGATAAGTGATTTTCTGGATGAACATGACAAAGTGTGCAAATACAGAGCTACTACGCTTCAAGTGCTTTTTTATAAGTATGTTGGACCTTTAAAAATTTTCTGTGGTTCATGTTTTAGGCGTTTCTTATGAAAATGTTGCTGGCAGCTATTTAAATGATACTTAGTATTTGCAGGTTACTGGTATCAGCAGAGTAGTTTAGTGAAATGTTATTTTAAGCAAAACTCAGCATGGTTAATTCTGAGAGTGAACTTAAATAGTGTATATAAATAATTAAATATTTTAAATATATAAATAGCATATTTTTAATAAAAATTTTATACAATGAGTTTTCAGCCTTGATTTGAGTTCTTCCTTGCATACTTATGATTTTTTTTTTTTCTTTTCAGAAAATCACATATTTTTTCTTAGATAATGAAATTATTCTACTAATCGGAGAGCTTCAAAATATAGCAGAATTGAATGTAGAGGCTAAAATGGGAAAACACTGCACAATGCAGGTGATACGAGTAGTGGTCTGGAGAATTTGTCTGATGGTGGGTGCCTGATGTCTGTAATGGGAACAGCCATACCATGAAGTCTTCATCTGAAGTCTGTTTTTAGCAAAGAAAGGAAATTGCAGTGCTTTGTGGTTTCTGGGACATTGGCAATCTTTACATATTTCACTACAAAAGTTTTAGTACAAGACGACTCCTTTTTGGAACCATTTTAAAAAGTCAGGCATATTTTGAAAACATTCTAAAAAAAAATAAAAATAATCCTTGCAATACACTTTATATCTGATATATTGCATGCTTCTTATCTTAGCAAAATCAGTAGCTATAAAACTGTGCGATTACATATGAGGAATGTTGAGGGACAGGTACAGCAGTTACGGGCATATTCTAGCTATCCACAAGGCAAAAGCTTGATGGAACTGATAGGCAAAATTGTTGCAGAACTTTTGTGTAGGAAATCAGAAAATTCCTTTTTCATTTTTAATTTTTCTTTGGACATAGAAGTGCACCTCACGCATGCACCCAAAACAGAAAAGTCTACATTCTTGTGTGAAATACTGTATCATAAAATGAACAGTAAAATAATTAAAAATAGCATTTTAAATGATGTCATCTAAAGTCCTCCAAAATGCTTTCTGTAAATAATATATTAAATTTGAAATATTTCCCACACTTTTCATATTGGCAATTATGATGGCAGTATTGAAAGTTCAATTTATTGAAGACTTTTCATATTATTCTTTGCCACCTGCATTATAATAAAACACATAGGCTTGTCCTATTCATTTTCCAGGCTTATTTCTCAGAAACTGAATATCCTACATATAATCATTAGATCTTTAGCATCATCCTGTTGCTGAGTACTGTGGATTTGACTTTCGTAACCTTCAGTCGGCAATATTGGTGCCTTTTATTTTTCCTTTATCCTCCCACCCCATTTTAAAGAATTTTAAAAAGGAAAAATTTCTTTAAAATATTTTTTTATTCTTTTAACATGTATCAGAAATCAGTTATTATTAGGGATACTTCTCATTATTCAGAGTAAAATAATTTAAACTTGTTAAATGAATTCTACCAATACAGTACTTTCCATGTACTAATTATACATCATTTTCTTCCTCCTTATTAAATAATTAAATAAGACTTATAGCTTGGAAACCATTCCAGATGAAACATATTTTCAGTACCAATTTTTAACGCACCAATTTTTTCCTGTGCTTCAAGAATTTCCAGAAACTTTGTTTTTAATGGGGTCACTAGCCACACACAGAGTAAGCAAATCTGTGCATCATTTTCCCTTCAGTCCATTCTAGACCTCTTTTTGAGCTTGGCAGCTGCCTACCTTTTTTTTTTGTTGTTTGTTTTTTCCTACTAACACATTGTTAATAATATAGACATAGATAATAGTGCTCAACAGGTAGCAAAATTTTCTGTTAAAATAGTGCTTTGCTGGAGAAGGTTAATTTGTCTGAATAGAAGTCCTTTTCAGAAGCGCATCTGGTTTGGTAGGTGCGGTAGCTGGTTATACCAGCAGCTGCTGGCTAAAATTTGCTGCAGTTAGATGAACAGGAATGTCCATGTCAGCCAGGGCCCTCTGGGGAACAAGTTCTGGTTTGATGTGCAGTTGGTTAGGGGGTTTTTGTTGTTGCTTGTTGGATGGTGAAATATCAAAATTTGCAGTTTGACAGTTCTTATTTTTGTCTAGCCTTTTGCATGGGAATGGAAACCCACATCTTATACATTCTAGATAATTGTCGCTAATACGGCAATCCTGTATTAAGGCTCCAGTAGATGACAGACGCACAGGGAAAATTATTCAATGCAGTTTTATCATTAGATATGGGTGTCCCATGATCTGCCTCCTGATGTTTAGTCCTAAGACTCAGTGCAGTCTGGCTCCTAAAGAAACCAAAAAATGAATGCCATGGCTGCAGAGTGTTTTGTTGTTCACCTCGATACCTTCTTTGTGAGTATGATGGTAATATGTGTAATTGCTGGTCATTGAACAAGTTCTGTGAAAGAAATTTTAATTTCTTCTTTTACTGCTGCAGGCTATGCAATCAGAGCTACAGATCAAGATACAAATATTTTGAATAATCTTCTGTTTCAGTAGTTACAGAAAGTTTTCAACTCACCACAATTTACAAGATTGCTGAAGTAGAAAAAGTGTATTTTCTTAGAAAAAAATCTTTGATTTTGACCACATTTATTGGTTGTGTTGGAACACAAGCAGGAAATAGAGTACCCCCCGCCCCTTCCTTCTGGATGACTAAGTTGGGAAGACTATATTATGTACCACTGGATGCACCTGCACTGCAGTGTAGGAATAGATGTGGGCATAGTCCATCGGTATTGCTGGAAGCATAGCCCCTTAGTTGTGTTTTAATGTGAAACTCTTAATACATGATATTGTTGTGAGAATTGAGTCTAAATATTCACTTCAAAATAAATCCTTACAGACAGTTCACAGTAGAAATGAAAATGCCATTTTTGTTCTTGTACAGCACCACCTTCTCTTTGGAAGAGGAAATGAATTATCATACAGCAGTGAGCTGGTTGTAAAGAATTTTCTCTCTCACATCTGGAGTATATTATCAAAGTGCTTGGGAAACTTCATATGGAAATAGAAACTCCTTCACTGTGGGGATTACACTGTTAAGTGTTTTTGGTTTTGCCCCAGCCATATATAACACTTGCTAGTGTACCTGGGGGAGAAGACTATTTAATGAAATGCTTCTAACTGATGGTGTCTTGAATTATCATTAGAATGTTTAAAGAATAGGCTCCCTTCAGTCCCTCTGCAAATACTATTTTGTGATGTATCTTTGTATGTGGAAGCAAAGTTTCTGAGAACTTAGAAGACTTTCATTTTTTTTATGAACCTTCTTTAGAGTACTTAAACAATTGTTAGACTTTGCCAGGAAAATTGGAAAGAATTTGGTTACAAGTCTTTCCAGTAATAAAGGCTAGACACTGCCGAAGACTAAATTGCTTTAACAAAATAAAATAAAAATAGGTGCTGTGGCACCACGCTTAAATCTTAAATGTGTAAGAGGTGATGAGTAGCATGAGTATGAAGAGATAACGTGCTGATAAATACGTGCTCTGTCTCCCACTTCTAATTATTTGAGAAGAAATACGCATACATTGTTAAAACGTATGATTTGATCCACAGGGTTGTGTCATAAAAACTTGGGTGAAGCTTTAAAACTAGGATAACAAAATACTTAAAGGTTTTCAATATGGCAAGGCCAAACTAACAATATTTCTCGACAATTTTTACATTAAAATTACTTTAAAAGGTCTGGGTTGAGTTGTCAGGTATTGTCATGTATCAAGAACGTAAACGAAAAGTAGATTTTAAGAAATAATTTTTGTTAATGGCGAACCATACAGTCAACTAAGGTTAGGTGGTACTCTGCACACTTGGAAACCTTTACGCTGTCTGGGAAGCAGCGAACACGCTGAAGTGAGTTGGTTGGTTGACCACAAGCAAGGAGGATTTCACACAATTGCTGTTAAGTCAAATAATTTAAGCGAATGGGGTGAATCCAGTGGAAGATTTCAGGTTTACTGTTAATAAAAGCAAGGTGAGGAATAGTGAGAGAAAACAAAACTATTTGCTGACTTTATGAGGTTGTAAAGGACTAAGTCGAGGAAGACTGGTGCATCAGTCTAGGCGTCTCAGTGAAATTGTTCACTGAACAGCTTCTGTCAAAAAATCAAATAGAATTTAGTGCTGGGTAAGAAGCCAAATAGGTAAACACTATAGGCATTATGCTTCCCCTATATAGATTAGGCATGTGTGCTCCTTTGACTACTGTGTGAATGTGCTCTATGCGATACTGCAGTTCTAGTGAAACTCTGCCTTCAAAGGTATGAGGTGAGGATGTGATGAGAATTATGAGAACCTGGAAGGCAAAGTAAAAGTGATGGTCTAGAAGGGTAAATAGGGAACCTCTGCTGTCTCAGGCCATGATACAAAACCAGGAAATGTATCGTTAAATTAAAATGAATAAATTAATTGATACATTAGATACAAGTTTTGGAAGTTACTATAACAGCATGTTTCTGAGACATTGAATTTAAAATGGCGGGTGATCACATCTTAGGCTTATGCCAGTTTCTAATGAGTAGAGGTAAAGGTGAATTTTCTGGACGACTAGTAGGATTTGGATATAGCTGCCCTTTTTAGGCTTCATATGCTTGCCACTGTTGAGGTTAAGAATTTGTGTCACTATTAGATTGCTTGTTAAGTGTTTATGTACCAAAAAGCTAAATCCTTATTTTCTCCCTGGTCTTGATGATTGGATTCTATCCACCTGCCCTTACACTGTCTCTGGAACGTATCAGATCTGTCCATGATCTAACGATGTCTGTCAGAAAACTACCTGGGATTTTTTCTGAGGAGGCTTTCAGACAGATGAGTAGGTTAAGGTGACTCATGGAGTTATTCAACAAGTGTTGGGGCCAGCGCAAAATATGCGGTGGCACTACATGGCCAGAAGCAGGACGGGGTGAGTAATGGGAAAGGGAGAAGGAGATGGTAGCAGTGAGTGATTCAACTGGATCTCCATGTCACGTGGAACCAAAACCATAGCTACTGGGAGAGGGGTTTGGACTATGTACTGCTGTGACTCCTGGTTGGCAAACAGGCCTGAATTTCTGCCTGTGCTTCGTCTTCCTTTGGTATTTCTTACCCTGTCAGTGTGTATGGAACTGTAAGAAAGATAGTGATCCAGCCAGTCAGTTACAAGGGAAGTTCTGTTAAATTTCTGGTTGTTAAAGCTGGTTATAATCTATTTACTCCTTAATGACAAATTTTAATGTCTTTAGAACAAACAGAAGCACAGCCTGCTTTGATGGGAGTAGTTTTTAATTTTTTTTATTACTATTTTAACAGCTTAAAATTGTCCCTGTTTCAAAGGAGAGGAAAGCTGAGAAGCATCTCATATTGTGACAGCAGTGGATATAAATGAGCTTAAAGGATATTCTTACATGAAGCATAGTGGTACCTGCTTAAAGACAAAAAAAAAATAGACTTTAAGGTACTATTTGGCTTGGAAGAAAAAGCACCTCACTATTACATATAGTAGTGAAGGAACTGGGGTTCTATAAAAACTGGTTTGAATCTTCCAGTCTTACTACAATATAAATTTAAAGTCAATGATACCATCTAAAAGACTCAGTTCTGAATAAGATGTTGTATTTTGTCAAAGTTGGAGTGGTAAGGACAGCCATGTAGCATTTTCTTTGCATGTCATGAATCTGATTTCTCCTACAGGCTTGTTCATGGCCAAAGAGTACAAGATTTATTACATGAAGTGATAACAGTATTAGGATTAACTTCTGCTGGGCAGGAAGGACACTGTTGTAGTTCCTTTTTGTGCTCTTGTAATCTTGGGAAGCACACTTTTTTGCAGCCTTTCCTTGCAGCAATCCATACAAGTTACTGTAATCAAGATGTCAGAGTTACGTGACTGATTTTGCACAGCGAAATATTCCACCACTATTTAAATAGAATGTTCGAATTTGTGCTGTGAAAGACATTTTACATTAAGGCATCTGATTTTTCTCATTTTATTTGCCTTTTCCCCCACATCTGTTGCATTTATGTTACTTGGGGAATCTTCTCGATTTATAGCAGAACTGGAATTCTGCTGTGTGTTAATTATGGAGATATAACATGTGAGTAATTGTACAACCTCTCTCCCAAATTGGTGACAATACTTGTCTTGTTTTGATTATGATACCGCGTGTGTGTGATGTTTATATTCATTATATAGTTACTTAAAAACACATGTATCAGGAAAGCTACTTCAAATAATTAATGAACTGCTTAGTATGCTATTTTTATTATAAGTAGTAGTCAGTCTCTCTGCTTTTTTCATAAGTCAGATTAATTTAACATCTGGGCTCCTGGAAAATATTCTCAGAGTTCCTCGGTGTAAGTAAAATAATACAGCATATGCTGTTTTGCCATTGTGAAGATAGTGGTAAATTACAAGTCTAAGACTTCTTTGGCTCGTTGGCCATACTTCCAAAGCAAAGCTCAGTGTAGGTTAGTCCCCAGGTGTAGAACAGGCAGTTAAACTGTTTACCTAGAGGGGTATCACCGTACAGGCTATCATTGCTGTTCCTGCATAAGCTTTACATCACTTAACGATACATCCGCAGTCACACCTAGAAATCCTGGTCATTGTCTTCGCTTGGTGAGCAGAGTATAAAGAAGGAAACAAATAGTCTGTGCCCCAAAAAGTGTACAATATGCTCTGTATAATCTTGTGTTCAACTTCTTGGAGTTTTTTTCCTGAGTTATTCAGAGCTGGTTAAGTGTCCTGTCAAAGAGTATAGATTAGAGGTAGAATTTGTAGAGGAATCTGGGCAATAAAATCAATTTTTCAGGAGTTACTAACAGTACTGGGAAGGACTGCTACTTTTCTTTTACTATTGACAACAGCAAAACTATGCAAAAATACATCGACTCCTTCCCAGTTCATTTTTTCTATGATTCACATATGCCTTGCTTAATTTGTGCGTCTACTCCTGCCTAGCTACAACTCTGATAAATTCCTTGAAAAGGAATTGTTTGCCACAAAGTGAAATCCTGCGAGAGAACAGTGCTCCAGCGCGTATGCTTCAGCAGCCCCAGTTCTCAGGCTGGAGATGCTCCTGGCCCATTTCTACCCACTTCTACTTGCAGTGTCTTTCCAGTGCATAAATGGCACTCCTGTATTTAAGGCAGATTAGAAGAGAGACCTTTGGCTGTTGTTTTGGTAGATTAATCAAACCACAGTCTCATAATGTCCACTTACAAGAAAAGGCTTTTGAGACTCCTTTGGTAGCCGCCTTCTGTACCTTTCCCATTTTGAATTCTATTTTTTAATCAGTGAGGGTAATGAGACCTAAGTGATGTGTTTCAAATCAGCATTTAGTATTTTTAGCATTTCATGAGTTGTATTGCTGTTTTTTCCTTTCCTTGACTGGAAATATTTATTCTGTCACATCCTGCAATTGCATTTTCATTGTTTTCATGCACATAGTCTTGTTGGCTCCTAATCTCTTTACAATTGCTTAATAAATGTCCATCTTTCTCTTCTCCTGTTGTTTCCAGCTGATAAGCTCTTAATTGCACAAGTTCTTGCTTTTAAGCACTAGGCATATGACCATTTTGCAATGATTAATTTTTGGTATTTCTGTTCTTATCATATAATATCCTGTCTTCTACTGCCAGTCCCTAACTGTTGTCATTACGCTCCATTTCTACTTCTTGTACCACAGCTGTTTATGGAAGTAGCAAATAGGGTCAATTTTAACACTCTTCTCCACCAATAAATCCATTCAAGTCCTAAAGGTCCTTTCAGTTTAACACTTTAGGAAGGGGCTAAGGAGACAATATTGGGCTAGGCGTCCCCTATTCCAACATCCTCCATTTCTATGTGGCTCAGTACAAATGCTGTTCTTGACAATCAAACAAATTGCCTGTCATGTTCTTCCTCATCTAGAGAGTTGATTGTCTTCTCAAAGAAGTTTATCAGGTTAGGAAAGTAATCCCTTTTTATGTGTTACCTTGTTTTTCTTAACTTCTGTGTTTCTTTAGCCTTTCCAAATTAGGTTTGTATTATAAAATTCTGGTGATGTCAGCTTCTTGGGTGTGTTGGCAGGATCTTCTTTCCTGATGATTAGGTTAACAGTTGCTAATTTCTGGCCAGTTGGTGTCCTCTTTGTTTGGGTGTTAGTTTGTGTGTGACACTTTTTTTGTTGTTGAGTTTTTTGTTTGGCTTTTTAATTTATTTATTTTTTTAAGAAAAGCAAACAAAACCTATGTTGTTAAGTTTTGTAATTTTATTTGTCAGGTATTTAAATATTCTGAAATAAGAATCATCTGCGCCTTCTGATTTGAATATTTTGATATCTGATATTTTTATTTCTATCCGTACAGTAATTTCGATTTTTCCACGTTTGCTTGCTGGCTCTGGCTAAGAGATGGGACTATATCTGAGGGAGACCAAGACTTCTCATCCTAAATCTGCACTATTTAGAAGGATTTTTTTCAGATACTCATGTCTGTGGATTTTGCTGTGTTTTACAGTTAGGTCTTGGTCAAACAACATAATTTATTGTTAATAGCTAATGGCAAGGGTCACCCATAATACTGCTTAAACCATGTGAGGAAAGAAAGCGAAAGTGCTGTGATGGCAGAGTTGAAAATTGCAGCATTTGGGTGTACTTTGATTTCAGCCTTCTTTTGACATCTTTCGCTGAGCTGACCAAGCTCTGTGAGAGTCAGGTGGGCTCTCGTCAATTTGAGGGAAGTTTTACTTCCAGATCTCTTCTGTATTCAGTCTTAATACTGAAGTTAAGTTCTAATGTTATTCCTCTGACAGTAGATGATCACATTCTCTCAATTGTTAAATTTCTTCTTTTGCTTGGTTGGTGATTGCAAGGTGAATTTTTAGATACTGAGTATCTTTCCCTGGTCTTTTTTTCAAGCTGAGGATGGTTCAATGTTACTTCTTTGGAATACTATGAATAAGCATAAGCTGCTGTAAGAACAGATGTGACCTGCACCCACCTTCCCCATGCTGTGACTAGCGTGGAGGTTTGTGCTTGCCCTGCCAATTGCAGCAAGGCTTTCCTAGATCTGCCTGCTTCTATCTCTGCAAATGCTGTTTTGAGTCTTTACACCAATTACCGTGTCCTCTCTTTGTATTTATATAGCTCTCCTCCATATAACACTGGAATCATCAGTATGTTTCCACAGTAGCTGAGCTTTCTGAGCCAACAAACCATCCACCTAAATCCACATGGTCAATAAACACTAACCGGGATCTGAAGAGCAGAACTTAGATTCCTGACCGAGGCATAGGTCTTGCACAAGAACCACATGCAGCTGAGTCACTTCAGGGCAAGCGCCCGTGCTGATTTACTGTCTCTGAGAACAGGCCACATGCAAACTGCGTACGAGGTGTGGGCAGACTGTGAACAACGCTTTGGCAACCTCTGATGTGTGTTTCAGTGCAGTCGAAAGGCTGACAGTCTCAGGAGAAGCTGCAGGTAGAGTTCATCTCACCTCATTTCAGACATCTAGTCAAGCTGAGCTGCTTTCGTGGTCAGCGCAGAGAATTCCAGGGCGAAACTGAGCTGAGGTCTGTAGATGTCACAGACATCTGTGCTTCAGTTCAGTCCTGGTCTGTGCGTTTCTCTCCCACAGGTGAAAGGGTAGCCCGGAGTGACTGGCTTGCACAACGTGCGGTTTTTAATGCAGTCAGATGAACGCCTCCCTGAAAGCTTTAAATTCCTTCATTTTCTATATGTTCATAATGTGCCGAGAGTGACTTAGCAGTCTCAATTTAACTGGTGGTCTCACTAGTTTGAATGAAGACATTTGTATTTCTCCAATGTTATAATCAGAGCATTTCACTTAACATGTTTGCAGAGCCTGAGAGAGTAAAATCTTGGTCTAATAATTAGAATTTCAAGGTACTATGGTAAAAATGGCAATAACGAAAATTTCTAGAGTAGTTACAACACTTTTATTTTTGCAAAGTAGCTAAAGTACCAGTATGTGAAAAGTTCATGGAGATGCATTAAATCAAAATCAATGCAGAACGAATTTAATCGTAAATGTGAATAGCTGTATTTTGTTTACATTTGCTAGCAATTAGTTTAGTGTTTAAATTGAGTGCTTAATTGTTTGGAAAAAGAATGGATGATGTTACATTAATATGTTTACATAGTATTGTTCCGTCTCCTATGTTTTGCACAGAGGACAGTAAGAATTTTCTGTGGGGGAAGCTACTAAGTCTGTAGGGTTTTATATAAATGCTCTAGGTAGTGTTGTTTCGACTGTACAGCAAGACTTCAGTTAGACAATAATACTGTAATTTGAAAAAGTAGTGAGTTCCTGTTACGGTTTAATCACTTTTTCCTGGAATAAAAACTGGTTTATGATGATGATAATTAATACCTAACTCTGAAAAAACTACTTCATTCTGCTAGAGACATATTTATGTAATGGTTGAATCAAAACTTTGGGAAATTGAGACTCCTTTTAGACCTGAAATGAAACTTTCAATACAAAGATGGAGTGGAGGTTTTGTTTGATTTGGGCTTTTTTTTTTGCAATTAGAACAAGGGATAGTTATGATGGATCAGATCACATATTGAATGTAATTTGCTTTAATAGAGCACCAATTCACATACATATTTTGTGATTAATAACTTTAGTAAAGATTTTCTCAATGTGCAGATTCTTGGAAAAAATAGTTGTACTAAAATCTGTCTGGCAGTAGCAATTCACGTCTCCTCTCTGCAATTGTATTTTTTCTTCCCTCTGGTTCAATGAAATATTAACCACCGCCTTGAATTTTTTTGAACTTACTTGCTTTGTCATACTCCCTCACCATTGCGTTTATGTATATCAGTAGTTTTATGAGTGGCTTCCAGCTTGGGTTTAAAAAAAAATTAAAACTTTAAACTATTTGGACCTTTAGCCTTTTTTATATGTAGAGTTTATTTCAGGTTTTTGGTTTCATTAGCAGATTCTTTTAATAAATCAATTTCTAGCTGTCACAATTAATATCTGTATTGCAGTAGTATGACTAAAAGATTTTAACTATGAAAATCTTTCTGAACCAATTATGAGGATTTCTTTGTAAGATGTTATAACTTCTTTATAAGGTGTTATCAATATTTATTAAACTTCATGTAACTTGCATTCTACCCCTCGCCTCTCCCTGCCCACCCCCCCCAATTCCTCTGAGAAAGCCCACAATTTATAACAGGAAATGTAATGAAGTTATAGGAAATGTACAAAGAGTGGAAACTGTGACTGCAATACAACTTAAGAAAGATTTTTGGGAAAGGCTAGATAAGTATGCTTGACTTTACGTGTTAATATTTCTATTGATTCTATGTGTCCCAAGCAATACCAATCCCAGGTGATTAGAAGTAACTTTTCTTTGTCAGACCTTAACACAGAGAAGAAGTTGCAGTATGTTGTGAAGTCGTTTCTTTGCCTTATGGATGTATTTGTGACCTAGACCAAGACTTTGCATTAGACTCAGTATAAACATGAGGGGAGGAAGGGAAGGTGGTTCCTGTTTTAGAGGAAACAAGACAAGGGGTGGCTGCGGAGAGAAAGAAGTACCCCAAGTAATCATGGAACAGTTTTTGATCAGTGTATTGTACTTGAGGATATGAGGTTCTGTTACGAATAAGTGACTTGGTTGAACATACAATAACATGTACTTCTAAAGACTTAAGTTGTTTGCTTGGTTGTTGCTTGATAACTAATTTTTCAGTTGTGCTAGAGGGCAAGAGTACCAGTCCTGTAACTGGTGAAAATTTGAGTGAGTTCTTGGCTTTCTAGCGAGTGTGAAGAGCAAAGCATATATTGTATTTAATGTCTGGACTTTTTTTTTTTCCTTTTCTTATATTTTAACGATTAATCTCTTATGTAGACTAGCAGGCATTTGGAAATAATTCTGTTGTGTAATACCTTAGTCAGTGCCAGTAGTTGGTTGGCTATAAGGACTACTCCCAGGCTGTAGGATTTTAGATATAGTTAATTGCGTACATTCAAGGAATGTATAGAATTATTTTGTTAAACTATGATGACAGTCCAACAGAATTATGGATTGTACTTTGTATGGATTGTACCCTTTTCCCCAAATCTTATATATACGTCCTGCTGCTAGCAAGAATTTACATCATGCTTTTAACCATGGTATAGCCCTCTATAGTTTATTTATGTATTAATTTCATGATTTGTATTATACTATATATTTTCTGCACCCCATATATATTATTCATTATTTGTATTGCTTTGGTATCTGAGATCCTAGCTAAAGACCAAGATAATATTATCTTCATTTTTTGTGCATACCATAAACAGAACCTCATGGACTGAAGACTTATTACAAAAGAAAAGACAACACACAAATACAAGCAAATAAGGGACTATAAAGAAACAATGGAGAAAACAGATCAGTAGGTTTAATAGCAGTTGCAGCTTGCCAGTGACCCAATTACTGCCCAAGTGTTGTTTTGTAATAGAACAGAAACATCAAGGAGTGCTTTGCAGGGAAATAGAATGAGGTTTTATGGATATTTGCTGGCAGTTCCTTCTGAATACAAGAGCAACACAGGAAAATCCGTCAGCCTGGTGTGTTTTCTAACAGGCAAGACAGTGCCAAAGTCTTTAATAACAGAATATGCTAACATTTTGTTACTGAATGGCAAAGTTGTATGAGTTTTCACAGCGCCATGCTGCCTTTCCTTGTCTGTTTTTGAAGTATCAAAGAAGGGATATGTGCAAGATTAATGCATATTGTCGTATGAGTATGAGAACCCGAAGAGAGATCTGAGTCTGGGCAGGTATTCTGGTTGTGAAGTTTACAATACACATAGGAGATTGGGCTTACAAGAAAGATCAAAAGATCGCTCGTATAGGTTATCTCTACAACTAGTAGAAAGACTGGAAGGAACTTTAGTTCAAGGAACAAGTTTATATGGTACGGATACAGTTTTATCATCGGTCTCCAGGGTAGGATCCACAGGATCCAACTGTTCTTAAAGCCTTCAATAACAGTCATTTGAATCCCATGCTGCAAGTAAGAGCCATTATTCTTTGTCCTGCCACCAGCAGAGAGAGTGTGGTGTGGTTTTTTGGGGTTTACATCATGTAAGTTTTTGGTTTGGTGGTGTGTTTTGTTTTGTGTTTGGTTATTTTCGTTTGTTTATTTTTAAGCCTTCCTTACTGAAAGAATCTGGTAGGTTTTGAAGGCTATGTTATCTATTCTTTTTAATTCCATTATCTAGGAAAAACAGGTGGTGTGTGACACTGGCAGGCAGACCTGTACTGTCAGTAGGAGGATGGTTTTGTCCTTTTAGCTAATGCTTCAAAATATAGCTCAAGAATACTTTTAGGGAAACAAGCTAATTCAGGTAGAATTTGGATTTTTATGGCCTGTGGCTGTAAAGTTCTCTTTTATTCTGTTGTTTGTTTTTCGCTCTGGTTCTTTCTTGATTTTTGGTTTTGCTCGAAGTTGCTTCATGAAGTAATGTAGCTGTACATTTGGAGAAACTGAGGAGGAGTTTTAAGTAACATACTGTAGAAAAGGTTGCTATCAAACATTTATTTTAAATTATAAGATCTACTGAGTTTAAAACAGGGTTCCAAAACTCGGGAAGAAGGTGAAACTGAAAGACAGTGTTTTCATGTTGGAAGCAGGGCCATGCTTAATAACGGAGGAACAACTTTAGTATCATTTGAATGACACGATAACAGAAGAATTGTGCTAAGAGCAAGAGATGTGTTTATTAGCTGTGTGAGCTGAATCTCCTTCTGTGTTTTACTGTTAATAGTTTAGAGGTGAATTTCACCCATCAATATTTATAATTTTGTGTTTTCTGTTGTGTCTCTTTAATGTGCGTACTGCGTGTGTAATGGGTATATTAAATCCTACTGGGATGCAATATGGCTGTCCATCACAATTTTAACTTTAAGGATGCTATCAACTGACATAGAGGAATGGGACACAAAGTCCAATTTCACTAAGGTCGTACTAACAATCTGTGGCACATCTCCCGGTTCTGTACTGACATCCTAAAAGTCACCCTCATCCTTTAACAAACCCTATTCTAGAAGTTAAATCTGCAACTTTTTATTTCTTCCAACTAAATTTTCGCTTTGAGTTTTCCAAGCCATTATCATGAGATCTTTCAATAAACTGGGGTTGTATAATAATCAAAAAGAAACAATTTTGGTGGCATTTCGTAGGAATTAGTAGTTCTTAGCTGCACTAGAAGAAACAAGG
>JAOXNO010000033.1:65145015-65165809 GCA_028565335.1 Limnodromus scolopaceus | reverse complement strand
AAAGTAGATCTTGAGCTCTGTGCCTTGATATAGGCAGCACGTAAGACTGGCCCTCTTAGGCTACTCTCAAGTCTTGGCATAGCTCTTAAAGCGGCTGCATTATATATGGCCCATACATTAGGCCAGATGGCTTGCAGCCCCTCGTACTGTCCATACAAAGTCCTCACTTTGAAGTGGTCTGGGACTGCTTTGCTGAAGAGGTGCTGCTGTCTCCAGCCTCACCAGTGTGCAGCAGTTTCTGTGCTGCACTGCAGGTTAAGAGTTTAAGCTCTGCTTATTTTGCCAATAATATTATGGCCAACACTTATTTTCAGTGTCTTAATTTAAAAAAAAACTAGTTCAATAAGCCTTAATGCACTAGATCAACACTTTTTCTGATGTTTGTCCTAACAAAAAAATTCCGGTACAGTGATTATGCAGTGGAACGCATATTGATGGCATTGCATACTTTTAGAAAGTACTGTTTAGTAATTAGGAATAAAAGCAGAAAGCACTCGAATGTTTTATTTTTCCTGTGTTCTTCAGATGGTGGTAAAAACCTTCATGGATATGGACCAGGACTCAGAAGATGAGAAGCAGCAGTATCTTCCATTAGCCTTGCACCTTGCATCTGAATTCTTCCTCAGGAATCCCAATAAAGATGTGCGCCTCCTTGTAGCATGTTGCTTGGCTGATATCTTTCGTATCTATGCTCCTGAAGCTCCATATACTTCCCATGACAAACTTAAGGTAAAAACGCATTATAAAATAATGGCTTTCTTCCTACCTCATTCTATTACTGAGGAAAAAAAACCCTGCCACCACTCCCCTGCCATCACCCCCCAAAAAAACTACCACCCAAAACCAACCAAACAAAAAATAACTGAAAAAAAATTTTTACTCCCATTTATACTGATGTTCAGTTTTTAGTAAAGACATGTAGCTTTAGTTCTGTGAATTAGTGTAATACTTTAAGGGCCATGGATGTGTAAAGGAACACTAGGTAACCAGTATCTGTGTTGGTGATAGCTCTCTGTCAGTGCCTAAAAAGACAATTTAATATTCTTACATCATGAATTTATGAATGTGTGTAAATGTCACTACTAAAGGGTTGTATTTTTATTCTCTGCTGAATCAAGCTTGTAACCACTTTATCTTTTTTTTCACAGGACATATTCTTGTTTATTACAAGACAATTAAAAGGCTTGGAGGACACGAAGAGCCCTCAATTTAACAGATACTTTTACTTGTTAGAGGTAACAAAATAATTGTAACTTTCCGTAGACGGCATTTGCTCTGTAAGTCTAAGAAATGTAATCAGTCTTTCTCCAGATGTGCCAGTATGCCTGGGAAATTTCTTCTGTAAATCGTACCAAACTCATTAAAGTTCAGTGAATTGCTTCTTCTAGCAGTTACAATTCTGTTTGCATTTAATAAGTTCATGCAGCCTATAGTTGAGGACACGTTAAAATGATTGGTATTTATTAACATTTAGCCTTTGTCTTACAATTCTATACATTGTTTTTCATACCATGCACCCTTAAGGATATATTACTTCATCAAGAGAGAACTTCAAATGCTGATTAAAATGCAAATCTGTTTATATTGATGATGGGAGAAGGAATATAAGATTTTTGTTTAAAAAAATAAATGTGGGTGTTTTATCAGTGTGCATTTAGAAACAGTATCTTGTTTGTAAACCTTTTATTGATGTTTAAAACTGTATTGTTTCATAGCACGAAGAAAGAAGTCTAGAAACATGGACTTATATTAACAATTTCTATCAATCTGCTTTTATTAATAAGAAATCACATTATTCTATATTTAGTTTTCTTTCTGGATGTATTTTGCAAAGCCCCTTTGTGTCAAGAGCTCTTTATATGCAAAGCAAATATGCAGTTTCTTTCCCCAAAGGATTTACAATCTATTGTATAATGTTTTTCCTTAAATAGAAAAAATGTAACTAACATCATTATATTTATGTCTTAATGTGAAGTTGTAATATCCTGAATATCCTATTTTTGTTTTAGAATTTAGCTTGGGTTAAATCTTACAACATCTGCTTTGAGTTGGAAGATTGCAATGAAATTTTTATTCAGCTTTTTAGGACTCTTTTTTCAGTTATCAAGTAAGTTGAATTGCTTCTATTATATTAATCTGTCAAAATATCATCAGTTTTGGGGGTAGACCGAATCCTTGTGCAAATAAGTATGTGTCTGAATAGAACTATTTCTCCAAACGAGGAGGTACAGACGGAAAGCAAATGAGCGCGAATTACTGACAACATGGAGGGTGTGTGTCTCAAAATAGATGTGTTTTAAAACTTCTTGTCCATGTTACAAGAGTATACATCATTCTGACTCATTTGTCTGCATTTGTATTTCAGTGGTTGTTATTTTCTTCTTTTTTGTTTTGTTTCACTTCTTAAAGTAAAACTAGGGTGTTCAAGGGTTTTGAAGATTTCTGTAAGAGAGGAAAGGCACATAGAATAGTTTTGAGATTTGGAGAGTGTAAGGGAGGGCAAGCTAGACAGCATAAGACATTGTTTCTTAACGGCACTGTTAATATTTGTCAGGGTCTGAAAATGTGGTATTGATAATTTTCTTTATCATTTCAGTAATAGCCACAACCAGAAGGTACAAATGCATATGCTGGATTTGATGAGTTCTATCATCATGGAAGGCGATGGAGTAACTCAGGAGCTGCTGGACTCCATTTTGATTAACCTCATTCCTGCACACAAGGTCTGCAAAGTAAAATATTACAGTAGTATACCATTATAACAAGGATTTTTATTGCTTTTTGCTTGTTGTTTATCTCTCCAAGTGCTTTAGCCGCCACGACTGCTTTTGTTGTTGTTGTTTTTTCCCCAGCCTTGTAACAGTGGATTGAAAATTTCCTTTAGGAATATTTGGTGCTGTTCATTAGCTTTGTCTAGATTATTCAGTATCAAGAGATGCTTCCTGCTTGCCACCTCAGGAACTCTGTACTGAAACAGAAATAAAATATTTTCAAGTAAATATAATCCATAATGGGAAAACGTTACCTCTTAACAGTTGTTGGTTGTTTAGGGGTCGGTTGTTTTTCTAATTTAAAAGAGGTGAGGTTTTTTTTTTATTTAAAAAAAAAAGGGGGAAAAAAATCAATTTCTCCAGGACTTCTGTGGTGACTTGCTGCTTGCCTCAGCTTGCCAGTCAGACTCCCCTCCACCTCCCTAGTTGTTGTGTTCCCCCCTGCCCAGTGTCCTTCCCCCTTAAACTTTTAATAAAACTTAATTATTACCTGAAGTGTAGTACTTTTCTTTTTAGTTAGTTGTTTGCTTTTATTGCTCCATATTCTTTTACAAGTTCCATAATCTTTCTGCCCTTTGCAAAGTTCAGCATCCCTTTAACTCACTGTAAGTGACCCCCCCTTTTTCTTAGAGGAGTCTTATGTGAGCCCCATCTACACAGCTACTTCAGCAGGTTTTTCAGAGACACCCTTTTTACGATCAGCTTCACGAACTGTCTCTGATGCTCTCCTTCTGGTTTCATTGTGTTACTTATTATCTGGTCACTGGGTCTGCAGTTGAGCTTTCGGAGTACCTTTACCATAATGGCTAAATAAAGTTAAAAGGAGAATAAACACAGCTCCATTAGCTGTGAAACCAGGGAAGGTGAGAAGCAGGCTGGTGTTGCCTTGCATTAACCAAGAAAACTCATTTGCTAAAACACTTGTGCTTCATACTGAAAATTGTATGGAGAACCGTAAGTTTCAATTATGAGTAAATGAACTGTACTCTGATTACCAAGAATGTGTTTCTGTTTGTTCATTTATTAATTTAAAATAATGACAATATTGAGGCAGCTCCATCCATGACTACATAATTAAAATTAAATTAGTGCATAGAACTAGGGATTATTCCTTTGGTTACCTAAGGAGGGAGAATTCATGGAAATGTATAGCACAGGGGTGACTAAGCCGTGGCCATTGTCATTTACCTGTGAAACGGTCAGTTTGCATTCCTTCTGTCGTGACCATGAGATGGGAATATCATTCTATCAATGCATTTTTATTGACCGTAATGAGATAATGTCTTATTAAAGCTGCTAACAAGAAGGGAGACCTCTTACTCATAACAACAGAAAAAGAGTCCTTTTGAAATATGCTGTTCTTTGTGTGTTGTTTCTAATCAGTTACAGGCAGTAGAGATCAGGAGTGGAAATAGCGGAGTGGAGATGTGTATGTCAAGTGCTGGGTGATGCTGCTAATGGTGGTGGGCATTGCTCTGAGGGTAAAGACCTGGTAAACCTTGTACAACTGAGTGGTGTGTTGTGACTACTTGGTGTAAACAAAGTGGGAGTGAATATGATCCTTTAGCCTTAACATTGTTAGCTTAATCATATAATAGTGCTTCGTGAGAGAAATTCTTAAGCAAGGCTCTAATAAAGAGGGAGGTAAACCTGGTGTCAATATGGGATTGTCCTGGATATTTAGTATGTCGGCCTCTAGGCTGGTGGCCAGTCCTTGCTGGCTCTTGGCCATCATGACTGAGCAAATAATATGCTGCAGTCAGTGCTCAGTCAGTATTTTGGTCTGTTTTAAAGTGGTTGCTTCCTGTAAGAACAGAACTTAAACTAGTGCTTTACCATAGCAGTTAAAAGCAAAAAAACCAACCAAACAAGACAAAGTTCTTCTGTCTGCTCTACCTAGCAGAGTTTGACAGCAGTAGTTATGTTCTCCTTTCATGAACAGATCTCCTAGGAAATTCTGTAATTGTATTAATTGTTTGCCCTTAGGTATGTAAATCAGAAGCAGCATAGCTTGAAAAGCAGTTTATTTGGTTTTTTTTTTTTTTAGAGAACATCTAATAACAATACTTTTATGTCTGTGCAAAGTAATTGAATACGAAGTCATTCTCTGCTATGACATAATGAAAGTATCAGTGTGGGTAGACTGTTACACTTAATGAAAGTTAGTCTTTGTAAGGGTGCTGAAATATGTGTTTTGGATAATGTTCAATTTATTTTTGGGGTTTTTGTTTGTTTGGGTTTGTTTTTTTAAACTCTCTTACATTGTGTAAGACAATACTGCAATAAAAAAAGAGAAATATACCAGTAGCTAGTCATGAAGTAGAGTCTACCTCAGCATCTAAATTATATTAATTTGTATCTCCATTATCAGTAAAGTGGCCTGTACATTGTTCTGTGTGTGTGTACTAATGTGGCTCTCCTCTAGTAAATCCAGGTTTTCATTAGCAGTAAGATATGGCACATTTTACTTAGACCACCTATGGCATCAAACTGTAGTTATTAACTTTAAAACCACTGCTATTTAGTCAATATTTTTCTTCTCACTCTTACTATCAATGTTATTTCTTAAAAACATGTATTTCATGTATTTAACATCAGTATTTTCTTCTACATCCTTTACAGCATGGTCATTCCAGATGCTCAAGGGGGTTTTTTTTCTCCTCCTAACAGACTGATTGTTTATCTATTTATTATTTATTTTTTAATAATAAATTATTATTTTATCTATATATATCGATAGTTTATTTTATCAATATATATTTCTTTTCTAGTTTCTTTGAGGTTTTTTGTTTGGGTTTTTTTTGTGGGGGTTGCTGTTGGTCTTGGTTTTGGGGTTTTTTTAGCTCTTAAGACTTTGCCTAGGGGAAAAAAAAAACCAACACAACTTCATTGCAAGGAATCTTTGAAGCTGTATTGAAGATCCAAGTAAAGTATGTTTTCTGTATGAGATTGGTAGTCCTTTAGTTTAATACAGACATACGTGCCAACAAGATTTTAATTGCGGTCTGTTTTGGAGACTGTTTTGTTTTGAATTTGAGAAGAGTTCATACGTATCTGTCTGTCTTCTGTAATGAGACATCACTTTAGTGCTGTAGTGACTGAGGAGATGCTTGTTTGAGCCTTTGGCCATTTGTTTCTCAGTTGATGAACTGTCTTTCAGTTTGTCATCTCATCAGCTAAAAGAACACCAGGGAGCAATTCTCAATGTAGACTTGTCAAATACTGTCTTTCCAAGTATCGGTCATCCTAGACTTTACCCAAGGATGTATTTTGTCTGCAGTCATTTGTAATTTTCAGGCCAATCGGCTAATCCACCTTACTTTTTTTTTTATCCTTTTTTTTCCTACCCTCCGAGCTGCATTAATCCCTAGATGAGATGAGATACTGCTTATTGGATTTTGTGCAGATTTAGACAGTCACATTTTTCAGATGTGCAGCTACATTCCTTATCCTGTGTGAGAGTAATAAAAGCAATGTTCAGATTTGTTGTGTTGCAATCAGACGTTTGCTTGGAAAGTTTGCGGCAAACTCTGCCCAAGCGCCGGCACGCTCTGTGGGCTGTCGCAGAGCATTCAGTGCAGTCCAGGGAGAAGCCAATGCATGGTTCTGCCCTCTAGACAAGGCTGAACTTTGCTACAGGGTGGACCTTTAAGGAGTATGTGGGGGGGGAAACAAAACCCCATTTGAATACTAAGTTAGACTGGTTCATTTTTCAAACGGCAAAATTTGGTGCATGTTAATTATCAAAGTATGAAGGTGGGGTAATGTTTCTTCAAAATTTGCAATGTGTTTGCACGTGAAAACTCTTTATTGATACGAACGCAATGCTAAAGGTAACAACTGGACTTACAAAGTCTTAGAAGAATGTGCGGGAGATGATGGGTTTGGGGTAGATTTCTAGTTTTAAGATTTGTCTAAGCCTGTAGTTGTGGAATTAATGTAATTGAATTTAGATAGCTTTGAAAGCAAATAGATTGGTGGTAAAATATACCTTTCTAAAGTCATGTTCTTTTAAGGCTAGGACAGAAAAGTAAAATAATCTGAAATAGTTTGTCTCTTTAAAATTTTATTATTATTATTTCTTTATTTCAGAACCTTAATAAACAAGCATTTGATCTTGCAAAAGTCCTGTTGAAAAGGACCGTCCAGACCATTGAACCGTGTATTGCCAATGTATGTAAATTAATTAATCCATGTTAGCTACAAGTAACAAGTGTTCTTGTTCCTCTCTTGATTTATTGGAGATTTGTTTGTTTGTTTATAAAACAAAAAATTTTGTAATGCAGCTAAGAGAATACCATTTTCCAGACATGATATTATTAGCTTGGTTGTTAAAGAAGTATGTCAAATGTTTCAAATAAGGGAAGAGGAAATTAACTTTTACCCATCTCAGTCTAAAATTAAGCCTAAATCTAGACTGTGAAAATAGGTGACTGCCAAAATATCCTGTTGCAACAAAAGGAGTTGTTAGTACTTAACATGTCCAGCAACCAGGCAGCCTCATTTCATACCGAGCTCTAGGACGAAGCATTTCAAACTGCCAGCTCTTTACTAGATATTTTTTCCCCATCCTAAACATGTTTTAGTCATAAAGACTAAAATAATTTATTTTTTTACAGGGCTTCCTTCTACTGTAATTCCCACTGTTGAATGTTAATGTTGTATTTTCTACCTATTAAAATAGCTGCTACAGTCTTGTGGGGGATGTAGCCTGAAACATTCTGTTGCCTTTTCGTGGTGCTGACGCCTGTGGAACTGTTAAAAGCCAGAGTAGTTTAAAAAGGAAATTAAGGCAAATTCGTAAAAGATTAATCAGTATTTGAAAGCTCAAGGAGTCTCACTAGCAAGTATCACTTTCCAATTCCCCTGTTTCTTTAAGCTTTTGTAATTAGTCATAGCTGGAAACAGGTTAGTGCATAGAGTGACCTTTGAGTTGATTTAATATTATTACTCTTACTTTCTTATTCAAGTATGTAATAGCTTTGTAGCATTTGCACTGCTCAAATAATATTAATATTAACCCACAGTATCTAATAGGAAGTATATCAAGCATATTAAAATTTAACATATCCAAAAGAAATAATGCATATTTTAGGCTACTTTGGTTTTTTCTGTTAGATCGCTAACAACCTTGATACATTACTGTCAGATATCACAAGACCCATCATAACGTCATTTGACATTCTATAAAATGGATTAAAAGTAGAGATACTTCTTTTTCAGCATTTGGTGGTCTTTAATTTGGGTTGGTTTTAAATGGTAAGAAAATTAAAAATAAGATACTATATTTTTTTCTGGATGAGTACACATTTTAAATTATCAACTCTCTTATTACCTGTTAATTTTGCTGGCAAGATGGTTATTGGTATTTTGAATTATCGAATTACCATGAATTAATCAATCCTAATGGAAGTAGTAGAACCGAATTATGAAGGATGTTTGTTTGTAATTTGCTTGAGCCAAAACTGTAAGGGTGAAATGCTTTGATGTAATAAAAAAAAAAAAAAAATGTTGAGTACCCTCCATTAGAATTAAAGTATTAATGATCCTATAATATTTTTTTTTTAAATAGTGTTTGCATTAATGAAGGAAAATCTGCTAAATAATATTGTTTGTATTCTAGTTTTTTAACCAGGTTCTGGTACTGGGAAAGTCTTCAGTAAGTGACTTATCAGAACATGTGTTTGACTTGATACAAGAGCTTTTTGCCATAGATCCTCACTTACTGCTGTCTGTCATGCCACAGCTTGAATTCAAGCTGAAGGTAGGTGACAATGTAGCCTTGGACAAAGTAATAAAAGTTGTGTGGATATTAAAAGTGCAGAGCTGTAAATTTAATAAGTGTTCTACTGAAGGGATAAAAATTTAATATTTATCACTTTATTTTAAAGAGAAATGTAATATTAAAGGAGGGACACTGGAAAGTTGTACACAGTTGTGTGCTTTCTGTGCTGGCAAACATGTATTATACACACAAAATATATAATCATTATAATGATAAATTCATGTGATCTAATGAAAAAGTTATATGTACATAATCTTTGGATTTCACCTGAAATTTATAAAGTAATTAGGTTGTGGTTGGCTTGTCTCATGAAATGCAAGTATGTCAGATTCAGTATTGATTTGCAGAATTTTCTCTTGTCAAATAGTGTTTTAATAAAGGAAGAAGTATTTCCAAATATTTTCTCAGGTTTGTCATAATCGGCTAATAAGTCAGCTGATTTCTTTTGAATCCTTGGAAATAGTTAATTCATCCTGATTTGGGGTTCGGGCTTTTTTAATTAAAAAGCTATTTGTCTTTCATAAGATTGTAAGTGGACAAGAGGAAAAACAGTCTGCATGTACGTAATAGGGTATGGTGTCAATAAACAAAAATAACCATGAAATAGATACTTGATAAAATTACATATATCTTTTTTAATGCACATCTATTTTATAGCATCTTAATTGGTGTCTTTTCCATACAAATAAAATAGTCTTAAAGTATGTTTTAAAACAAAATTAAGATAATTCATTGTTGAAGTTGATAGGGATATATGTTATTTGAAGTACTGTGTGTGGGTTTTTATTCCTGAAAGAGAAGGAGTTTTCAAAGCACAGCCATCTAGTCAGTGGCCATAATGTGTTACCTTAATAGCTATTTGTATATTTTTACTCATATTCATCTAATTAGGGAGACTGAAGATTGTCAGAAGTTATTTCAAACTCAGTTTTTAATCTAATTTATAAAAGCAGAAGGAAGCCAGAAATTATTAAGGTACTACAGATAATGATTTACAGTTCATTTTTCATGTTTTGATTTTTAGAGCAATGATGGAGAAGAACGTTTGGCTGTCGTTCGGCTTCTGGCTAAACTCTTTGGCTCCAAAGATTCTGATCTGGCCACACAAAATCGGCCTCTCTGGCAGTGCTTTCTTGGACGGTAAGAGAAAAGGGGATAGAATCTGAATTTCTATTCTTTTTGTTCTGAATTTTCTGATAGTATTGCAGTTTTCATTGTGTTTTCAAAGGACATAACTGTTTGTATTTGAGCAAGTTCTTTCATTAAATCTTTGAAGCAGACAATTGCATGCAGTTATATTTTAGAACGAAGAAGCCTGAAGGACTGCTGCTGTATTGGTGTCGGCTATGGGAATATATATAGGTTAGATAGCATATTACATAAATAGCAGAAATTACACTATAGATATGCCAGCATTGTTTGAAATTTCATACTGCTCAGCTTTATCTGCAACTGTATCTGTTTTATTGGCATTTTCCTTTTTGAGTGAAGAAATGTTTCCTTTTAAGTAAATACAGAAATTTATCATTGTTTAAAAGGTGAATATTTTCAAACGCCACACGTTATATGGCAATTCATATTTTTATAATTTCATATATGTGTATAGACAGGCACACGTGATTGACAGCGTATGGAGAATTAAGTTCAAAAATCAACGAGCAAAATTCATTGGGTCAGTGTTTCATCTGCATATGGTCTATTCATCCTTTAATTTTAGTCCTGACTTAATTTCACAAGAAATAACATAAAAGATCTGTATGAGGTACAGTATGGAGATAAATTCAAGACATTTCTATTGTATTATTTTGCCATACAAAAGTATTCTAATAGTTAATGGAACATGCTATCAACACATGTTACTACATAGACAATAATCTTGATTTGCAAGGCTAATTAAAAATTAACATTCATCATCTTCTATTCCTCTAGGTTCAATGATATCCATGTCCCTGTGAGATTAGAGAGTGTGAAATTCGCCAGTCATTGTTTAATGAACCATCCAGACTTAGCAAAAGACCTCACTGGTGAGATGCTCATACTGAGGTTTAGAATAATTTAAGAAAAGAGCAAGGAAGAATGTAATTATTTCTGTACATAGCAGTATAGTTCTAAAACTTATCAAGTCCAATGCTTGATGCTGGATGGAGGAGCTCACTTCTGAGTAATTGTGTTCTGCTGAAGACAAGTGCTAGTTATTAGAAAAAGGGGAGTATGTGACGTTGTGTGGACGTTGTCAGAGTGAGTCTTTTAAGAAGCTAACCATTGCAGAATGAGTTTTAAAGTAATTTCAGATTCTAATGAAACTTGGCAAGTCAAAGCAAATATTGATGCAACATCTTGATTTATTTTCAGTCTGGGGGATTTAGTTTCAAAACGTGTTCCCCAGTACTCTCTTCCACTGAGTTTAGAAAATGCCACGGTGCTGATTTAAATCTAAATCTGTGAATTTTCTTCTTTCACTTCAGCATCATTTTAACTATGAGCAGAATTTCAGGCTTAACTGAAAATACTGTTCTTTTTTGATGCAAGCTAACGTCAGCATTTGTCAGTATTTTTCATTTATTATTTACCTTCTTAGTTCTTTGGGAATGAGAGTGTCTGCTCTTTGTATTTCTTATCACATCCCCCCACCCCTCCTTTATTTTCAGTATATTCTAATCAGCTTTATTTCACTTCATTGCTTGTTGCAAATGAGGTTTTTGTAAAAACTATTCACTTTTATAGTCTTCTGATATTTATAGCTATGTATTTGCGTTATATTTAGTATAGAAAATGATGGGACAGATATTTCCTGTAGGCAGTTATGTTTAATAGATTATATGGTTGATTACTTGTGACTGACATTTAATTGTTTCGACATTATTAACAAATCAGAATACGTCATATGTGCCTAAAAAACCCAAGCTTTTCATTGTTTCTGATTGTAACAGAATATTTGAAGGTTAGATCACATGACCCAGAAGAAGCCATTCGACATGATGTTATTGTTACAATTATTACTGCGGGCAAGAGAGATCTTTCTTTAGTCAATGACCAGCTGCTTGGCTTTGTAAGGGAAAGAACGCTAGACAAACGGGTAAGTGTTAGTTAATATTTTATTTTCAGGAATATCTGCTTCTAATGTAATTTGGTAAAAGTAAAACCAAAAAACCAAAACCACAGAAACAGAGACTCTTAAAGTTGACTATGAACTAGAATGCTGTGGGGGAAATCATCATTTTCTTACCAGAATATCTTAATGTAGACTCCGTATCTTGGAGGCACCAATCAAGGGTTGTCAGAAAATAAGATCGTTGACTTGTGAGGAACACAATCTTACTGTAAGAGCAGAAGAATTGCCACATATGTTTAGGCCAAAGGTCCCTATAGCCCCAGTTGAATTCTCCTAGTAGTCAGGTTTGGCTTCCAGCAATTTGTGGTTTAAGGTTTTCTTCAATCTGCTTGATCATGTTTGTCATAGCTTTCAATGGAACTTTATTCTGTGAATTTGTCAAGTTTTTTCTTGAATTTATTTCTACTTTATAAGCATCCATAGCATATGCATCAGTAAATTCAAGTTTAACGCGTGCGTGGAAAAAGTAACTTCACTTATTTGGTTTAAACTTGTCTGATAATTTCACTGGGTATCTCATCGTTCTTGCATTATGTAAAATAATAAATATTCTCTGACTCACTTACGATTAATAAATATGTATACCATATCTTCTCCACTCCTCTACTTTCCAAGCTGAAGAATCACCTGATTAACTTCCACACAAATTGATTATTGCATACTTCTGATTGTTCTTGTCTGGTTGTTCTATATTCTGTTGGAACCAACGTGACCAGGCTCTGCTATGGTATTCAAGGTGTGCACCATGTTGTGTACATACTTCATGATAACTTTTTCTTTTCTTACTCTGTTTGTCTTTTATGCTATTTCTGAGCACTGAGCTGACAATTCTGGAAAATATGTGTGTTTACTTGAATAGTCTTAGATGAGGCATTGCCCAATACTATATATACAGAGTTAATGCAGATGGGAAAATCTGGCCTTATTCTGAGTTTCTTTCACATCATATTGTAACAATTCAGTAGCATGACACTTTTCTGCAGTTCCTCATTGTAATGTAGATCTAACTACCTCAGTAAATTTTAGACACACTGTTCAGTTCATTGTCTAGTAATTTTTCATATGTTGTGTTACAGATTCCCTTCTTACTCCATCAGTAGGTTCCCTTCATTGTGAAAACCAGTCATTTATTTCCACCCATTGTCTCCTATGTTTTAATTAATAATTAATTCACAACAGGATTTTTATTTTAAGATTCTCTGGTGTAAGACCATTGGGAGATTTTTTTGGGACCCTAGTGCATTTTACTGATATACTTGTGGGTCTGCTGAAATTTAATTTTTCTTAGACAAAAATTCCTGTTATGTAAAACTTAATGACTCAGTCCCATGACTTCATTTTTCAGCAATGCCTATTCTTCGTTGTTGTTACTGTTTTGTTTCAACCTGTTTGCCCATTCAAAATCCAATTTTCTGGTGACTGGCACTATGTCCTTTTGGGACCCTTTGGCTTCTTTCACATTTGCTGTGTTAAATCTGTTCATTGACAGATTGCAATAACAGAATAGTTAGTATTTGGTGTATCAATTCTAAACTCCTGTAGAAGTCATGGATGAGATACCACCTGGTCTTACTGATTTTGTTGTGACTCATTTTATTAATTTATTTTAAAATGTCTTCAAATGACACTTTAAGAAACCTCTTCAGACCTCTCTCCTGGAATAAATCTTGTTTGTCTTTCAGCCCTACAAGGGTCTGAAATGCTTCCTGCTTCTGGAGGCTTTGGTGAAGATGTTTAATTAGTATGCTTTTAATAATTTGGTTCTGAAACTTTTTGCCATGCTTAATCAAGGATTTACCTTCAATTTGCCAGAGCTTATGCTTTTTTCTGTCTACACTTTTTCAGATGTGGCTCCATGCTCTTCAGAGGATGATGTTTTAGTAGCAGACTTCACTGTGCTGCGTAGCCATGTTGATCATCTTCTTATTGCTCCTTTTTGATAGGGGCATCCTTTCTATAACATGTCATACTAAATAGTTACTTTAGTTCTTTTTAAATTATTTTCTCTTTTTTATGTCCCCCTTTTTAATGTTACTGTAATGGATTTTGAGAAAAGGATGTCATCTTTGCACAAAGAGAAATACTGATTTTGAGTATGTTCACTGTTATAAAGCAGCTCTTCAATTAGTTGTACCCTGCAGCCTGACCTTGCACATTTCTCAGGAGTGCTTAAGACCACCTTCCTTCTTTTTCAGCTATTAAACAAGCCCAAAAAGTCATTTGTGAGATCTAAAAACTTTTAGTGTAACCACCACTTCCCATAGGGACTTCCACCTAGTCAGAATGGGATGACTGTTAGTGTGTTTTCTACATAGCATCTCTATTCTCGAGAACTTTAGCATGTCGTCATCAGCAAGAGGCAGGCAGTTGTACAGCTATAATGCTCATCTCTACTAAGCTGGGGATTTTCAGTTCATATAGCCTTAGACCCAGTGTGGTGGTACTTAATGTTCCTAATGTGTTTGACTCAGTGATTTCACACCAGTCATAGGTTTGCTGATATATTACATTTCAAGGTTAGGTGCATTTTCAGGCAGTCATCAGTGAAGGATAACTTTATCTCTAGATTATGTTCTCTTATAAGAATCTCTGGAGAGAGCTTTAATGAAAATACATCCCAAGGAGAAATGAAAATTGAGGATCAACTAGAAATGACTACAAAAAATACTCAGCATTTGAAGTAGACCGTAGCTACTTAGCATGTCTTTGTAAATATAATTACTGTTATAAAGTAAATATCAAGGACTTGCAAACTTTCAGAATTTTTTTTAAGGCTTTTTCTCCAGTTTGGGAGAAATGCATTGATATGTTCATGTAACTGTCTTTATATTTTCTATGTAGCACTTTGCATTTGTAGCATTGTACTGTGAATACCTATTTGACTTATTCTTTTCCTCTGTAGAACTCTATCTTCTGCTGACTGCATTTTTCCCTTGTAGCCAGGTTTCTGTTGGACAAATCTACTGCAGACTCCTAAGTGATTATTCATCAGTTTGACTTCATGTAATTCTTTTTAGGCCTGCAATCATCTATCAAATGAGTATAGATATTACTATAAAAAAAGAACACTTGTCCAACAGGCTGAAGTAAAATGCTGATTGTTTAAACATACTAATCTGACATTTAATTCTGGTGTTTTTTTCTTTATAAAACAATCTGGAATCGAGTGAACTTTAAATCATACTAAGTGCTATGCCGTTTATATGATGTGGTTTTTCTCCTGACCTTATTCTTTCTGGCACAGTATTAGTAAAGATAGCCTAATGACTTTTTTTTAGGGTAGAAATTTTTTGGCTAAAAGACAGTACTTCATTTTAAAAAAAGTATCCTTAGCTAACTCGATCTGCATGGGCATTTGTACAATGATTACAGCTATTTAAAAAAAAAAAAAAAAGACCCCCAAAAAAAATCCATGACAAAAAAATCCCCCAAACAAACCTCATCACCATCTATAGTTTTCACATCCATTTTTTTTGGTCTAGTTGGAAAAGTAACTCTGAGAACAGATGCTTCCCAAAAACTGGAATCCAGTCTTTGGTAAGAATTGTTCTGAGGAATTTTCCATTGCAGCGCTGACTCTAGGGTCTTTCCAGTCTCTTCACTTTTCAGAATCATTAGTTTCAGGAGACATTAAAAACAAACAAAACCAACAAAAAAACCACAACATTTGTTTTAAAGCTTCTAAAAATAGTTCAGGTACTTTCCTTTATGCTGAAGTAACCTTAAGAACCTGAAAAGTTAGGGGAGAGTTTTGGCAGCTGACTTCCGTTCCCATTTCTCCCAACAGCCTTTGTGGTCTAGAGACTTAGTCCCGTCATGAGAACAGACTTTCACATCATCAGCTGGAGGTCAAAAGCTATAGAACGAGGAGCCATAGGAACAGACTCCCTTTTTCTATTTCTCTTTACGGATTTTAATTCATGTGTTAGTTTTAACTCCTCCTTCTCTGTATGTATTAAAAACCATTGTGGCTTTTTCCAGATGAAGGAGAAAGTTTTTAAGATTTTAATAGTCTTAACTCTACGGAAGGAATAGTTTAGCTATTCCAACAGGTAAAGGATTGTCTTGAACTTTCAATAACAGGCTTTTTAACTTGGCCTAGCAGTCCTCAGTGAGAGTTTAATTATGCTGGTTAACCAGGGAAGCTAAGACTGTCAAAGTTATTTTGTTAATTAAATCAGGGTAGTAATTCTGCTAGCTATGTCTATTGATCTGCTCCCTTTGAAATTGATTCTTTCATTCCCCTTTATTTTCATTTGCCTTCATCTTTTACTGTCCTGTATGCTCTTTGAGCTTTAATTCTCAGTAGCACCTTACTTCCCCCCCGCCCCCAGCCTGTTCAGTGACTCGCTTCCATGGTGTCTCCAAAGTGTTCCCAAAGTGTTCTTTAAGGGAGTCCTATCTAAGGGTGCCTCCCGTCTTCTGCCTGAAACTGCCTTTTTGTGTGCTCTGACTTCTACTCTCCACAGCTATTTCAATGATCAGAAATCTATTGACAATCTAAACCTCCTTTCCTTATAACCCCTTGTTCAGTACTCTGCTTTCATTCTAGGCTTAAATTTTCTACAATAATTTCTTGCAGTCCTTCTCTTTTGCCTTCTGACGATAGTTTTGCTCTTTCCTGTCTTCTATAGGAGATCTGATGAATACTTTTCTGAAAATGTTTCTCTTTTAGACCTTTATTTTCTTTAAAATGTGCTTTAGATTGCAATGGATGTGAACAAATTCCTACAGGGAAGTTTAACTATAACATCAATTTATATCTAAAATTATTCTCTTCTGAGAAAGCAAAGTAGCATGCTAGATACTGTCAAAGTCATTACTGTCTTGACCTGTTACATGTGTTTTTAATATTTAAGAAATGTGTAAGAAAATACAATTTTATTTTTCCATCTTCTTGATATAACTTACTCCAGCAACTGGTGGTGTCTAAGGCTATTGTGCTAACAGAAACAGTCTTCAAGATTTTTTTCTTTACCCTTCAAGGAAAGGAAGTCACTCAGTAAAACTAATAAGAAATTAAATGTGCAATATATCACTTAGCGTTACTAAAGCAAGCCCTCAGTTTAACAAGACCGAAGAAGTTACCCGCAGTGTGAATGATACTATCTGTGTTTATGCTTGATAGAGTGAAATGATTTGAGCAGTTAGTCCTTGGAGCTCAAGGCCAAAATTGGTATTGAGTGTGTTTTGTAAATTATCTCTTTCGGTTTTAATTTCATGCATTTCTTTTAAATGGTGAGGGAAAACAAGTTTCTTCTGAGGCTTTCTGTGTAAATCATTCAGTGGGAGGCATTGACTATTCTCTCTAAATTAATCTTCAGTCTGTTCTGGTATGATTCCTTCCACAAGTCAGCGTAGGAGAGCTTACAGATCTTGTCTGTTGAATTGTTTAATAATGGGACATTTCCTGTTTACCTGAGGGGATAAAGTAGTGACCACCAAAAGCAAGGATAAGAACCCAGAACTCCATCTGCAGTTGATGTAGTCTGGCTTTTTCCTGGATCCCTGGAGTCTTACAGCAATTAGTTGGAGACTTCAGCAAAAAGACTCTCTCCTGCTTTCCTGGAAAGTGGCCTAAGAGCTCAAGCCCTGGCAGGTCTAGCTAGGCCTAAGCTCCGGATCTCCCATTTCTAGACAAGCAGAGGTCCCTTCCAACCACGATGATTCTGTGAAGTGTGCTCTAAGACAGTGTAAGGCTATGGGGAGATAAAATTCTGCTGCCTCTGATTGTTGCCTGTTTCCGAATAGATAAGTCTTCCAAATCCTGGCTTAAGAAGGCACTTTTTCAGGCATACATGTTAAGCTGTACTTAACTTCCTTATACTGACTAGCTCCCAGATTTTCCTCAGCACAGAGGAGTACTGGATTCCTCTGCACAGACAATACTTAATCTAGATACTACAGGGAAGAAACCCCTTACGTAGGCTTTGCAAATTCTCATTTAGAGGCTCTAAACAGCATTTTTCAGCTTTTGAAGTGTCTATATGTAGGAGGTCAGAATGTGGCCGTTTTGTCTTGCACGCTTCTACATCTGTACTGTATTTTGCATATGTTTGATATTTATTTACCAAAATAACTTCCCCACTTCCTTTTCATTTTTTTTCCTCTTCAAGTGGCGAGTAAGAAAAGAAGCTATGATGGGTCTTGCCCAGCTATACAAGAAGTATTGTCTTCATGCCGAGGCTGGAAAAGATGCTGCAGAGAAAGTGAGCTGGATAAAGGATAAACTTTTGCACATATATTATCAAAATAGCATTGATGACAAGTGAGTCAACCTAAGCCTTCCTAATTTTAATTGTATAGTGATAAGAAATACTCTGAATGTATGTGTTTATCCTGAGAAAGCTTTTATATCACATTCTGTATTTGTGATTTTAAGTATGATATATTTAATTAATATCTCAGTGCACGTGCTAATGATTGTTAAGGGTGGTTGCATTATCTGTTCATGTATTCATTCTATTCATTGATGGAACTAGTGCTGTGATGACAGTAGATTGTCATTAACTAGCCATTGCATAGGAAAAAAAATGTCAAATTGTGCATTTACTATACCCACTTCTTGTTTGCCTTAGAACTTTGCAGAGGCTAGCATATTAAAATCCATGATCTGTGAGCATCACGCATGTATGCATCACAGTACACGCACATATATCTCCTTTTGGTATGTTATGTAGAAGTGGACCTTTTAGGTCGAACAAAAGCTGAAGAAATATCAGAGGTGCTTCTACTGGTGTCTAATCTTCCCTGTTTTGTCACTCAGGCCCTTTAATTTTTGAAATACCGTTTGGAATTAGAGAAAAGTATTTTGGCTTAGGTTTTGGAAGACAGTTTTACACTCTGCCGATTAATTCTTTTCTTTCACAAGGAAAGCCGAACTATGAGGTCACACAAAGATAGAATGTCAGCCTAGATTTTTAGTACAGCAGACTGAACTGAGCCATTTATTTGTAATGGTTCTTAGCATCTTGCTTATACAGTCTGCTACCTCAGTATGATTCATGATTGTAGTGACTAGTCTGAATGGGCTAATGACCTCCTTCAGTTGCCAGTTATGATAGTGAATTCTTACCACTGCAGTGGTGAAGGCTCTCAGTTTGTTCATCTGGCAGATAGTAAGTGGGACAGAGTTACCTGTTTGATTAGTTGCCTCATTTACTTCAAAAAAAGAAGAAAGATTGTACACACAGAAATTACACGGAAAGTCTGCTGAGGTAGAAGTATCAAATAGTGAAAAATCAGGAAATCTCCACATAGGTTATACAAAGCTAATTTTCCATATGTATGTGCATCAATTATGCTTAAATTTGCATTGAGAGGTTCATTTGTGTTTCTTCTAGCATGTTGATGTCTCACTGTCAGTACACAGGTTTCACAGCGAGCAGGGAATGAATTAAAGTTCCATAGTGAATGGGACAGATGTTTTCAGTATTCCTGCTCTCAGGAAATGCAGAATACTGTCGAGGAAACAAGGCAAGGAATATTAAGGAAAGGCTGTGTCATCAAAGCCAAGTTTCTTTCTCTGGAGTGATTTCTTCTGAAAGTCTGATTAAGCCATTGAAACTGTTTTTTTCATGAGTAGGCATAGATTGTATGCTGTTTGTTTTCTGGGTGTCCATGCTGAAAGATCGATGGTTTGATTTTCAGTGTTCCTCTAGTTCAGTTTGGTATCCTGAATTTCAATCCCAATTACAGTAGTTTTTAAGGCTGACAATGAAGTTCTGGCTCAGTCACACTATTGGGTTGGTTTCCCCATCAGAGAAGAGGAATAAATGCATTTCAGTGTTACCATTGTCAGAATTAGAAAGTTAGTACTTCTAGCACCTGAAGAGCTGTAGAAATGCTATGGTCTTTAAGACAGAGTCCATCCAGTCCTTTAAACACACAAGCATAGGTCAAAATTAGCCAACTCTGGCCTGTTTTTCTTCCATAATGAGGGAGAAGGATAAAAAGTAAGAGTGAACAGCTTTCTGGAGTGGAGTAGATGTGGAGTATTTTCCATTTTGTGCATGGGATTAACACTAGTTCTTTCAAAGGATAATAGCGCAGTATCACACAGTATTCAGACATGAACTGGAGTAGTACAAATTTCCTCCACACGTCCTTAACTCAGTCACTTGATAATGTTTTTGATGTTACTTGACTAATGATGTGCATGTCTACTCAAGACTGAGAACTTCTAACCGTAAGAACTGCTTATCACCTGTGTGCTCTGAGCTTCTTTGTTTTACAGCAGATGCCTAGGGAATGGATTAAAATAACCACATCTTAAACGTTGCCCTGTTACCCACTTTTGATATGCTACCAGTGACTTTCCCCACAGGGTAGAAGTGTGTCCCAGAGGTGTTCTGTATTTGTAAATCTTTACCCTAACCAACATGGACCAGGGAAAGCAAGATAGATTCTCACCATTTGTGTTGATAGCTTTGCTAGAATGTGTATCTGTAGAGACATGGGCTAGAGCAGTGTTCATAAATTAGTAAGATAACTCTGATGCCTCCAGTCTCCGGGTATGTTAAACGGAGATGTGTTCCCCTGAGATCTGAAGATTCTGTTCTCCAAGTAATTTAGTTCTTGGAGTCATCAGTAGTAAAATGTACATTTAAAGGAAGAAAGCCAAATTTTCTTTAATATTATTGTGGGCCTTGAAATAGGCCAATATTCATGATCATCCTTTTACTCCTGTGCCTTGCCATCATGTCTCTTGGAATTCTCTTTGAGCAGAAATACGGTGTGTTTGACCTGCACTGCCTTCTGTGCTCTTTCTATCAGGCACTCCCAGAGTGCTTACTAGGAGGTGAAAAAGTTTGTAAATTCAAACACACAAAATACTTGTCCAAATACTTACACCAAATTGTATAGCTGGACATTGTGCACAGTTCTCATTGCTATGGAATAAATTAATCACAGAATCATCATGGTTGGAAGGAACCTCTGAGATCATCCAGTCCAGCCACCAAAAAAAAAAAAAAAAAAAAAAAAAAAAAGGAAAAAAACCCAACACCCCACCACATCACATCCACCCATAAACCAATAATCTTGGGCACTAGAGCATGCCCTGAAGAGCCATGTCTACATGTTTCTTAAATACCTCCAGGGATGGTGACTCCACCACCTCCCTGG
>JAOXNO010000033.1:65112581-65144915 GCA_028565335.1 Limnodromus scolopaceus | reverse complement strand
GAGAAAGCGGGTCACATGGTCATAGAAAGAGATCAAGTTGGTTGAGCAGGACCTCCCTTTCATAAACCCATGCTGGGTGGCCCTGATCCCTTGCCTGCCCTGCACTTGCCGTGGGAGCTCACCAAAGATGATCCTCTCCATGATCTTTCCCGGTACCAAGGTCAGGCTGACAGGCCTATAGTTTCCTGGATCCTCCTTCTGGCCCTTCTTGTAGATGGGTGTCACATTGGCCACGCTCCAGTCATCTAGTACCTTTAATGTCTGAATGTTCCTTCATTTGGGGGCTATAACTAGACTAACTATGCAGTTTTATTTTGTAGTTCAAGTTTTATATTCTGTGTCAAAACTTAAATATGTATTACTGTTTTTTTAAAAAAAGAGGTAACTGGTTTTGCTGCTTTGGCTTGCTCTCACTTAGTTTCCTTTTTGCTCATTTTGTTGTATATGTTTTGGTGTTCCTTTATCTCCGCCTTTTTAATGTTGATTTTTAGCTTCTATAGCTAAATATAGCTAAATATATAGCTATATAAATATAGCTTCTATAGCTAAATATAGCTATATATAGCTAATTTAATAATATAATTCTATATTAGCTATATATTTAGCTTCTATATTCCATATTATTTCCCTCAAGGATACTTCAGGTTTTTACTTCCCCCCCCTCCTTGAGTTATATTCTTGTATTCTTTCTCCTTTATTTGGGCTTTTTACCGTCTGTGTCCCTTTCTCTTATGTATGAGATTGAACAAAGGGAGATTCTTAGAGCCTAAAGAAAAAGAAGAATTTGGATGGTGACTAATAAAGCAATTACTCCATCTTAGAGCTGAAAATGAACGAACATGGAAAAGCAGTTCTTGCTAATCGTTCTATCAACCTTGGAAGGAACCTTTACATATGAGAAAGAGAGCATTATTTTTTTATTCTCAGTTGAAAAATCTAGTTTCGATGACGTCCAATATTTATTGTTCTTTCAGCTTCTCTGAAAGGTATCACCATTTTTGGAAATGTGCAGGTTTTCTCTCTTTGTTTTCTGCAGATTACTGGTAGAGAAAATCTTTGCTCAGTATCTCGTTCCACACAATTTGGAAACGGAAGAGCGAATGAAGTGCTTGTACTATTTGTATGCCAGCTTGGATCCAAATGCTGTCAAGTGAGTATAGCTTGTATTCAGCAAATACCTGCTTTCTCAGGCTTTTCCAATCGCCTACTTTTCTATAGCGTCCTACTTGTATTGTCAAGATTTAAATAAAAATATAAGTAATTGATGTTTAGTGCTATTTGCAAGTAGTGTTTCAAAACATTTCCCTTTTATATACAAACTCTACATGTCCATTGGACAAAAAGATACTTGGATATTTGAGGAGAGTGGTTTTATCCATTCATTTTCATCCAATGAGAACAATGCGGAGTTAAAAACGCGCAAGTAATGACTTCTAGATTTACTCTACATTAGTTCAATGACGAAAATAGCTATAACTGAATGCTGGTTGATAGTGGCCTGTTTTTTATTTTGAATATGTTATTTTCAAGATAATTAGTGTGGTCATAAGACATACTGTGGCTGTCCTGCATGTGTGAAATTTTTCCAAATAGTATAATAAGAGAGGTGATGCTCTGTAAAAAGAGAGAATCAGTTCCACATTTTTTGGAATGGTTATTTTTTAATACTTGGTAGGTTTTGATTATACCTAGCCGATGTTGCACTTGTAATAGAAATAAATAAACTTGTTTACCAATAGATGCAGCATGTTCTTGTCATGAACAAATTGGTAAGCTTTTCTTTTCTGGTTTTGCACTTTTGCAGAGCACTGAATGAGATGTGGAAGTGCCAGAACATGCTAAGGAGTCACGTACGAGAATTACTAGACTTGCATAAGCAGCCCACTGTACGGTTTTAAAAATATTAATACTTTATCCAATGGACCTGTTAGACTAATTTACTGGGGCTTTTTAAATATTATATTATATATTCAGTGTGACTTTATTATTCTCTTGAATTCCATATGTGGACAGTGTTCCTTTCTCACTAAGTAAAGTTGCTCTCAGTGATGCTTAAAAGTGTATGACCTCCTTACGTTTACCATTATTTTATATTACTGGTCAATGTCTTTGGAAATGGTTAAAAAAAATTTCCATCTTTTTTTGCTTGCTTTTTACAGAGCTTTTTTGTTTCTCATAACATATTTTGAGAATGAAATATGTTCTAACATAAAGCAATTTTTTGTTTGTTTGAAAACAAGTTTTTAGATGTTTATACTGGAATTTTACTATAAGCACGTTTTCAAACTAGCAGAAACTTTAAACAGAAGGGCATTGCGTTGGAGTTTTGGTGCAGGGGTGGGATTGGGGGAATTGTTTGTTTGGGGCTTTTTTTGAGGTCTTTTTCCAATAATTGATTTTGATCTGTTATGTGAATTAGTGACTTTCTCCAGTTCTTTGATATTGCAAGAAGATTTTTTCCCCCCTTTTTCTGTGTGTAGTAGTGGCTAATGATACTGTTATGCTGTTCTACTGTTTATTTGTAAAACAAAAACATAAACCATAAGATTGCAGAGTAGAATTAAGTGAACAAACGGGTCAGCTTAAAGGTAAATTTTGTAAAGGAGGTATCACTGATTTGTTTGTTTGTTTTTGCTGTTGTCCTCAGTCAGAAGCAAACAGTGCTGCCATGTTTGGAAAGCTGATGACCATAGCAAGTAAGTGTAAATAAATTCTATAAACTGTTATTATGGCATTTCTGGAAATTGTACTTCTGTGAAACTTGACATACTGAAGTGGCAAATTTATCTTATCTTAAATTGTGTTTAATCATATAGAAAATCTTCCAGATCCTGGAAAAGCACAAGATTTTGTGAAGAAATTCAATCAGGTTCTGGGTGATGATGAGAAACTTCGGTCCCAGCTTGAGCTGTTAATTAGCCCTACATGTTCTTGTAAACAGGCAGATGTCTGTGTGGTAAGGAAATGGAAAAGCAAACTTTTATAACTTAAATATTTGTGCTTAAAACAGTTATTTGGAGTTAATGGTCTCTTGTGATACCTTGACATGATTTTTATATATTTCTGATTTTCATAAAATACCTTTTTGGTTAACCTGTAGCGATTATGGAAAATATAATTTTTCATCATCATTTTATTTCCTAAGAAAACATCAGTTTTATTCCTTCCTGGGATTATGAGCATCAAGTGTAAAGTCAAAAAGACTAATTTAATTTTTTTAAAAAATATTTTATTTCAAGTATCTTTTTTATGGTGAGCTTCTTAAACTGTCTTCTGCAACTGATGAAACTTGTTCTGAGTACCAGCAAGCCAAACATTATACTGTCTGCATATTATCCATTTATTTTTCTTCCTAGTATGTTATTTTGAGATCAGTCGTTCTCTCTCTCTTTCTCTCTCTTATCTATTTAACCTCTTTGATAAACACCTTAGTATTAAATCAGACTTTTCCAGAGATTTACAGATTGTGCCAACGATCACAGATTTTTTTTTTTTTTCATTATGGTCCCAAAATGAAGTAAGCAATTTTGATGACAGAAATCACAATAGAGACATCATCAACAAAGAAACATAGACTGCTTGGGTTTTGTCTAATGACTCTGAAATTGTCCAGGGAAGAGAACAGAATGGTCTTCAGAATTATGCACTAACCACTTGATGTCTCCTCCTAAACTAGTAATTTTTGCACTTTGAGAACGCAGTGATACGATTTCAAGAGCAAGGTTTCTTCCCTCTTCCTGAAAATAATTTAGCATAACAGAACAATTTCCTCGTGTATAAGGTCTGCAGCTTCCAACCCTTTAGGAAAGGGAAGGTCAAGAAGACATTTCTTCGAGAGATTTTTAGACTGCTATTCAAAACAAAAAATAGCTTCTTATCCACCTTCTAATGGGTTTACAGCTGAATTTAAGGGAGAGCTGTTGCACTTAGCTCTCCCTTGATCTGTTCTGCAGTTCAGAAACTCCGAAACTTTCACTAGAAACCTAAATACTTTACCAAATTTTATTTAAATGTAAGATGTATGTCTGCTTTCACTACATCATGATAAAGAAAGATTTGGAGATGAAAACAGCCCTCCTTAAAATATGTTTCACTGATTATATAGACAATCTCTGTGGTTAAAAGAAGTGGCTATGTTTAACTTATTCAACATGCTTAAGAAGTAAGTAAAAATTAGTGTCATTCTTGTTTGTATCTAACATTCTTTTAGAGGGAGATAGCCCGAAAACTTGCAAATCCTAAGCAGCCAACAAATCCTTTTCTGGAAATGGTTAAATTTCTTCTGGAAAGAATTGCCCCTGTACATATTGACTCAGAAGCCATTAGGTAAGTTTGAAAGATCGTGCTAATTCATGAATGATTATAAAGATGATTTAAATGACCCCCAAAAAAAAACATTATTGGAATTTAGATTGGTCTGTCCTAGCAGTAAATATGATCTTTTTTTTAAAAAAAAAAAAAGCCCCAAACATTTTACGTAGATGTCTTCCTTTTCATTTCCGGCATCCTAGACAATGCAGTTTGATTTTTTTTTTTTTTTTTTTGGCTACTTCTTTGCAGAGCTGTCTGCAAATGATTTTAAATATATAGTAGTTGTTTCTGGTGAAACTGCTATTTGTGGGGCTTAAGGTGAAAATGATGATCATTATTTTCATGTAGTTAACTGCAACACAGCCTTCCACATAGCAGTTGAATTAATTAGCGTTTGTGGGATTGTGTAAGAGAATGTTTGGATTTCTTTTGAGACTTGTCTGGCAACCTAATTACATTCTGAAACTCATGCAACTATGTGTTGATCTGAATCCTTCCAACATGGTGGGGGTTTTTGTTGTTGGGTGTTTTTTTTTCCCCTAAAGAATTAATTTTGCAGAAAGCTAAGTCAGAAGGAAAAGAGTAACGGAAAAGCTTGATTTAAAAAAAATAAATATCAAAACCAAACTAAGCCCAAACACCACAACCAAACACAAAACACACCACCTCCCCCCCTGCAATGGGCTATTGGTTTCCCATTATTTATTGTCAAAAATAAGTAACCTTGCTGATATTTACAACCTTTGTCACTGTACATTGTCACATTCATTTGCTTTTTTCCTTTTTGTATCTGTTATTTCAGTGCACTAGTAAAACTAATGAATAAATCCATAGAGGGGACAGCTGATGATGAAGAGGAGGGTGTAAGTCCTGATACTGCTATTCGTGCAGGACTTGAACTTCTCAAGGTAATCTACATTAAAGCAGCTCTAGTTCATAATGAAGGGACAGAAGTGGTATGACTAGCAAATGAACCTTAGCATGGTTTTAATAGTTATTATTTAAATGATTACTTTTTTAATGTATGAAATTGTTTGGCTATTAATACTCACTTGGGAAAAGAATAATGAAGGAGATGGGGTTTTGGAAGAAGAATGTTTTTAAAAGGGTGCCAAGAGTTGAAATATGCATATTAAAGCGGAAGTTGGTTTCTGCTTAGGGAAGTCATATAGAAGAAGGTGCAGAGGTAAAGTGAGAAGAGAAATGGAGAAATTAGGAGAGGCATGTTCTTTGGAGCCTGTTTGATACTGGAAGGAAAGTAAGCAATATGAATTAGAGCCAAGTTACGTCGACATAAAAAAGGGGATGGGAAACTTGTATGCTCACTGGTGATGAGAAAAGGCTGGGGAAGAAAGAAGGATTTGAAATATCTGGAAAACATCTGTGATGGATTTGGCAGTTGACTGATGAGACTTTATTTCGAACATCTTACAAAGGGCAGTATAAAATACAGAAGGGAATGGAGGGAAAGGTTGCATAATTAAAGTGAGACTTTTCAGAGGTGTGAATGAACTAAGTGGAGTTTATGGAGTCATGTCACACCAAATTTGGTAATGGCAGCCATGGCAGAAATACTTACACAGAAGTATGCAAGGAAGTAATATCTGTTTGCTCATGTAGCTCAGAAAAGAAATCTGCCAAGGTTGAAAATTTTGTTGCTGTGACATGGATGACTTTGAGAATGTTATTTCACTCATTGATACTCATGCAAGTAGGCAACTCTGATCAAAGAAACTAAGACAAGATAAATGCAAAAAATATTCACAAAATACTTGCAACTTTCCATTGTTCTCCCTACCTTATGTTGTCTGAACTTTACTATACTTAATATAGCTTTGCTTTGGGATAACCTTTTGTTCTCTCTTGTCCTGCCTCGAATCCCTGCATGCTTAGTTTATTATTTGACATTTCCCCTATTCAACAGAATGTGTTACATTCCATTAGCTTTAGATGAAAAGGATAGTAATCTATGTTTTGTTTGTAGATATCTTAACCTTCTTGATGTCTTTTCTGCTCAGGGATTCTAGAGACATTAAGATTTCAATTCTGTTAAGTTGAAAAAAAGCATTTTTCAGTAGGTTGGAATATAAATGAATACTCTTGAATAAGTGTTCCTTTTAATAAATATATTTACATGTTCAAATAATGCAGTATCTTACAAAATATTTGGAGGAGGTGAGGACCTGAAGAACAAAGCATAGATTAATTTATTTGAAAATGTCTGCATCACCTTCTCCAAAATGCAATTATTGAATGCAATAATCTTGTATGAGCATGTAATAACTATTTATGTTGATGGTAATGCTCATAAACAGTCATAATTTTATTTTGCTGATGATTCATTTACCATGAATAAATATATCTTTGTTTTAATGTGTATCTACAGGTTCTGTCCTTTACACATCCTACCTCGTTCCACTCTGCAGAAACCTATGAGTCTCTGCTGCAGTGCCTCAGGATGGAAGATGATAAGGTAGCTGAGGCAGCCATACAGATTTTCAGAAACACGGGTCACAAAATAGAAACAGACCTGCCACAGATACGATCGTGAGTGTATTTCTTTACATGTTGCTTTTCATAACTGGAATTCTGCCTCTTGATAGTTTCCTTCATATTTTGCCCCTAAAATTACTTTATAGTCTTGTTAAATATGAACAGCTCCTCCATCATTTTGTATTCGTTCACCACCTTACTGCCTCTATCTCTTCGTTTTAAATTCTGAATTGTCACAATTTTTGTTTATTTATTGAAGGTGTTAGGTGCTTAGATTTAATAGTGTGTATTGTGTTTCCCAGGTTACAAAATAAGCAACAGGAAAAATATGGCAAAGATGTAATTACTTGGCATCATTTCTACTTATGTCTGTCCCTCACACAATCTTTCTATCTTTGCAAGGAACGAAAAGATAATCTCTGGTGGTTAACAGCTCTGTTTGTTATGAAACAAGTTGGGAAACAAGATCCAAAAGCAGGCATGAATTTCTAACAAAGAATAATTGGCCATCTATAAGTCATCATTATGCAATTCATGGTTTAACTGCCGATTAAAGCTGCATAACCTACTAGGCATTCACAGACTATTTAAATCTTTCTGGGTAACATTTAAAACCTTAAAATTAGCCTATTAGTGACTAACTAATCCAGATTATATAGCACAGGTTTCAAGTTCTCATATATTGAAGTAGCATCTCAGGTATTGCCATGCTAAAATATATACCAATGTACACCATAAGTTCTCAGTGAATTGAAGGTATAACCTCAGCAATTCTTATGGATTTGAATCAGATTTTGGGGAAAAAGAAAAACATTACAAATTCACAACTGAGATGGCTTTAAGACGTTTGTAGGGGTGAAGAGAAGGAAAAACCCAGCAATCCCCATTGTTCACATAGTTCCCTACTAGAGTTTAGTCAAGACTGACATTGCTGGGGTATATCATCTTCTGTCAAAGGAGCTGGTATTGCTGACATTTCTTTTGGTTTCATGCCTTAGCCGGGTATTGCTGAAGTATAGTCTGGGCAGTCTCAAATGACTTAAAATTATAACTGTCAAAATGGAGGTAGCCCTTTGGCATGGTTTGCAAGCAAGTCAGGTTAACGTTCTGAAAGCCAGAGCCAGGTCAGTGTTTACACTGACACAAAAGAAAAGAAGTCTGAGGACAAGTAGATGTTCCAGGTTTCATATCTTCAGAAATCTTTATAATAAAACAAAAGATTTGATGAAATCAGCAAGCCAGTTTGTTTCAAGTGACCTGTTTGGTTGTGGTTTTGTTTTAAAAACCTCTTGTGTGAGCAGGCTGCCTGCTGCCTGGTGAAGCAATGCGCACCAGCAGTAGCCCAAGCTCTTCCTCGTATGGAAAACAAATAGGTTTGTGCACCACAGCATTTCATGGGCAGGGACTGTATGACCCTAGAGTCTGATGGAAGCATTGGCCATGCTCAAAGAGAGCCATGGGACCACGTGTAAAGGTGCTTGTAAACACTGTCAGTTGGGGTGTGATGAGGTTTGTAACTGGTGCACCGACACTTGGCAAAGGCCCTTCAATATGCACGTACTTACCCTATAAAAACTAGGTTAGGTGTTGAAGCTTGTTTTAACTGTAGATTTTACTGAATTCTTTGCTTTGTTTTTCATCCAACTTGTGGAATCTTAGCAGGTTTGAGAAGAGACATGCTCCTACTTTAGGATACTAGTAACATTTTTCTAGAGGTCTTTTGTCTGGTTTTCAGTTTGTGTGGTTTTTGAGGAAAATGTTTGAGACTTCATTCTCTCAACCCTGCAAGCTCTTCTTGCACATCTTGTTGCTGATTTCAATTATGTAGAATGTGTCAGTGAGGGCTGGGTGCTAAATAATCCATGTACTGAATGCTGGGTTGTTACTGAGCCTTTCAGGAAAGTAAGGAATTTTCTTTTTTAAATGTTTCTGTGTCAGACACTTTCTGGGCAATTTTGTTTTCTCGTGTGTGGTAAACCTCATGAGTTAGTGTCTCAGGGAATGGGCTCTCGGGACAGGCCTGCCTTCCAGCACACTCTCAGGAGCAGAACTGAACTCTCTGACCAACCTCCACCTGGTCTCTAGGGTGGCTTCTGCCCTGCTCTTTCCTTCAGTGGGCTCTGATCAGCAGATAGACTTTGGGGGATTCAAATGCAGAAGCTCAGTACAGAGCTGTTGTTCGCTTGAATATATGTTGTGATTAAAGATGAAAGTTAAAGCAGTAAAAGCCTATGAACACACTGATGTGAAGAGGCTCTTCCTAGCTTTCATAAAGTTTCTTCAGCCCTGTCACTTACAAGCTTGGATAAGAAGCTTAGGAGTTTACCCCAGCTGAACCTGTCGGGATCCCCCCACCTTATATTTGGCTTCCTAAACAGCCTTATTTTGATCATTGTTTTCTTTCATGTTTGATTTTCTTCCCTGTGGGCTTTTTTCTGCTTAACTGTGTACAGTCAGATGTTCAACAAGTATTACTAAATACAGTTCCATCCTGCTTTTCACTTTATGATTATGATCTTTCCTGAACTGACTTCAAAGGAATGCATGATTTATAAGATTGTGAGGATAGATTTGTATAGGTGAAGAGCTTTATTTTTTGTAGATTGCAAATTGCATTTTGAAGTATCTTGTTTAATTTTCACAGAACACTAATTCCGATTTTGCATCAGAAAGCAAAAAGAGGCACTCCTCATCAGGCAAAACAAGCTGTTCACTGTATACATGCCATATTTTCCAATAAAGAAGTGCAACTTGCACAGATCTTTGAGGTATGTCTTTCTTTTCAGTTTTAAAGATTTGTTTCTGTTTTTCTTAATTGATACTGGTAATTAACATAAACTTAATTCGTACTGTTTATTAACAGATAACAATTTATGAGGTCAGGAAACCTACAGGTGCATGGTAGTCGACATAAGCCATTAATTTTACAATAGCAAATTTTTAATGTTTGTGTCTTACAGTCATAATATTGTAATATTCTGGTCTCTGATAGATATGGTATTCCTTTTTGTCTACACGGAAGAAGTTAGGGGGAAATATGTTGGAATGATCCACACTAAATCCCATGAGGACACATTTAGCAGATACTAAATGAGAGATAACATCCTCTACTTTCAGAATGTATTACGTTACCGTGCTTTAAGGTCTTTCTCACTGAGGAAGTTGGTGCAGAATAACTACTTGACTGTAAGCTCAGACATTAGCTTACTGCTTGCTTAGACAAGTTGTAAAGCAAAAAGTCACCATATACAGAGCAGAGAGGTTATTACTTTTCACTGTAATCTCTTAAATAATAACATTATTAATCTGCACTTGTAAAATATCTGAGGTTCTTAATCTTGGCTGTCTTTGAACCTATGCATAATTCAAGAGTGTGAAAAGCTTTGAATTAAGCTTAGAGTTTGATCTCTGCTTAGACTTCTGTGAGAGGGTGCCTGTTCCCTCCCTAACACCAGAATACGACGTGAGGGTGCTGGGTGATACAGCAGCATGGAATTATCCTGGTGACTATTACCTGGAAAGGAAATGCTGATCACTGATAGAAATGTCCCTGGTGGTTTCCAAGGTTTTTTTACCTGCTATTATTTTCTGCCGTTTGCAGTTAGGATTCAAGTTTTCACAACTACTGAATTGAATTGAGTCAGAGTTTTTCCTTTGTCTCCCAGGTTTGAATGTGTTTCGCTGTTAAAACAGGAAGAGAATATAAAGTTTGTTTTGTCCTTATCTCGTGTGCGATTTTTGGTTGCTGTGCTAATTAAGAAATCGCATCCGTTCCCCATTTAGATTTTATAACTGTATTAATTCTTATGGAAAAACTGTGAAACTCATCAGCAATCCAGCTGTAAAATAAATGGGGTTTAGGCGTGCTAGCTTACTTATATGGTTGAATTTTTAATTACTTTTTTTTTCTTCCTCAGCCTCTTAGTAGAAGTTTGAATGCTGATGTACCAGAACAACTTATAACTCCATTAGTCTCATTGGGTCATATTTCTATGTTGGCTCCAGACCAGTTTGCTTCTCCAATGAAATCTGTTGTTGCAAATTTCATTGTGAAAGATCTCCTAATGAATGACAGGGTAAGATTTTCTTTTTTTTGGGTGAGTCCTTGCTGCTCTGTTTGCATGTTATTAACTCGGGGGTGGGAGGGGAACAGAACTTTTTTGTTAAATGAGTTAATTAAGGAACATTCTGTAAGTGGCTGGCTATTACAGTGATAAGTGCAGTAGAGAAGATCTTTGTGTGAAAAAAAATCTTAGTCCAGGATTTTTTTCCATTTTTACTTCTGCATTTTCTGTATGGGTTGAAACCAGTTCTTAAACTTACATGAATTTCTGTAGTCAACAGGTGAGAAAAATGGAAAATTGTGGTCTCCAGATGAAGAAGTTTCTCCAGAAGTACTGGCAAAGGTGAATGATCTGCTGTCAGTAATAATGTGTATATTTGAGATTAAAAATTTACTTTTTTCCAAGTTGTGCAATGGAGAATATTAGAGTAAATCCCTTTGAGTACTTTTGTATTAGTCTCCTTAGAATATGCAGTATTCTAGAGTTTTTATGGATTATACATAGAGTTACAGAACTGGTAGAAACTGTGCATTTTGGTGTCTTCACTTACCAACAGTAATTACGGTGAACGTTGAGAAAATTAAGAGATTCAAAAGTTTTAGCTTTTCTTGCAAGAAAGGTATTTTTACTTTACTGACTGTAAACAGATTTGAAGTAAATTGAGACCCTGATGAATTTTATTCATTCATCTTTAAGTCTATTTACTGTGAATCTAATTATGGCCATTTCTAGAAATGTTTATCTAGTTGCTCTTATTTTTAATCATGTAGCAAGTATCCTGCATCCTCTAGATGCACTTGTGAGAAGACACTGAACCGTAGTTGAAATGTCCCGATGTCACAAAGACTGCTACTTCCTTCTTCACTCTGTAAATATTCACTGCTTCATTCTGTTCCTTTAAAAATTTATCATCTCTAATAAATAGGAGTCTATGGAAATTTCAGTTTGACAGCAGTAGGTTTTAGTGCCTTATCAATGTTAGGAAGTAAGTTCACTGTTGATCTGTTCATGTTTGATAGGTGCAAGCAATTAAACTTCTGGTACGCTGGCTGTTGGGTATGAAAAACAACCAGTCGAAATCTGCCAATTCCACACTCCGGTTGTTGTCAGCTATGCTCGTCAGTGAAGGAGACTTGACAGAACAGAAGCGAATCAGGTCAGATTTTGTTCCTTTCAGGCCTCCATTAATTTTGTTGTAAAATTTCAAAGAATATGAATTCTTTTGGAGCTTTTTTAGAATTTTAAGGTGAGCACAACATCAGTAATGGGATGATAGAAAATGGATCTGATTGGAGTTTTAATATTAGGAGTGGAATGGCAGTATGAAAATATGCTTGATGCTCCCCTCTTTCTTGTAATTTACTAATAATCTCACTCAGAACCCTGTAAAGTTCTTGATGTTAAAAGATATTCTAGAGAATGAAGGACCAAGGGGAAGTATCTTTGAAGACAGATGAGCGATGAGATTTAACATGCTTAAGAGTTGGGTGATGTTGGGTGGAGCTTTTTCATTCCAACAGTGAGGTAACTTTGCGTCTCATCTTCATTCTGAGGGTGAACGAAGGAAAGAGAAAATCTGTGGCAAAAGTGTTGCTTTTATTTAGACAGTGATACAAAAACAAGAAACTTGACTCTTATTTCACTATTTTACTGGAGTTAAGTTTTTTGTGGGGAAAGCAAAGCACTTTATTTTCACAAATTTGGTTGGGTTAATTTAGCTCGGTCTGAAAGCTATAGAACTGTGGTCTGATCTGACAGAGAAAAACTTTAATTGCTCATCGGTCTTGTAAAAAGAAGAAATTGTGACATACAAGTCATTTAAGGATAGTTGTGGTGAGTTGTGTTTTGTTTGGTTTTTTTTCTTCTCATGTTTGTTTAGTAAATCGGATATGTCTCGACTGCGATTAGCTGCTGGTAGTGCAATAATGAAGCTTGCACAGGAACCCTGTTACCATGAAATAATTACCCCAGAACAGTTCCAGCTCTGTGCACTTGTCATTAATGTAAGTAACTGCATTTGAACTGGTGACTTCTAATTAATTGAGTTCAGAGTCCTTGCATCTGAGCTTTTGTTGCTGCTACATTGAGTATTTTCTTTTCCTCACTGCAGCTTTCAAAAGAGTTCTTGAAATTGCAAATATTTATTGTGCTGCAGCTGTTGGTATTTTTTAAATGTCTCTCCTCATAATTGCATCTTGAATGCCTTTTTTTTTTTTTTAAACAACTAAGATTTTTATGATTGCATTCTTACATTTTATGTTGCTATAGGATGAGTGTTACCAAGTGAGGCAGATATTTGCCCAGAAACTGCATAAGGCACTTGTGAAATTACTGCTCCCTTTGGAATATATGGCAATCTTTGCTTTGTGTGCCAAAGACCCTGTGAAAGAAAGAAGAGCACATGCCAGACAGTGCTTACTCAAAAACATCAGTATACGAAGAGAATATATTAAGCAGAATCCTATGGCTAACGGTTAGTATTTCAGTAAAATTGTTAAGAATACAATAGTAAAATACTGAACTGGAAGGAGTAGTCATTAAAACTTAAGCAAATTGCTTTTTTAAAGATGCACTGGGTAAATTTAATTTGTTTCCTCATCTTTATATTAAACACATTCAAATCTAAATTTAATTTGCTTAGCACTGGCGTAAACCAGGAGATGCTTCTCTGTACATTGCTGAGAATTACACATGTAAAATACGATGCTGTTAATGTGGTAATTGATTAGCTCAAAAAATCAAATTTTGTTTTGTGATATTTTGGGCTTTATGACCTTCTTTCTGAAATAAGATCATGTAGTTTTGTAGTAGTAAAACTCATTAGATTATTTTTAATGATTCATTAAAAGTAAAATTTGTAGGAAGAAAATGCAAGTAGAAATTTTACATTCCATATTTGGAAAAGTAATACTTGGAAAAAGTGTTTCTTGTGAGGGGTGTGTGTAATATAGAGGTTATCTGTGATTTTTTGTTACTGTAGAAAAATTGCTATCCTTGCTGCCTGAATATGTGGTACCATATATGATTCACTTACTGGCACATGATCCAGATTTCACAAAACCTCAGGATGTTGATCAGCTTCGTGATGTCAAAGAGTAAGTGTCAAATGATTCTAGAGTTGTTAACGCTGAGAATTTTTCTGTGCTTGGAAAAAAACTGGTTAGGAAGAGGAAATGCTTTATCAACAGCATTTTGCAAAACGGTAATCTCGGATATGTGTAACACTTCAAACAGGGGAAGAAGGCATCAGCAACTGCTTAGCAGCATATTCTGAAAGCCCAAATGGTAACCTGTAGGTCACACCGTAGTATACCAAATTAGTGAGTTGTCTAGCTTAAAGTGAAGTAATTATTTTAGATTCTTGTATTTGTGGAATATCTCTGGAATTTCCCAACACACTTGAAGAGATGCCAAGTAATGTCAGTTCAAATATTTTGGAACTTATAAAATACAGAGCTTCTCCAAGACTTGAAAACGTAATGCCCCTGATACTGGGTCAGAGTCCTGCTTCACTGGAAACTTTTTTTTTTTTCTTTTCTCCAATTCAAACCTACTACAATTCCTGCTAACTTTGCTGCTGACTTACCATTTGCACTATACATCTGCAGTGCAGGCTGAGCGCTTCTTAATGTATTCAGCACAGTTTTTTGTACAGAAGCCTGTCATACAGAAGCTTGTTCTATACTGTTAGTGTTTCCAGTTGGAGACCTTCTTGCCTGCCTCAAGTAGTTTTACCTACCTAAATTTAACTTTTGTATTCCTTTGTGTCTTGTAATGAATTTTTTAAAAATACATAAATTTTAAAACTTTCAAAAATTGTTAAAGGATCTTCCCCAGCTTTAGTTTTAATGTTTTGGTTTTTTCTTGTATTTATTTTTGTTGGAACTGTGACCTATGTTGTTTTGGTATTACAAAGGCATATATAACCACATACTACATTATACATGATTAGAAAAGCTGTTCATTCTGGGCATAAATAGACCAGTTCACATCTTAATTCTTTGTGCACCTTCATCCATGAGAGTCCAAGTCTGATTCTTTCTTTAAATTAAAAACTTAGTGTGTTGTGATTTCTGAGTTACTTGACTCACACCTGGTCAGACCCTGGAGTCAGTGAAGATTCTTACTTAATCACCGAGTCCGCATTTTGTCCCAGGACTCCCTGTTCCTGGCAACCTCTGAAAGCACTCTCCAGCGTGTACTTTATCCAAAATGCATGGAACAAGTTCTGATTTGCAGTTGTTGAGTTAATACTTTCTCTGAGAAGTGCTTTCTAGTGCACAGAGCTTTTTTGGACACCCCTTGTATAGCTCTCCTTTGTTGTCAAATTTCCTCCCTTATGTTTGTCACAGGCTGGCTGAACTGGCCAGAGAGGACTGCTCCAAACAAAGGAATACTCTGTACAGGAATTTTGGCAGGAATGCTACTCTGAAGAGTCTCCTGAGATAAATGCAAAACATTTTTCTCATATAATGTAATACAGTGTTTCTTTCAAGAGTTCTGAGAGTCATAGTGTTCACTTTAAAGCGTTAACATAGATGCTTGCAAACTTCGGAAAATCAGGCTGGCAGCGTGTTTTGTAGTTGTCTCCCTAGTTCGTCTTGGTTTTCCATGGCCTAAATACAGTCACGTAAAGTAAATACATGTTTAGCAAGTTCCTTAACCATAATCTGTCGTATTTATTTGTATGCAGTTTATTAAGCTTGTCTTACAGAGGTATATTTGGTTTGAGTTTGGTTTTTATCTTGAGACAGTGTCTTTTTCTTCTGAATTCATATTCCAAAAGTACTAAAATGCATACAGAGAATGAATTTACTTCAGTCTGTTCTTGACTCTGTTCTTCTGGATGCATATTTTCCTACACGAAATCCTGCTGTTGTTCTGGAAAGGTCCTGTTCAGGGTTGATGAAGATTTATGCAATTCGTTGATTTAGTGAGAAAATCAAGCTATTGAAGTTGACATGTGTTAACTGGGATTACCAGAGTTTGTCCTCAGTAGTAATCTTTGGACAATACAGGGTTTTTGAGAAGCTGGGTCAGTGTGTATGTTATCGGTCCGGTACTGATCCCATTTATAAGTTCTTGAGAATAGTGAATAGATGGGTGTAAGGGCATCTAACACTTTTATTTACTTATAGCCTTTATAGCTCTTGGATGCAAGTCAGCATATAGATGTCATATTTCATTTGAACACCAGATAACGATTTAAGTGTTTTGACGGAGCACAACCCTCTTTTACTTTGAATTTTTGAGAACAATGTTCCTTCATTTCTTGCGTTACAATATTTAATTTGTATCAGTTAAGAAGATTGGGGCTTTTGTGGACAGGGAATTCTAATATTCAGTCATCCTGTTTTTCTAGTTTTTTATTAGCCTCTTTCTACAAGGTAATCTCTCTTCCAGAGCTTCAGAATTAAATTAGCTACTGGCAAAGTTTGCATTTCTCAGACCCACCCATATGTCTTTCCCAACTAAGTATTATTTTACCATATTATGACTCTTGTTGACCCTGTAGCCATGTGCAGCTCTGAAGCTTGATAGCAAATGATTGCGTGGACAGACTAGTTGTGCTTTATACCATAATTGAAAAATTATTCAAACAAACTTTTAGTCAAAATATAGTGAGTTCTCCCTATAAATAAACTAGATTTAAAGAGAGAAAACTTGGAAAGCTAATTCCATTATGTCTATCTGTAAGGATTTCTTCTCCTCCCATGTAGAACATTAGCAAGAATCTGACCTGTTTGGTTTTGGATCTCCTCTCCTCTGTGAGTTTTGTATTAAACCCCATAGTGTGGGTAACTGTCTAGCAGCAGTATGATTTATTTAAGCCTGTTTTGAGTGTGGTCATGGTACATTGTTGATGGGAGTATAGACATAGCCCAAGGCAGTGATTATAGAATTTCATGCGGATGATGGTAGCACCAGAATTCGTGCTTCTATTCATATTTGGAAGAGTTGATTGGTTGGCCAGTGTTTACAGATATAATAGAGAAGCACAATGATTTGGCAGATTTATTCCAAAGCGTATGATTAAGACTGTGTGTGTGTGTGTGTGTGTGTGTGTGTGTGTGTTAAAGGTCTGGACTGTATTTACACCTTCAGATGATGTTATCTGTTTATGATATCTTCAAATTGATTGTGGTTTCTTAAGAAAAAGCTAGTACAGCTGACAAAAAATTTTAAGACATTGCTAGACGTGGGAGCTGCAGTGTAAAAGCTGGAATGTAATTGCTTGTGGTTTTATGGCTTTTTAGGTGCCTGTGGTTCATGCTTGAAGTTTTAATGACAAAGAATGAGAACAATAGCCATGCCTTCATGAAAAAGATGGCAGAAAACATCAAGCTTACCCGAGATGCTCAGTCTCCTGATGAGCCAAAGGCCAATGAAGTAAGAAATGCAGTTCAGATAAGTGTTGGGTGATGGGCTGAGAGTTTCACAAGCAGTTGATGAACAGGATTTGCAGGAAATCTGAAAGCACTAGCTCAGACATTTTTATGGTCTTTTAGAGAGAGCGGTAATTGCAAGCATTGTCTGTATGTTGCCAATCTCATTCTTTCAGAACCTTGCTGACCTTACCCAGCACACAATACTTAATGAAGTTAATAAACAAAATGTGTTAAATATTCCTGTTACTGCCTGCCTGCCTTACTTTAACTCCTACTGCCTGGTTTCCCTTTTGCTGTTGGGGGAATTGTGTATTATATGGCTACTGTTAAACCTATCAGTTTCTAGCAGAGATGAGAAACCATTGATGGTGATTTGATTGAGCAGGAGCTTCTGTTGTACAGCAATGGCATGTAAAGCATTACTGATTTTCATTAAATAGTACTGTATGAAAAATGGGGACTTGTGTATGTGTTTGAAGAGCCAACAGTATGGTTAATGATGTAATTACAAAATATGTCCTCAGTGGTGGTTATTTTAAAATATAGATTAAACTTTTTAAAGAACTACATTCTCTGTACACTGTAAAAGCAGTAATTCCTAAAGCATACTTTTCTTTTTTTCTTCAGAAACTTTATACAGTATGTGACGTAGCACTATGTGTAATCAACAGCAAAAGTGCTTTGTGCAATGCAGATTCACCGAAGGACCCTGTATTGCCAACCAAATTTTTTACACAACCCGAAAAGGTAAATTTGTTAATTTAATTTCCAAAGTAATAAGGGGAAATACTTGTATTTTTGTAACTGAAAGCTGGTTATCTCCATAATATAATATCATGAGTGGGAAAACACACTTATATTTTATCCTCAGTAAGAAAATTTTTTAACATCAGTTGTATGTTATGCTATCTATGTCATATAAATGTGTGCCAGCAATGTTTGTAACCAGGTGAGAGCTAATTAGGAGAAATATTGATATGTTAGCATGTTTTGCTAGATCGTTTCATTAAAGTGCATCTGAATTTGTGAGAGTATATGTGTATTTTGACTATGTCTGAATCAGAATGCAAAGCGGACAAAGAAAAAAGGAACATTTTTTATGTTATGCATGGTATGTTTATATCTGTCAGTGGCTGCTTGGCTTGCTGTGCAAGTCGATCCTCCTCTTGCCTCATAATAGTCTTGGTGAGTGCAGCTCTGCTGTCAGCAGTAGTGCTGCTGTTCTATAAGAGGCGTACTTCTAAAAAGTGTAAGTGGAACCAAAGTAATTCTCTGGACCAAACCTGACGGTTTGTACTGAGGAATACTTCTCACGTTTTTCAGTGTCTTGTTTTTCAGTGTCTTAGACTGTTAAGTAACAGCCTTTCCAGAGTCCGTTCAAGCAAAATGGAGTTTGCTTATTTAACTGTGAGATGGCAGATGCCACGGTGACAGGGAGCTGGTGTCTGTGATAGCTACCTGCATTCAGATTTAGTGTCACCGGTCTGTGTAAACTGTAGTCAGAGTGACAAAGGTAGCAACCCTCAACTTGTTTAGAGAAAACTGCACCTCTTTTCTTCTCTTCGGACTTCCCATTAAAAAGACGCAAGTGAAAAATAGGGAGGGCGGTTTTGCTTCACTTCAAATGTTTCATGTCATTCAAGAAGATAAAATGTTAATCCCAACTTCAAGTATGGCATACTGTCATTCAGTAATGCTCGCTACAAATCTCCTTCAAAATACTGGTTTGACCTATCTTTAGGAGATCGATTCATTTGTCAGCAGGTTGCATGGTGTGGAGCGTCTGTAGCATATGATAGTAGCATCTCATTTGAGAAGTCAGTCGTGTATATATTAAAAAACAACAGCAAGATTGAGAGATCAAACACAAACTGATTTTTATTTTATTTTTTTATACAGGATTTCTGCAATGACAGGAATTACATTTCAGAAGAGACAAGGGTTCTTCTTTTGACAGGAAAGGTACTGTATTTTGAGAAGTTACATTTCTTTGAATATTACTTGCAATTTTTTAAAATGTCTTGGACTGCTGTAGTTCAAAAATTGTATTTAGAATTTGTGAACAATACTTTGTGCTTCTTTTATTTAATGGTATAATTAATGCCTATAAAGTCCTACCTGGTGAGTACACAACATTGAGATTGTTGCCGGCGCACTGAGGCGTAGGTTCTTAATTAACTACAGTTTTTCACATAACTACAGGTTTTTCCTTTATTCAGATAAACACGGCATAAAGTTATGATGCAGATACTTCATTGTGACAACACTGACATTGGAGGTCTTAGATATTCAATCCTAATATTTTTAATACAGTTGTTAATGCTGTTAAATGTAACTGTGAATGTCTACACCCTTTTGAACATATCATTTTACTTCAGACATAATTTAGCTAATACCTTCACAGGGGACTGAAAATACCAAGGGTGGGGGAAAGAGGGGGCAAAAAACCCCAACCAAACAAAAAAACCCCACATAACCCAGAAACTATTTTTATACATTTGTCCCGTCAGCTGTCCTTTCTTGAGATTATGAAACTGTCTTTCCTAGGTTCTGGTTAAATTATGTTGGAATGCTTTTTAGTCTAGCTCAAAAAATTATAAGGTTTTTTTTTTTCCTGGAGCTTAGTGAAAGAATGCTGGCTGACCTGTAAAATAGAAAAAGCCTGAGAACAGTAAAAAATCACATTTTTAATATAAATTTTACATGCCTTTATTAATTTTTATGTTCTGTGTTCAATGAACTGGTACTGCATTAGTTTCTAAAAAGTCTTCAGTTAGAGCAGAACTTTGTGGTTATGTGTAAGTGTAGAGACAAATGATCCCTCTGTAAATAACCATTACCATTTAAAATCGCTTCTTCTCACACTTTTTCACTTACACAAAAAGTTCCTGCTATCAGAGCAGGTCAGGTGGGTGAGGTTTGCTCAGCTGGCAGAATCCTGCCTCTCCTTGCTTCACTTTCCCTGTGAGACCAGCTCCAGAAGAGTCTGTCTGGCTACTTACTGCCGAGGTTGTTTCACCTTTGATAGCATTCAGATATAAGCAGTGAAGCATTTGTAACTTCGAAGCAAGTTTAGTTGGTTGTAGAAACTTACTACATTCCTCTTCTGATAAGGCATTCACCAATTTAGAGAAAAGCTATGTCTTAACTAAAGAAATCTTGCTTTTTTAAGACAGCGTTTTCTCATGTGCTCTGTTAAAATAGAGGAGGATGGGGGGGATGCCCAGTATTATTTAGGTAATTTTCGGTGTTCTGGGAAAATGGACGTTTATTCCATGCTGTAATGGAATGCACAAACATTTGCTTCTTTTTCTGTCTACTCCCATTTCGGAAAAGACAAGATGTATAAGGATATCCCACTGACTCAGACCAAGGGTCTTTTTTGGCCTGGTGTTGCTCTCCCAGAGGGACCAGAACAGCATGATTAGGGAGAGCATGCAGGTCTGGCTACCTCCTGCAGTACCTTCACCCTCGTGCTCCCCCAGCGTTCATAATTCTTATAATGGGGTGCTAGAACTCTGCATCTGCACCTCTTGGTTTTGATGTCTGCTTGTGGTCTTGTTCACAAATTTGTCTGCTCTTGTTTTGAACGTCCCCGTGCTCTTCCTTCAGAACTTCTTGTGGCAGGAGGTGCCAGAAATTTGCAACCTGCTGCTCGTGCAGAAGCACTTTCTTTTCTCCCTTAAACATTTCCTCTCTTCTATTAGTTTTACCAAATGCTTCCTACTTTTTTATAAAACACTCAGTAAATAGAGCAAATAAAACATTTTGAGAATAATATATTTAAGTAAATGTGCAGTATTAGCTCTAGGATGATGCAGCTCCTGAACATGTGCTCAGTAACAGGTTGTTTCTAAAGAAAGTGTTGGCTGTTTTGCTGGCCAAATGTTTTCAAGCATCTGTAGTATCTCTCTCCTGTCTGCTTCCTCATAATTGCAGCACATGGGAATTAATTTTTCTTGTGAGAATGTCTCAATAAATTAACTTAGTCTCTGAGGAAATGTAAAATTACATGAAGAATGTGATGTGCTAGTTATGAAAACTTGACTTCTCCAGAGACAAAATAAAAAACCTTCCTGTTGCCTACCCAGCCTGACCAAATCAGCAGACACCAGATCTAAAATATTAGACAGATGGTGTTAAATATTTTTACATTGGTTTTCTGTATAGTAAGGGTATACATTTTCTACTGTTGTAGTGAACCTAATTCTGCATTCATGTTGGAAAGCCTTCCCCAGAGGCGCTGGGCTTTGCAGATATAGTCCTCTAACACTATCTAACATTCTGGGTTTCATTGGGACTTCTCTACCTGCTGTCCCTTCAAAGCGTGAGAGAAAGCAAGTCAATTGATGAAGCTGTTAAATGATGGGAAATAAAAGTAGGATAGACAGTGTTTTTTAAGTGAAGGTGAGGTCTGTACTCTAAACTGATGGCTTTGTGATTAAGACTGTTAATCCAGAAAAAGTGTTTTAAAATACTCAAGAAAATATTTTAAAAATTAAATATGTATCTGAAGTTTCCATTTTTAAGATTAAACATTTTCTTTTAGCCAAAACCAACTGCTGTATTGGGTACAGTAAACAAACCATTATCTGCAACTGGAAGGAGACCGTATATTAGAACTACAGGATCAGAGACTGGAAGCAATATCAGTGTAAACTCTGAGCTGAGCTCTTCTGCAGGAAACAGATCAAGGTACAGGAGTGTGAAATTTCTTCCAACAAGCTTTTTTATTTCATGTTCTCCAGTGTGCTTGCATGGTTTAGAACAGGCCATGATTTGGTGTGTGTGCCTGTGTGTTTGAAGAGTGCCTTTACTTTGTCCAGTTCTAAAAAAGTGTACTAGTTCTCTATTGGTAAAATCTCCACCTTTGCTTTTTGTTTGGAGATTATTTTAGTAGACATAACCTCAGTATGGTGTTTAGGTGTGGTCTGCCTGTAATTATATACAATACAGCAGAAGAGACATTGTACTGTCTGAAATTTTGGTGGTTAATAGTCATAGTATTTTTACATCAGAAAACATATTAATTGAAGAGAACAGCTATAATTAATACTAAACAGATTTTGCAACTCACACATTTTTGATGTATAAATTAGGATTAATCCTGATTGTTAACAAGTAGATGAAATATTCTGACCTATTTAAGATTGGGAACAATTAAAAAGAGCTTGCTGAGGAGGATTAGCATCTCAGTGGAGAGAAACAACATATGATTATACTGTTTGGGCTTTTTTCCAGTAAGTGTTATTCTTATGTGGATCCAGAGTTCTTAAATTTATCATAAATCTGGAGAAACAGTTTATACTTTAAAATTTTAGGATTGTTTAATTTGTTTTGGAATTGATTAACTGGCTAAGATAAAGGGTTAAAGAAAGTAGAGAAAGTTGACTCTAGTTGCTGCGTTTCATAAGGCCAAAGGGAAATATCACTCAGGTCAGAATTTGTTCTGTAAGTGTGCATGATATATAATGTGATCTTGATTTTTTTAAAATATGATTTTGTATTTAAAACTATTGCATGTTTGTGTAAATTAACTTGAAGTTTGAGCATTGCTGGTCTTTACTTTTTCTTCACTACCTTTGCTAGTATCAGCTTTTTCTATCTGAAGAAAGAACACAACCTTGTTTAGAGCATTGGTCTTAGGTTTGCAAAAAGAATTGTACGGCATTGTGTCTGTGATAAGGGATTTGGCTCAGTGACTTACCCAGTCACTTTCAGTCCTTTTTCTGTTCTGGGAAGAAAATGTTAAATGTGGACCCAGGCAAATTCCACTCTCTTTTTAACTAATTTGCCTGTCTGTATTGATTTTTAAATTTGTTTTAATTTTATTGTTTTAAATAATTGAAAACCTTTTTCTCCTTCTGTTTTGTATATTTTGGTTTTATTTTGTCTTCAATTATGCTACCAGGGAACAAAGTTCGGATATATCAGAAACTGGGGTCAGTGAAAATGATGAAAATCCTGTGAGGATTATTTCAGTCACACCAGCAAAGACAGAACCTGTGAAAAACAAGGTATGCCTGGGGATTTTGTGCTGTATCTCCATAAGAAGCTTGGCATTAGGAGTTTATTCTGTACACATCACTGCAGGTGGTCTCTGAGGAACTAAAAATGTCCTATTTCATTTCAAGGGACTTCATTCTTTTTTTCTAAAATTCCAAAAGATTCCCACCTTTATTCTGTTTTCCAGTATAAGTACCAGTAAGGCTGTGATTCACAGTGAAGGCTGACACCTGTGGCTTTAACTGAAGATATTGCCAGGAAAATGTAAAGTGGTCCTCTAGCATGAAATAAACATCTAACTTTTGGATTGTGTCACAACTAAAATATTATTTAAACTTTACAGATTTTTAATGCTTTCCCCCCTTCCATTAGAGAGAGAAGATCATGCCTAAATCATAATGATTTTTTAACTTATACAGTTGCATGAAGTTTAACAAAGGTAAATGTGAAGTCCTGCACCTGGGATAGATTAAACTCGAGCAGCAGTACAGCACGCTGGGATCTGCTTGGCTGGGGTGTGGGTTGGCCAAGAAGGACCTGGGGGACCATCCCAGCGGAGCACGTGTCAGCAGTGTGCTTTGGCAGCACTGAAGTCCAGGCAAGCTGGGTCCTGGGCTGCATCAGCAAGAGTAGAGCCAGCAGATTGAGGGATGTGATTATTCCACCCTCTTTGGCGTTCATTAGGCCACACCTGGAATACTGTGTCCAGAATACCGTGTCTTCTGCAGTTTAACACACATACTGAAAAAGCGGAGAGTGCTTGGCAGAGGGCCACCAACGTGATAAAGGCTTGGAGAAGCTGTCGTATGAAGAAAAATGGGTTTGTGCAACCTAGAGAAGAGAAGCCTTGGGGGGATCTAATCGGTCTTTCAATAACTAAAAGGTATTTATGGAGAAGACAGAAGTACTGTCTTCTCAAGGCTGCATGGTGGCAGGACAAAAGGCTACAGGGAGAAATTACTTCAGGGTAAATTCCATCTGGATGCAAGCGAAAAAAAACCCCAAACACTACATTGTGAGGAAAATGGAACACAGTGGAATAGGTTGCCCAGAAAAGTAGTGGAATGTCGCTGTTCATGGCTTGGCTTGTAATGGGCCCCGGATAACCCCTGAGGCCCTGCTTTCAACAGAAGGTTTGATGAGGTCACTTCCAACTTAGATGAATCTGTGATTCTAAAAATCAAAGTAGATTTTTGTAATGATGTAGGGATACATAGATGGTTCCTGCTGTACGCACTTGAAGAAGTTATATATCTACTCAGTCTTTTTTGATTAGATGAAATCAGAGTAATAAGCAGGTGGTTTGGATTTGTATCATCACATAGAAAAGTTAGATTTTCTTAATCTTTTAAAATAACATCCACATGAGCTAATGAAGAAGGAAAAAAAATCTTTCCCAAATTTCAACATATGTTTCCTTTTTTTCCTTATCTTCCACCAAGAAAAGGTTCTTCTGAGAAGTTAGAGAAGTTAGGCAAAGCATTTATGAAATAAATCTTTAAAAATGCTTTCTTGAAACATGACTTTAGTTGACATTTTCAAGGAGTGGTTATCCGTAAAGTTCTTATGAGTAGAAATTATAAATGTGCTATGAAGCTGCTAGAATACTAATAAAGATTGCGGAGACTGAAACATTTAAGAAATAATGGTAGACTATTTAACAAAAAAGTCCCTGGTTCTGACACAGCACTTAAGGCCAGTCACTGTTACAATTGATGTGTTTGCAATTGCTAAGTCAGCCCAGCCCTGCTTCTTCAGTAGCCTTTGCTCTGCCCCTCCTCCTCGCTGTTTCGGAAGCCAGTGTCCAAAGGAAGGTCCATCATCCAGTTGCTTCCTCTTTGTTTCCGTATGAATACGTTGCTGTGTAGAGACCTGTGTGTCCTTTCTGTTTCACATACACAGAGGCTGCTTCATGAAATTTAATCGCTTCAGTGTAATGAGAAAAACACGCGTGTAGGCCATACCTATTCAGACACGACAAAGAATTAACAAAGACAGCAAATTTCATTTGTGATCAGGTCTTACTCTCTTTTATTCCCTGCGAGCCTTGTTTTGTTTTTTCCCTTCCACTTATATTTAGGGTTTTAGTAATCTGCACCTTTCCTGAATGTTGTTCTCAAAACTTGTATATCTGTTAAGTAAATATCATTTGTTGTACCAGAATCATTACTCTTGCTCCTCCGTTTTCTCCTGCCAATTGGCATCTTTCCTGCCGGTTGGCAAAGAGGCAGTAAAAGGAGCTTGTCCAGAAGAACCATCATCATGGGAGGAGCTGAGATTATTAATCTTACTGTAATCTCACTCTCAAGCAACTGGAAGATCCATTGCATGCAGATATTAACGTTACACAGAGTGTAGGAAGTCTTTTTGCAAGGTTAACATCCAAAATCCCATCTAGTAAAACTTTTTACTGGGTCTAAGCCCATGTGATGTGTTTTTATAAGAACACTTACTTTCTCTTTTACAAAGAGAGAAAGTTACAAACTCATGTTTCTATCAGAGGGAGGTAACAATTTGAGTTTGCCGTTGGGAATCTCTTTTTTTCTTGACATTCATGATTTGTATTTTCTAGGAGATTAATTCTGATCAGGCTACACAAGGAAACAGCACTGAACGTGGGAAAAAAAGAACAGCAACAGCATCTGGAACAGAGAATATTCATCAAAAACCAGAAGAAAAAAATGTAGATGAAACAGGACCATCACTCGCAGCAAAAACCAGGAGAGGGCGTCCACCCAAACCTGAACCTCAGGGTACCACTGCAAAAAATGAGGAAACAAACAAGCCACCTGTCAGGGGAAGGAAAAGAGCAGCAGTCAGTCAAGAAAGTCCAGGGAGTTTAGAGGCAGGTAATGCCAAAGCACCAAAACAGCAAGACACAGCAAAAAAGCCAGCAGCAGCACAGAGACAAATTGATCTACAAAGGTAAAAATACATAAAGTACATGGTTGGGGTGGGCTTTTCCTGTCTCAACATAGACCCTGAATTTGTAATTACAACAGATCTAGCATAGTTAAAAGGCACAACTAAACCACAATGATTTATAAATACCATGGTCCAACATGTGTTGGGTTCAGTTCTGTTTTTTGAAGTAAGTACCATGGCAGCTGGAACTGGAGGAATTATTTTGTTTGGTCAGAACAGGATAATCTAACCTGTTCTCACCAAATTTTGTTTTCTGTCTGTTCCACTTACTTGCATTGCCGTGTAAAAGAACTAAAAATTGAGGGTGTTTCAATGCATTCATTAATGCCAGGCACACAGGAGTTTGAATGCTCTACTCTGCTTCAGTTCATTGATAACAAAGGCTTGAAAACCGACCATCTTTAATGAAAGAACAAATTGTAATTCTGACTGTAATTATTTTCTGATATTTTGGGTCTGTGCTTGTTTAATATTAACAATATTTTAATATATATTTTAAGTAAATCAAAAGCAGATTTTGGAATTGTGTAAGCTGTACAGAACAGCTCTTGGACCATAATTTATTCTTCTATACCCTAGTGTTTAAATGCGTTGATTTGATTTCCAATATAAACAAACCACAAATGCGCATAAACACTGAGAAATTTGTTTAGCTGAACCTGATACAATAATAATTTTCATGCAAAAATGTCCAAGGTTGTAGAGCACTAAGAGAAGGTCAGCAAACCAGTGTGATGGAAGAAATAACAAATTAATCTAAAGGAAGAAAGAATCATTGGAATGGCTTCTTTCTTTCAATTTTGTAAACTGAAGATCTTGCAGAGAACCTTGATCAAAAGGAATTACCTTTTCCTCTCACAGCAAGGTTCATGCACTAGTAAATTGTTTGGTCTTTCAAGGAAGTGATATTTATGTACTGCCTTGCAATGCTTGTTTTATACATCATATTTCTTTAAGTCTTCATAACAAATTGCACTGTCGATAGCCTTTAATAAGCCACCTGTGTCAGCTTCTTTAAAATGTGTAATACCTTAGTGTTTCTTGGAAAAACCACCAAAACATTGTTAACGTTTTTCAGAAGCCAGGTGCTTGGAAGTGATGGAGATTCACTGTTGGAGATAGACTCAAGTCCAGAATATTCCCAAAATGCAATGGATCTTTTTAAGGCCTGTGGGAGCAGCCAGGAAGATACTGAGGATACAGAGATAGCAGAGGGAGGCTTCCTTAAGGTGTAGCAGGCATCTTATATAGGACAATTCTCTGTGTTTTATTGTAGCTTATACAGCAAGGAATCAAAGAAATTTGTCTATCTTCTAGAAAAATGTATGTAAAAATAGCTGTGTCTGATAAGGGGTTTTTTTTTGCTTTTAAGTACACATGTACAAGTTACTGTAAATATTTGAAAAAAAATTTGAAATAGTGTTTCTTTTAAGTAAGACAGGCTATTTTTATAAACCTGTGTAATTAAATACAGTTAATTAGAACAAGTTACCATTCTTACTCTCTGATTCCAGTGAAAGCTATGGATAAATGCATTTCTGTTTATGCTGAAAAAGCATTAGTCAGTTACGGAATTACTATTACTCAACTCGTGTATTTCCCAGTTTATCAGGAAGTTGTGCTATATAATAAGGAAATTTAGTTATATTCAGTGAATTATGTAATCCTTGAGAAGATACAAGATGGAGTTGGAAGAATCACAATATAAAGACTGTAAAAGCTAAATTGTAAATGATATACGTAGTATTTGATTTGGAATCAATTGTAATTTCTGTGTCCTTACGATTAACTTTTATTTCCTTTTCTCCCCCCAAAAAAGGTAAAAAGAAAACTCGCTCGAAAAGGGAGGAAATGAAGGCCAAATAAAGGCATGCTCCAAGCTTCTGCAAAAACTAAGATTCAGAAATTTCCTGTACAGGAACTGAAATTACTTCAAAACACACAGCTTTCAGCTCTGAAACCAGAAGGAAAACTATGCTTCCCTTTCACATGAAATTAATCCAATGGAAATGTAAAGCAGAAACTCTTGAGAAAGAGGCTAAAAGCATCTGTACTTATTTCCCCAGAGACTTTTTTTATGAAAAGTCAATAATTAAGCAAATTGCTTAACACTTGGTTCCAGTTCCTGCATTCTGGAGTTTAAAAGTGTATTTACACCATTAATTTTCATGCTGCATTTTTTTTTAAAGAAAGTAAGAGGAGGTCCTTACACTGACATTGAAAATTCATGATCCTAGAGCCAGGTATTCCCATGTTTCACAGAAAAAGTAGAAGTCTACTGAATGGATTTTAAACAAGACTAGCGGAAAAAAAATAACAAAAAATTTTTTTGCTTTACTTTTGGAGACTGTTTTATGTATAATTCTTTCTGCCTGCCTACTTTTCTGCAAAAATAAGATGTACAGATTTCAGTTCCCTGCTATGAAAAGTCATGTGGTGGCAATTTTATAAATGTTGCTTTCTGATTTTTATCAGAGTGGGAAAGTAATCACTTAAAATTATTATTAATTCGCAAGTAGACATTTCATTTTTTTAATTTTCCCTCCATTTTAGTTTAATATAATTTGCAATAAATGTACATATTGATGTTTGTTTTATAAAAACATATATCACTTTTAAGTGTTTTTACTCCTACGGTTCTGTTGGAATATTCTAAATTTTAAAGGAGTAAAGACAGTCCAGCATTTGATTTTATAATGTTTGTCACCAGATTTTTATTATTGATGTAAAGAAAAAAAATAATCAATTTTTAAAAATAGTTGGACTTTGGCAGCTTTGTAAGGAAAGTTGGAAATGTTTAGGATTGCTCTCAATTTTAAGCATTGTGCTGATTGGAAGTAAGTCTGTTTTGCATTTTGTCTTCCTGTCCAGGCTCATTTTTTTAATGTTTATTTTAGAAGATTGTTGCATCAATATTATGTTTCCTGGCATTGTTCAGCATAGATACAGTGTACACTTTTATGTACACATGATCATATTTAAGTTTGTTGCATAAAATAAACGCTTCTAGGTGTCATGTGGCAGTCTTTTTTTTCTTTTTCTTTTTTTTCTTTTTTAATTTTCTTTCACAGAAAACTACTTGCTGTATCTGTGCATGGTCTTGGGTGTTCATAGAAATACTGTATTGAGCAAAGAGGTTGTAATGCAGGCAGAGTGTGAAGGCCAGGGGGTTTTAAAGTGAAGTTACAGTGCTTTATCCTGTGAAGTTGTATGGGAAGAAGGGGGTTGGTCTGCAGGGCGGCGCTGAACAGTTCACCGAGTCTTCACGGTGCCTCAGTTCCCCCTTTCTCTTCTGCAAATGGCTCTGAAATCCCCTGACGCCGTGTAGAAGAGGTGGATGCTGTTGGTGTTAGTTCGGTTGCTCCCCCAAGGGGGGTCGGGCACCGTTGTGTGCTCTTAAACAATGACGAGGTCTCTCCACCAAGGGTTTAACTGGTGTGAAGAGTTATTTTTCCTCTGTATCAGCAAAAATCAGACTCTCGTCACAGAGCAGTGCCTGTGACTGACTCTCTAGAGAAATCTGCGGTGCTTTGGCTTGAAGGATTTGAAATGCTTTTGACAGAGGGAGACGGGGAGATTTCAAAAGCGTCGATTTACACATCCATCAGGGGCTTGATTTCTAAAAGTGAAATAATTTCACAAGATGGATTTACTGATCATATTGCAGTTTCTTTGTAGTGCTCTGGTCAGATACTTCCCTCGTGCAGAAGTTACAGTATGTTGGTTTAAAACAATTTTTAAATGTATTTGTTAGAAGTTTTTAGTTGCTGCCTAAAAAAGGAACTCACATTTAGAAATGAGTTCTGGGACCTAGCCTTGTGCCTATAACAGTGATTTGAAATCAGGACTTGACAAATCTTGCAAATATTCAGAGTTGTTTCCAAATGCTCTGATTTTTGTGAAGTGGATAATTTCAGGGTGGGGTTTTTCCCTCTTTTTTTTTTTTTTAATCAATTCAAACGTCAAGTTACTCAAGCAATCATCACAGAATAATTTAGGTGAGAAGGGGTTTCTGGAGGTTCAGTGCCATGCTCGGAGCAGGGGCTTCAGTTGTCTTTCTACAAACAGTTACGTAGGGTTTCTTTCTTCTGTTTTCTTTCAGGGGACAGTTGGGTTACTCCCAGCTGTTGATGATATAGTCACAGAAAGTTGGTACATTCGTGAAGCAAATTATTCTGGGCATGATTGGCTCAGCCAAAATCCAGCATCAAACTATAGGAAAGGTCTACTGGTGGCCCACTGTTTCCTTTTCAGAACTTGCCCCAGACGAGGCTTCACCCAGAATTTCTCTGCCCGGAGAGCACGCGTGGTCCAGTTCAGAGTTGCCCCAGCGGTGGAACAGTATCCCCAAAGGGCAGGGGTCATTCCATCAGTCCCACCGGTGATTGTGAGTAGTTGGAACCATCAGCCTTTATAACAAATACAGGGATACTTATAACAAGTAGAGCCATAATTTTTATAAGTACTTAATTTATATATTGCTAGTACTTCTTCCGATGCCTTAAATATAAAATCTGTTGAAGAGCAGTCAGCATAAATCTGTGGAACTGAAGGCAAATTATTCCGATGAAAGGTGTGGAGGTTTTGTACTTGGCCATGTATGACTTTTTAAAATTTTACATAAGAATGGGGATTCTCTCGTTGTAATAAGAAAACTGGTGCTCAGAGGTTTTCCCTTTTTGATGTGTGACAAAGAAGAAAAGGAAGCCCAATAAAACCCAGGTTTTACGGCGCTTACCCAGCGTAGGATTTCAAGGTGCTGAGGTTTCCTGTTCAGGTTACATAGTTAGAGCTAAGTTCTCATCATCTTTAAGTTCCCATCTTCATAAAAGCGTGGCTTTGTTTCTTAGCAGACATACATTTATTTCTGTTTCTTTGTGTCCTCCGATGCCTGGACCGCACGGCTGCCGTGACAGAAAGAGAGGAAGGCTGTTCTCACAACGTACTTTGTAACGTACTAAATTAAACCTCTACCACTCAACAAAACTAAATCTGAATAGTTGTTTTAGACAAAATAATAATGTTCTCTAGAGCAATCTTAAACAAGAAAAATAAATGCGTTACAAATCTTTTCTGCACGTACTGACAAGCCCTGAAAGTTTTGGAACTGATAAATAACAAATCCTTACCTAAAATGTACTTCCAGCCAATAGGTACTTAGTGCACGTTGTTGGACCAAGTTGGACCAGCTCTTGAGCTTCAAGTTAATGCTGGGGCTCCCACACCTGAACTGTTTCTCCTCTAAAGATCTGAAAAGATTTGGGACCATGAAACCTTGGCAATACACAGGAAATTGGCTTCTTTAGGAAACTGTTCCCATGGATCCTAGTTCACTCGCACGTGTGCCCCCTGATTGTCTTTATCAGCACTAATAAGTTGGTTTGTGCACGGAAATCAGTGCTCCAGGAAGTAGCCCAAACTAAAGGAGCTGGACTACAAGGCCTACTTGCCGGCCGGGCTGCAGGTGTGCGCGGCTGATAACCGAGCATTAGTCACGGGGTAGCTGGTCTCAGCCCAAGAAATTGTATCTCGGTGTAGGAACAGGTTTGCACAGGGTATTAAACAGCAATTAACAAAGTCCTTCTGTACAGCAGCACTTGGTATGTCCCTTGAAGCTTTCCCCTGCTTAGATTTCTGACCAGGAGGGACTTGTCCTGCCGATGAGTACCCCAGGTACTCAAACGATCAGAGGGAAGCTCTAATCCTAAAATAAAAATACTCCTAATCTTCAAAGACCAACAGCAGCTTCCATTCCTTAGAGAGTCTGTAAGCCTGATATTCCCTGGATCCATGTGCTTCAGGTCTGGTCTTCTGCCCAGCAAAAGCCATGGCAAACTTTTATCAGGGAGCTGTCTGTGCAAGGGCTGGGTGTTGTGAGCCAAGAGGAGGAAGACTCAGGACTCATCAGTACCCCCTTTAGCTTTGTCAAGAAGCCATTCGGCTTGGAACCTGGTGGATTTGTCAGCGCAGCTAGATCCATGGTCAGCAGAGCTGAGACATCCACGGGAAATGCAGCTGGGTCCTGCGTTACTTGATGAGGAGGGTCAACCATCAGGAGACACATCTGCTCTTCAGTGGGAGCATAGAGGTTTTTCCAAGCTAATCTGTACCTTGCTGAAGTCCCGCTGGCAGCAGTGTCATCTCAG
>JAOXNO010000033.1:65052612-65109106 GCA_028565335.1 Limnodromus scolopaceus | reverse complement strand
GCCCTTTGAACTGACAGTTGGGTTCCTCTAAACCACCCTCTACACAGATAAACCACCTCACCTCCAACGCAGCTTGACGACTTCCAGGAACCCCCGGGCCCTGGCTGTGGCTGGGGTCTGTTCTCCAGCCTGGCGTTCAGGGAAATTGAGACCCCGTGGCAAACGCCCCGACCTCCAGCGCTGTGGCTCCTCTACCAGGCTGGCCCCCACTGCAGCCGGAACGGGGACCAGCCCCTTCCAGGTCTGATTTTTGAACCCAAATCCACTCTGGAGCAGACCTGGCTCTTGGGCTGTGACCAGGCAGGTGCTCCTGCTTCAAGGAAGCCACCCTCACACCCAACTCCCCACCCGGGCAGCAGATGGATGTTTAAAATGGGGACAGCTGGCTTTGCCCTGGAACCAGCAAGGGCTGCTCCCATCATCCAGGGACTTCCCAAACCTCTCCAACAGGATCAGCAGGAGCCTCCACTACTCACCACCTACCACCTTCTTAGCTGCCAGCTGGGAGAAGAGCTGCTTTGGGAAAGATGGTGGGAGGAAAGCAAGGCCCTGGCTGTGCAGGGTCCCTTTTCCCACCCAGACGAGCCAGGGCCACAAGCCCACGCCCCCCGACACCACACCTGTGAGCAGAAGCAGCTCCACACCAGGGACTGAGGTTGCTGAAGGGCCTGGTGGCTCAGGAAACATCAGCACAAAACCTTCCTCCCGGCACCACCAGACTCACTCTTCCCTCGCCATCCCAGCCCGTCACCCTGTATTGCACACCAGGCTGTCACAAACCCACCTGAAGACACTCCACATTTCAACACAAAGCAGCCACCAAGTGAAGCAACGTGATTTATTTGACATCATACCAGACACGGATGCTCCAGACCCAGACTCGACCTTAAAACAGTGCGAACTCCTGGCTGTGCCGTAGGGGCAGTGTGGGAGCTCCCTGCCGGGGTCGCAGCCAAAGAGAAAAGGAGGCGCAGGAGGCGCCGAGCACCAACGTCCATCTCAACCACCAGCTCCCTTCCAGTGCCGGGGCGCTGGAACAAGGGACAAGGCTGTCGGTCAACTTTGCAAGTATTGCAGTAACACAGCAGCTCTCCGTTACCCGTGTCATTGTAGTGTCCAACTACAACAACAAGGGAATAGGGATTTTTAATTTTTTTTTTTTTGTCCTAAATTAACGGACAGGCTAAAAGAAGCCCCCCCCGTGCAGCAGAGGGGCCGAGGCTCCCTCTCCCTCACCCCTCTTGTGAATGAGGTACCACAACACAGCACAGCTCGTGATGATTGTAAAGTTGAACAACAACCAACAATAATCCCCCTCACACCGCTGTTTTAACACCAGAAAACCGCCGCCGCTCCCTCACATCTGGTAGAGCCTGCCTGGAGACCTGCAAAACCCTTCTGGGGACACACACACCCCCCTGAGGGGGTGAGGAAGATCTGACACGGAGCGTGGCAACCAGCTCCACAGCCCGGCTCCCTGCTCAGAGGAGGAGGAGGAGGGCAGAGGCTCTCCCTTCACACCGCTTCTCCCCATCCAACAGATATGCCAAAAAAAAAAAAAAAAAAAAAGAAAAAAAGCAAATATTACATACTGGCAACAAACAAATCCACAGTCGTCCTCTCTACCAGGTTGTTCCTGCCAACAGGCCGCCACCTCCCCAGGTAAGAACCGACGGTATAAAGAAAGTACACAGTTTAAAACGCAGAGAGATGCGGATGATGGCGTTGGAAAATCCAAAGAAAAGTTGTTTCTCTGGGAGTTACCGGCTCTGCTCCTTCAGACGCAGCCTTTGGCAGGAGACAGGAGGGGTTGGCACACACGCGTATCACACTAGGCTATCACACGAGGCAGTCCCAGTTGAGGTGACACACACCTTCATTACACAGCTTATATTTACACTATTTTCTTCAAGAATGTTTTGCTGTACCTCATGGAACTGCTCCTCCCTTTCTCTCTCTCTCTCTCGTGGCTGCCACGGAGGCAGCGCACCCTGTCAGCTCACAGCAAGTCCAGTTACCAGAAATAAAATGAAAACTGTTTTCAGGGAAACGTGCATTTATTTGTTAAGCATTCCCAGTGAAAAATCAACATCTTTTAAAATGTGTGTTTATTAAAAAAATCATTTGTGTACAAAAGTGTTTGTGTAGTTTGTTTTTTTTTTATTTTCAAGACAAAAAAAACCCACTGATGCTGCAATTCCAGCCCACCCGCTCCTCCTGTACAGGAAGTCTGATGCCCAGGGATTGGGCCAGCCTCCTGGGATTTTTATTTTATTATTATTGGTAATTATTTATTATTTTTTTTAATTAGAAAAGTCAAGAATTTAGGATGGAAAAGGTAAGTGAAAAGCAGGGTTCTTCGGCAGTTGACATCAGCAATTCGTATGACGGCAGCCTCCCTCAGACACCACAACAGAGCACCAGCAGTTGCCACAAATCGTAAAAAGGGACAAGTACAGGATTTTCACAGCACATCTCCTCCTCTGCCGGGCCACAACCCTGAACTGACATCCCCGGCGAACGGCCCAGCACCAGCAGCCAGGGGCTGGCCAGCTGGGTGCTACAAAGCGGGTAGCAGCAGAGAAGGAGCGTCCCGTCGCAGCACAGCGCAAACCATCTGCCAGAGCTCGTCCAGGGAGACCCAACCCGCCGCCTACAGAGCCCTGGCAACCCCGCCAGGAGCAAAAGGGGTTAAGGACAGCTGGAATCGCCAGTCTAACCATCAATCAGCCGGTGACACCACCGCCACAAAGGGGAAGAGCGAGGTGATCTACCGATGGGGCTGGAGTAGCTCAGAAAAACTCTCAAGACTGAAAGCAGCGCTTGCCCCTTTGCCCAGCCCTGGGAGAGAGCTGTGCCTGGAAAACGAGGACAGACACAGTGAAAACATCTACGTGGTCTTCCCAAAAAAACCCTGAGGCACCCAACGAGCATCTTGAGTTTCGTGCTTCCGTTCTGCGACACGACGGACGGCGTGATGAAACGTGCTTTCGCTATCTATCGTTAATTGCTCATCAGAACTCTAAAACCCAACCCCAGGGTGACCAATCAGTGGCCACGCTCCAAGCGATGCTTCCCATCGACTCCAGCAACAAGACGTAGCAGGAGAGGACACCTCGTCTTCTCGTCGCATCTGCTCGTCAGCAGGCATGAAGCAAAACTAACTTCCACCGCTAAATAATTTAACATTTCCCCCTCTGGGCAAGCCTCCAAGCCTGAGCCAGCTCGTGTCGGCAGTCAGGAAGGAAACAAGGGACAGGCACACGGCTGGGTTTCCCCTCGCCCCGAAAATGGGACGCTTCGCCTTCACCGTCGACGACCAACACAGTAAACAAGAACCCTCACTCAAAGCTGGGTTTTCGATTCCTCCCCCCCCCCTCCCCTCCTCCTTTCCCCCATTAAATTAGCAATCCATATGCTCTGCAGCCCCGTGTCCATTCACAGCTGTTAAGCTGAAATTTGCATAGTTTAAATGTTTCTGTTACCCACAGCGCAGAACGCAGGTGTGGCAGTACAAGGTAAGCTTCTTTCTGGCTATTTAATTCCTCCTTTCAGATGACAACAACAACAACAACAACAACAACAACAACAACAAAAAGAAGATCCTGTATTCCTTATGTCAGTGTTCCAATACTAATTTACTTGGAAAACAGTTAAATACAACGATAATTTAAAAAAAAAAAAACGACGAGACACATTCCTACATTATTAGTACTTAATTACTCAGATAAACGCTACTGAACCAATTATAGTCAAGGCCCCATGTACTCTGTGGCAAGCTTTTTTTTTTAATTAAAAAAAAATATATAATTTAAGCTTGGAATATGCAGAATGAATAGCAGTAAGTGCCGCGTCTTTCCAGAAGGATATGTTCCCAAGTTTTCTGTCTCCAAAATGTACCGGTTTGTCACACTGAGAACACAGCCTGTTCGCAGAAGCCATGGGAGGAAGCTGTGAATTTGGCGAGTGGGGATGGGATATAGTCAAGGCTTTTGGCACTCGCGGGAAAAGGGAGGCTTTTGGCAACAGGAAAGGGCATTTCTCTACCTTTGAGCAAAGCTGCAGTTTACTTTTCAAGGAACCTGGCGAGAAAAGAGTTTCTTGTTCCCCACCAACACCACAAACACGGGATAAACCCACTTTGCTCAATGCACGTTAAAACCTTCAGCAGTGAAATCCGACTGATGCTCCGGGCAATCAGCAAGCTTCATTACCCACACCTTGTTTAGAAAAGTGGGGCCATCTAGACTTCAAAAATCACTGTTTCAAGCTGCCTTCTTACACAAGAGGAAGACAATGCAGGATTTCTTTGTACTTCGAAAGCAACTGTACCCGTGTTTGATGTTCTAGTTGTAAGGAAGGGGTAAGTGGGCAGCCAGAGCGGGCTGCACGGCAACCCCGGGCCCTGAATACAGCCACGTTCAGTCACACGGAAAACAGACCGACCGCTTGGTATGTACAAACTCACAATGATAAACTGAGCACTAACAGGCAAAATTCCTAGGGCTCAGCCCCAGCCGCGGTTAAACCAACCTCGTACAACATCAGCCCTATATTCAACTCTGGTAGTTACCAAGAACACAAAAACATTCCTCATAAAGGACTCGCATGTCAAAATTCAGAGGGACTTCAGACCACAGACGTCTCCTTAATGCCGGGTGATGTTTCCTTCCTGGCTCAGCTCTTGCGAAGTTTCCCTCCTGCCAGCATCTCAGCTGGCATCAAGATAGCTTTGCTACCAAGCACACGGATGGAGGGCAAAAACCAGTATCCGACATCTATAGGTAAGGGGAAAGGGGAAGGCCAGTGTTTTGCAGTAGAGAAGAAAATGAGGTAACTTCATGAGAGAAATAAAACTTAACAGGGCATTGTTTCAGAGGTGACCACGCTCACCAAAGAACCATTTCCTCTTTTCTCCCCCTCCCCCTTTCCCTGGCTTCCTTTGGCCCTTCACACACTGCTGGAAAAACCTGCTGTTCTCAGGAGACTAATCTTATCAAAAGACACATCCAGAAGCCCGTGACTGAGAAGTTTTACGTCCCAACAATGATTTCCAAGTTCGTTCTTTTGATAAATAGCAGCGAAGAACAAGGGAAAGCAGTCGGCAATTTATAATTACCACCAGGGTAAAAAAAAAGACAAGGTGTTGATGTAATCAAGAAGTTCTTAGCCTGTATAACAGAAAAGACAGCAACTTGAGATTAAAACAAGTGGCAGTTCCATAGTTTCCTACCGTCCCTGGTTTTCACCTAACAAACCAGCCGAACAGTGGCAGATTCTTGGTAAAAAAAAAAAAAAAATAAATATAAGGAAAGACAAAACAACTCATTTCCTTTGGCATCGTTGCAAATGATCTACAGTAACTCAAGGAAACCCCCAAAAAATGATCACTGACTACACCTTAAAAAACAGTAAGTAAAAAGTCTAAGCAAACACATTTAGTATTGCACCGATATGAGTTCAAAGTATTTCCTGTCTGTGCCCTGAAATATTTTAAGTCTGGACACATGAGATAGAGCAGCACAGGGAAGGTCCCTGAGCTGCTCAGGTCTCTACAGCTCTATTTTTCTGGTTCTGTTCCCCTATCCAAATATTTAACAGATACAACAATAATGTTCCCGATTTCCTCTAGTATGATTTATAAACAGACTGTCTATGAAGTGTGAAACTATTTCAACTTGTACTTCATAGCTACACAAAAATCCCAAACAGACATGTATTTCCCCACCCCATTAGTCCACTGTTTAGGATAAAAAAAAAAGCATCATGGAAAAGATGACTGATACAGTACTCCATTAGCCACGATCCCGGCTCTCTACTCTCAGGATTTCTCTGAGCTTCCTTGTCAGATACATTCTCAAAAGTTAGCATCATATTCACAAAGACATTACCGCTCTCTTTAAATAGATGTACTAGTGTTTGAAGTTGCAAAACTAATAATTTTCAAGCTTTCGCACTCAGGATGAAATGTCATTTTAATACGAATAGAAAGACTGACTGTATGTACAAGCCAAGGTAAGATTTCAGTTCTCGTTTATCAGAAACATCAATCCAAAAGAAAGCTAAATTGAGAACACACTTCTACTTCTATGTGCATTTGAAGTATGTACAGTAAAAACACCAACACAGCCTCCATGTGTCAACTAGAGAAAAATGCAAGCAAGGATGAATTTTAAAGTACCTGGTAAGCAATCCCTAAATTGAAGCCCAAAATAAAGCTAGAAAACCGCTGCAAAACACAGCTGATTGCATCATATCAAGTACTCAAAGAAATATTTTTTTTTAATTCTCAGTACGCTAGAGAATCAGCTTCTTCCTCCTTCAAACCCAGTGAAATCATATCATCCAGAAGGTACTGAAGAACATTTTACATCTATTTAAGACCAAAAAAAAGGAAAGAAAACAAGCTCCATCTTTTTGTGCTGTATCCAAGCATAGTCCTTAGGAGATTGTGTAGAAAACACGACGGATGAAAATCACTGATAATTCAAAATATATTCTTTAAAGGGGAGCCTAGACTACTGTAAATGGCACACATAATACCCACAGATGATGAAACATAATCTAGTGAGGATTTTTAGCTGCATGATGCAAGGGAGAGGAGAATCAGGTTTCCCAATTAATAAGCTAGAAAGAAACTGGTTCTGAATAGGTCACCATTTGGAACTTTGGGTAAGTCTTGAAAGTCTTTCAGGGAAAAAAAAGTTACAAGAACACTCGAGTATTTCAATGGTGCTCTCTTCAGCGACCCTACCTAATATGTCTATTAAGTACAAGCATGCAAATATAGGTCAATCCACAGGCACATAGGATCCATGTTAAAAACAGTAAGATAGCTGTGATGAGTGGCACCAACAATTTTGATGACTAACACTCAAAAATGTTGCTCTCTGAATTACTAAATCAAAATCCTGAAGCAAGTTCCTGCTAGTCTTCGTCACACTGCTAAACACTAAAGTAGGCATGTTTTTCCCCCCATTATTGTAGCTGAGCTCAAAGAATTTTTACAATATTTAGTAAGAAAAAAAAATTAAAGTATTTCCCCTTTTTAAATTTACACAGACGTTTAATTAGCTTTATTTACAGAGCGTTTCTTTCAGTCTCCAATAGTGCCTAGATAGCATCATCAGGCAAGAGTGCCAGTTTTAAAAGAGAATCTATATAGAATCCTAAAAATAACAGATGGTGATGCTCCTCCAGAAGGGGCAAGCTGGACTACTGAAGCAGCTCTCTCTACATGGCTCAGTTACTCAGGAGTAATTCTGTTGCAGTCTCTACATCCCATGATTTTGAAGACAAGGCCACTATTACTGCATTCTGCAATGAGAAAACAAAAGCAATAACACTTTCAGTGCAAGAACCCACAGCTCTGACAAGCGGAATGAAAAGTTCACAGATTAATCAGAACATGTCAGTTTATCATTAGTTAAATCCTAACTAATAAGTTACAGAAAAAAAATTATTCAAAAAGGCAAGGGTAGCTCACAAGATTTACAAATAACATAGTATTTTAAAATTCTGATTCTTAAAAAGAATTAGTAAAACAGAATTATTAGACCTACAAAAGGTCACGGAAGTAGCGAGTCTACTTTAGTACACTAATGACTCCCTGTATTTATACCCATATATTTGCCTTGTCCCTACTGAAAAAATATTGAAGTTATATATACTTACCCTATCAAAGCCCATAGCACAAAGGTTTTCTATTTTTTTGGTGTATTCTGGACTAGAAACTGGTGCTCCAGCATACACATGTGCCCAAAGTCGAGCTGTCTGTTTAAACATTTCTGGATTTTGTTTGTACTACACAAAAGAGAGAGGGGGGAGAATGGAAAAAGTTAAATCAGCTCAGCAATCCAACCAAAAAGCAAGATGATAAGGCAGATTCCGATCCATCATTCTTTCTACAGTATCTTCAACAGCGTTTCACACTGATCATACTGCTCTTTTTGAAATTAAATTTGGAGATGAGGATTACACACAGAGTAAACCTATGCAAGCAGTTATCTAATGAATTTGCCTTTAGGTTTAATTACACACTATAGGTATTTCATGTGTACAATCAGGTATGCTCTCAATTGCACTGATCAAAAATAAAGCAGCTATATTTAGCACAGCTACTGCAAATTTATATTCGGTGTGGCAGAGCACAAATTATCCCTACGTTAACATCTCATGAATGTACATACTGCGTACTACTCTAATGAATTTCTCTCATCACATAAAAATATGCCTGGTTTTATACACTGCAAGTAGGTCTGCAGTTTTTCAGTCGTAGCTGACATTTTACTCCCAGGCTTCCTCGTGAGAATAAGGATATCAATCGCGTATGTGACAAACAAGGCTGAAAAATGGGCGAGCATGTGTGAAAAGCTAAGAAGCAACAACTCTTCTCACGCAAGCCATTATTTACCAGGGAAAAAAATCATGCAGGATATGTAAATATTGTTTTGCACCAATCTCATCACTAAAAAGTTTTCTAATAAACCACAGAATGGACACAGAGTTTTCAGCCTACGCCAAGAACTCAAAAGCCAAGAAAGTGGGTCATCTGTCATAAATTGTACTCAGAAAAGCAAGATGAGTCTCCTATTTTAGCAACCTTTCTATGTAATACCAAGTTGGTTTTTTTTTTTAATAGAAAAAACTTAAAGAAAACTCTTTCCCTTAATCATTATGCTTAAAAAAACAAAAGTAGGCATTCCCATCTTTAGATATATACTAAATTTTAGCAATAAATGATAAGACAATATATTGGGGAATATGTCATTCAAATATTTAGATGCATTTTAAGGTCAGAAACATGGCTGATTTATCATTCTAAGCATTTTATTCATACATTAAAACAATCATTAAATCTATAAAACACTGGCAAAGTGAATACAGTACTTTTTTTTTTTTACAGCTGTACATTTCATTTTACAACAACACAAACAAACTACACTGCATTGCATGCTTTCTATGCCTCCCACTAATTCTGCTCCACTTGTAGTAATCTGTATATTTACTGATTATTAATGGCATTAGAACATGGGAGACAACCTATTGTCAGAAATAACTCACTGTGTTGTAAATATAGTGGTCTGTAATAAATTTCTTTGGTTGTAACAACTAGAAAAGAGGAGGGATTAAGTTAAGCATCAGTAGCATCCTGAAGTACTATATTCTTACGCTCTTAAGAGATCCCCCCCCCCTTTTTTTTTTTTAAATGTTTTTAAGAACACTGCCAAGCCTAGAAAGCAACTAGCTGAAGTGCAAAGTATTAGTCATAAATGCATAACTGCATTTTATTCAGAACTAGCTTTTAGTGCTCTATAAATAAAATTCCTTTACTTAGGTATCCGTAAATAATCTAGCTTCTCATTGAATTAAGAAAAGCCTAAAGGCACCTTTTACTGCTGTCTCTATGTCAGGAATCTGAGGCAGTTAATGTTGCTGTATTTAAAAAACCCAGCAACTCGTTGAAGTAGTTTTGACACCAGACAGCTGGTGTCTGAAAAGTGGCAGGTGCCTGAAAATACTGCCGTTACTCAAACAGGAGTTCTCCCTGTACTCTCCCGGGGATTCAGCTCTAGAGCTTGTAGGACACTGCCATTTACCTGGACAGCATAGTAGCCTAACACATAGTTTAGTAAACATAATGAAAAATGAGTGTGAAGGATAAATAATTCCTTGCGAATTTTTGTTTTGGAAAAAAATCCAAACCAACAAACAAACTGAAGGGGACCCCACCACCAAATAAAACACATGAAGGAACTGGGTGTTTACCACCACAGCTCTCAAAGACCCTACAATCACTCAAGGACAAACCCCAGCATAGTCTTTATGCGGGTATTTGCAGGGAAAATGAGAACTGAATCCTCCCCACATCAGCCATGCCACAGTCCCACTGGGCACATCCCCACAGGCACCCAAGGCAGCCTGAAAAATCGCTCTTCATAATCTAGGAAGTTTCAGGAAGTTTTCCATCTGAGAAAAAAAAAAAAACAAAACCAAAAACTATTTCCAGCTTAAATCCTTCTACAAGACCATCGCGATTCCCACACTAATTCCCACCATCACGGCCAGAATGGGAAACGCTATTCTTGTTCTTTGTAAAAAAGGAAAAAGTGGTTTTGTTTAATAAAGAGAGCGTGTGACAGCAAGGGCATGCATCTGGCAAGGCAAACTGGTACAGGGACATGCCTGGTGGCCTTGCCGCCCTTTGGAACAAGTCTCCCTGCGCAGAGCGATTCAGCCTGACAGAGCTGTTCAGGGACATTTGCTCAGAGCAGCCCTGGAGTATGGCAGAGCCTCACAGGCAAACCTTCTGTACCGAGTCCAGCTCTAACAAACAGCAACCCCCCACCCAGTGGTGCCAATGGGCCACCTCTGGTCTCCAGGTTTCCCTCCAAATCCTGACAGGTTGGATTAACTGCTAATCTACCACCCTGCACCTATTTTATAGGGAAGAAGCGCACACATTGTCACCCTATCCTGGAGGTTCCCAACTTACAGGAGGTATAGATGAGATCTGTGTTGGAAGAACCTTCCTACTTGCTTTGTTCTTTTGTTACCGAACTAAACCCTTACTACCAGTCAGTGGGGAAGCCAAGCTTTCTCCTTTTTCCTCTGGGAAGAGAGGGAAAACACCACACAGGACTCTGTTGAAAACTGTCAGGCTATGAAGTTATGGAATGAACTGTTCCCATCTTTCATCAACACTTTAAACAGAACTATGTCAGTCCTGGTATGGCGTAAGCTCCAACTGACTTTTATTTTTGTTATTACTTTTCATAAGTTATTGCTACTGTCTGAAAAGTAACAAACCCTGTTGATTATAGAATTCTGCTGATACCAGTTCAACCAGTGACTATAATAGTTATCCCAAGTACTTGCAAAGTAAAATATATAGGATGCTTCATTCAGATAAATTGCTCCTTAGGATTAAACCCAACAGTAATCCATCTAAACTTCATAGAATTCACAAAATTTATAAAATTCTGACATTAAACAAATACAATGCTCAACAATATTCATAATAATCTGGAAGAGGAGCTACATACCAAGCCAAATCCAATGAACACCATTAAGTTAAAACTAAATTTAAACCAATACAATATTGCTTTTCGTATACTAGAAGCCTTAGATTTTAGAAGGTAAGTTATACTGGCATTCATTTAACTATGCTGTTATCTCCTGACATTGCTGACAAGCTAAATAAGGAACAAAACTAAGAAAATAAACCTCCTGACACTGTGCTGCTACTTACTCGGGAATCCAAAGAGTAAAGAGCACAGAACACCACAGTAACTCATATTTATTATAAAGTAATTTTCCAATAAATTCTTTAAAAATAAATAATCTTTATCTCCCCTAAGGTTTGGGACCTAATCTGAGTTAGCAAAGGTTACAGAAGCGTTACAAATCTACAGGCCAACAGAGTACCTTACCTGGTTTGCCACTACTGCATCTTGTGGATCATCTGGTTCTGCAGCTGCCAACAATGCTTGCAGCGATAACAACACTGTTCTTAGAGTCATTGCTGCTGCCCTAAAATTAAAAATTTGAAAATTACTTTACAACCTCCCATGCCTATACTCACCTTTGCTGCTGTACGAGTAGCACAGAAGATGTACATGTACAGATTGCAACTCTAAGATATTATAGGTATTAGAATACCATTCAATATATATATTCAAATAGGGTTTTAAATGTGGACTTTCTTCTTAACAATGCTTTCTTAAGCTTTTGGAAAACACAGACCTTGATCTACATGTTTGATTGTGGCCACGAAAAGGAATTCATTTCATCCAAAATAACAAAAAAAAAAAAAGCCAATTTGAAGTTTGCATCACCCTTCCTTACCACCAGTAACAGCACCTTTGCGTAAGGTCTAGGTACTGAACTGGCAGCCCACGTGTGCTCCCTCTGCTGGCACTCTGCACAGCAGAATTGCCTATACAGAAATAGTGACCTGTAATTTAAACACTTGTAACAGATAAGGAATTTTATACCTTAGATATCTGTCGCATTGCATCAGTTTTAATATGACAATTTTCAATAAAATTTAACAATTTACATGATTAATTACTACTATAACAATCAAAAGGTTTGGCTATTACAGAATGTGCGTTTTTTCCAGAATTTCAGATTCTCTTCCAGTTAAATACAAGTACTTCAGGTTCCAAGCTGAATGCTTCTTCCAAGCCAAAGAACGTTTGTTTAAATTACAAACAAAGCTGGGGATTAACTAGCAAGATTATATTTAATCAGCTAAAGAACATCTAGTTACTGAAACATATGAAACATATCCTCAGTTGCGTGAGGAGTGCCCAGCTAATACATAAACTCAAGAGTACAAAGCATCTTGTTTTTCCACACTTAAATCACACATACAAAAACTTAAGTGAAAGAACATAGAAGTATTTTTGCTTTACATGTACCTATGCCATTTTAGTCTTATAATATTCCTCTGTGTGATTTCTACTGGTTTATACTGTCCTGAAATTAATCTATTTAATGTATGCGTTGACATCATAATTCACAGTGGTATCTAGAAGTATTAAATAGATGTAACGCAAGGTGTTTACTTTCCAGCATTCAGGCACTACAGAATGCTAAGTCTTTCAGGCCTTACTATGTCTGAATGGATTTAACCATTTTTATTTTTATGCAGTGAATTTCCGGAGCCACCACATATGCTATAAAACCTAAAGTCTTTTTTCCCAGCTAAGTAATTTTATTACCCTATTTAGTGTAGTTTTAAAGCTAGACTTAACATGAAATATCTATCAACTGTAACTGATACTGTAGTTACTTTCACCAAATAAAATTCTGCACTTTACAGAAATCCTTCTACTTTAAAGACATCTGAAAATCTGCCATTATTTAAAATAAAGAAGATGACATTAAATGGGTCATGGCCACTTGTGCCACACTTACATGCAATTTACTTCCATTTACACCATACCTTCTGGGAGTAGAAAATACACCTTGGGGAGCAGGAGGCAGTGCTAAGGACCAAAGGTGCCATGGACACCTGGAACAACTTCTGTGCTGGCTCCAGCAGACTCTGGCTTTCAGAACTGCTAGGCCTTTTCAGTCCCTGCTCATCTGTTACGTTTGTAGATTTCTACATAAAGCATGCTGGGACTTGAACTTCTGTTCTGACATTCCAATTTCAAAATGAGTAATAAAAATAAATATCCATTTGGATATACAGATGGCTATATGCTGAGAGAATTCTAAAATAATAAATTTAGACAAGACTAGTTTAACTACATATGTAAAAAGGTTTAAAAATGTAGTTTACAACTTATTTTCAAGTCTCCTGTGTCAAAATGGCTTTCACATCTCATGCATAATAAGACAAAGTCTTCACTAGACACAAACATTCAAAGAAGTATCCTTAAATCATAAAAGAAAACCTGTTACAACTTCAGCTGATATTTGTATTGAAAAAAAGAAAATTAAATTTTGTGATTAATGGTAAAGAAAAGCTGACATATTTAATGTAAATATTGTATACTCATCGAACATTTTCTACCTTTAGGACACCAATTAACTTTCCTGATCAAAGAACATAAAAAAACCTCTTATTTTCTCTGTAGCTTAATTTTTCAGCCATAAATTAAGATTCCCAGAAGAAACCAAAGGGACAGCTAAAAATAGATTCTCATTCCCCAAGTATCTTAAAAAGCTCTTCTTCCTTCCCTTTACTTTCTTTTTGGAGAATAAAGTGAATGGAGATGACTACCCAGAATTGCATTTAGAGGTACTAATAAGGCAGGACCTGTTCCTCATCAGCAAAGAACAAAAACAATTCTCATCATCAGCTCTGGAGGAAAATCTATGCTGATTGTGGCACAAAATTAAAAAACCCAACACACACCCCCCACACGACATCCCCACAAGCTAGCAAACAATCTGCTGCAAAAAAAGTTGTATTTTCCTTAAAATGAACTTCCAGTGGAAAGATACATGTCTTCTGCATTTTCCAGTGCTCCTCAAGGGTTTATTTTTCCAGAATAGAATCCTGAAAAAAAGAGATTTCCAACTCTTCTTTTATTTAAAGTTTATTCCTAGGTGTGGATTTATGCACACTCTCATAGAGTTCAAGCAATTCCCTCTGGTAACTCAAGCCAGCTACATGCTTGGGGTTTAGTTTTTGTTTTTTTTTCTTCTCCTTGCCAAAGGCAAGATTTTGTATCACTCCTGACAGACTTCTGTATAATCTGTTCTTACTGGAGCCTCACAACTTTCTTGGAAAAATCTATTTCAATGCTTCACTGTGCTTGATATTCTGCATCCTAAAACAGCTTTCCAGTCTTTCACTGTAGCTCGTGTTTGCTTAGACCATCATTCTTGTTACTTTACTCTGGATTTTTTTCCCTATGGTTCCCATCCTTTTTGGAATACAACGCTCAAAGCGGGTACACTCCTCCAATGGAAGCCTGACCAATCAGAGCTAAAAAGCAAGCAGCTTGTATCATGAGTTCTGCAGGTAAAACTTCCTACATCCCGGCATCCTATTCGCCTCGCACATGACATCACATTGCCTTTGTCGCGTGACATTACTGGCGCTTGTTTTCTCCTGGAGTCCTAAACCCATGCCTCCCACCCCAAAATGCTGCCCAGCCACTCTGCAGGTCTGCAGGTTTAACATGGCAGAATGGGAGGAAAAGCCAGCAACACCCACCAGTGAGCTGCAGAGAGCTCGCTGCAGGGAAGCACTGTCCCTCTGAGAACTTCAATCTAAAAGCCTCCGCTCTGGACATCCTAACCAAACCCCAGGCTTTCTACTGGCATTGCATTTGTTAAACAACAAGGGAAACATGGAGCGAATCAGAACAAAGAAAGCTGATATACATTTTATTCACTTTTTTTTTTTTGTACTATCTTGGGGCGTTTCCATTGAAAAAAGGAGCACCCCTGGTTTGGGTGACTGCAGTGGTAATATCAAAAAGCACAGCAAGCCAGCTGTGCCCAGCATGCCTGAGGTAAGAAATCTTTTACCTTTTGATGAGCTGAAAGAGTCCTGTGAGGATTATGAAACACTGCCAGTTTTTCTTCTCCATTTTTAAAGGCTAAGTAATTTTCCATTTAGGAAGTTTTTACTTATGTTCAGTACATACCTCTCTGGAAACAATCTCTCCAGTTGCTTTGAGAGGTAACCCAGCAGAACAGCCGACCAGCAGCAGCCAGCAGATTGCTGCTCTGCTCTGGCAACCAAACATGGTTACTGGGAACAATTTTTTTATTTTTAAAAAATTAATCTGCAATATTAATTCCATTTGTGAAATAACTAGGCTTGTTAATCCAAGAGAATAAGCTCTGGGAACTTGTACCAAGGGCTTACGGAATCTGGAAGGAGGGAAGAAATGAATAAGGCCTTTCAGCGGAAGCCCCTTGTATAGTCACTATTTACAGGAGAAATACAAGACTGGGCACCCATTAGGGAAAGGGGAAAAAAAAAAAAAAAAAGAAGAGAGAGAATAATAGAATAGCTTTGACATAGTGCAGGGGGGAGGGAGGGGGGAAGACAGCATGCTTGCTGAAGAGTTCCCTCGAACAATGTTAATATTCTCTGCATTTTTCTCAAAGCTTTAAAGAGACTCAGTGCTCCTCAGACACCCTGAACAGAATCCACCAGTTTTAGATACCCAAGAAGATGATTACTACGAGCTGGCCGTTGCTTATGTATCTATTAAAATTGTATTATCTCTTATAATAACGATCTCTGCATGTCAACTAGAACTGAAGCGTGAATCCTCCAATACAGCCACTATGAAAAATGTATTCTTATTATTCATTTTTATTTCATCTGTCAAAACCACAACAGCCAAGAGTTTTTTGCAGCCATACACACAGCCACAACACATTTGCTTGATAATCACTGCTCAAGGGATTTATGCAGAACAGCTTTCATGTAATTTAGTTCTCAGGTTTCAACGAACAGTATTAGATAGATTTTATATTTAGGAATACGATTTTGAGACAGAATACTAGCCTGGGAGATAAATATAGGCTACAGTAAGTGAAACTACATAACAAAGGTCATATCAGATCAGCATAAACAGTATTCCTTCTACAAAATCATATCCCTATTTTAATCCTACCAGCAAACAGCAGCTGCTCTGCAAACAAACTAGCATTAACAGGTATTTACAAATCTAAACATGATGAAAATCCACAGCTGCAAAGAATTTCAGCACCAAGCATATACTGTGGAGAATTTCATTAAGCTCATTTTAAAAATCATTTAAAAACACTGAAAACTGATAAAACCTCCTGCCAATATGCAGAACAATATCTCAACTATGCTCATTAGAATAGAAAACCATTACCATGGGATGGGTGAGTAGGGAAGAGACTTTTTTTTTTTTAACTAAACACACACATTCATATCTCTGTATTCATATTCATCATATATAAATGAGCATTTCATCAGTTTATTAACTTTTTAAAAAACCCTACTAAGTCTCATAGGCCCAAATTCTGTCCTTCAACCCCCACTGACCTCACTGAAGAACACAGATATGCACTGGAATTCGAGACTTACATTTAAACACAGCAACAAAAGCAGCATTATTCAGTTAAGAGCATTACAAGTCAATGAAGTGGCACTTCAGAAACAGAGCTCGTTGCTAAAAGATTTGACAAGAGAGACTGCAGAACTAAATATATTTTCTAGAACATAGCCATTAGAATATTTCGGAATTGCATTTGTCCCATTTACCTTTGAGTATCTGGTGAAATCCATTAAATTAGTAAGGTTGGGCGGGTGTTGCTTGTATTGTTTTGTTTGCTTTCTAATGAAGCTATCATTTTATTCAAATTGTTGTTCAACCTACACATACAGCAAGCTTAGACATGGTGATGTGGGCTTTGCTCAGTTTAAATAGCTAAACCAGCCTATACTGAAGAACAATAAACAACTTATTTAAACAATATTAACTATTCACATAGCTTAAGATGTTTTAGGAAGATACTCAGAAACAAAGTGTTATCTATCACAATACCGAAATCCTTCACACAAAAAAGGATGGAGCTAGCCACAACAGCTTCCTCATCTCCAAAGGACTACAGGCTTTGACAAGCACTTCAACAATGCTCAAGAGATTTTCATTTACCATTCTGTGACTAAAAAACAAAAGTTGCAAAGAGCACCACTAGAAAGTGAAGGAGGTTCACTACGTTAAGAATAATTTCAGAAGGGATTATAGTATATAGGAAGGCTCCTCTCATCACCACCATGTTCTGTGAAATTCTTTCCTCAGTGCTTCCGAATGAAGACAGCGTTTCAAAGGAAGAGCTTAACAGCATATGAGTGGCATAATATTGGTGGTCCCTGGGCCAGCTGGTTTAAATACAGAGAAGGCAAGTTCCTATTCCAATACTCCTGTTTTGTACATGTCTTGCTGAAGGAAGGTATAGGTCGGGTATATTTTGTCAGGTAGAACTAAGACACAGGTTAAGTTATCTGTGCAAGATGAACTTTCAATGATAACAAGAACCCAAGTCAAATTTCCTCTCCTGCTCTTCCTTTCCAAATTTCAATTGTTTTGACTACGAATAAATAAATAAATAAATTTAAGCTCATGATTTCTTTAGTTCTTTGGAGCCTTTTGGCATTTCATATTTTTTAGCTTGTTCAGCCAGAAACTTTCATCTTAAAGCTATTAATTGCTTCTCTCTTAAAGCAGCAGTTTTGGGATAAGACTGAATTTTGTGAGACTGTTCAAATCACAATGTTTGGCAATGCCAAAAGAGAACAGAAGACCTGCCCCAGGGCTGGAAACCAACATGTGGTCTCCTGAATCCCAGTCCGTTGATACAGAAGCAAGATGATCCATCCTTCTCCACAGAAAACACTAATCAGAGAATATATTAAAGTAATATGAAGATAACAAGAAAATGTTTTAAAAAGCTGTTAAATTACTTTAATTCAGAATGCAATAAATACGCATCACTTCTGCTAGGGACCATCCTTCCTCAAAGTTTCCAGGGGAAAATGCCATCTAAGTGCTGTTTTTGAGGAACATGATGTTTACGGGCCTCAGTATGGAAAGATTAGCCTTGAAGATACTTTTGAAAGTCACAGACCATGATACTATCAGTAAAGCAACCAGACAGAGCAGTAAGGAATACCAAAAGATGGAAGAAATAAACCAAACCCTAAGCTTAAATACCTTGGATAAATCCTTCCCAGGAGAGTATTTGTGATGCTGGGAGGTAGGTTCATGTTAAGCACTTGGCTGCTAGAAATAAAGAATTTTTGCCTTCCCATAACCTCAATACTTAAACCTTGCCCTGAGTGAAATAAGCCTGGCTGGGAGAGCAGATTTATATGCTCAAATCAGTGAGGTGATCCCCATTAAAAACACCCTCCAAAATTTGTTCTGACAAAAAATCCAGACCACCCAAAACCAAGTAAACAAAAATAAAAAAAAAATCCCAACATGCAAATGAACCAGTCAATCTCATGCCCATTCACTCATCTGGTTTAGAGTACAATCTCTCACGGAACTGTACCTGCACAGTTCGAGGGTCATTAATCTACAGATAACTGTAGGGTGGTTATGAATAACTAACTAGGTGCAGGTACTAAAGTGGACTGGCTTTACTGATAGAAAAATTATGCCATGAACCATGGCACATATGTTGAAAGATTCTACTGCCTGAAAAAACATCAAATGCCTGAGGCTATAAGAAAAAACACGCGGTTCCATAAATAAAAGACAACAGCTTATGATTATTTTGTTTTAGTAATTTACACTATCCTGTGCCACGTGTTTTGCATCATCTTCTCACTTTGTAAGAAACAAATACACTGGATGTGTAACCTGCAAGACCTCAACTCAAGCTTTCTGCGCTAGAGTTTCTCTTTCAGAGTTTCTCTGCCTGCTTGTCTAACAGTAGTCTTGATGAAGTTGTTGAATTCACAAGCATTTGAAGCTTGTATGGATTAGACATTGATATCATCTGCTGGGGAATTACAGTCCTATTCTTTTGGGGTAGACATGGAAGAAAATAACAAAGATGAATTCCATTCAGGTTAGATATAATATCTATCATACAATTGGTACATATAATCGTCAAACCACATGAAATGTACCACTTGGAAAAACAAATGAACAATGAGTTCAGCTTGCTACAGTTTGGACACTTACAGGTCTATTCCACAGATTTTGGTTATTAAAACTTTTTTCAGTAACATTAAGTAATCAAAAGCCTGCAACCTACCAATAACTAAAAGGCAAATGGTTTACAGAGGTGCAAATCATAAATATTATCAGTGATAGCTGATCAGTACAGTCAGTCTCTTCTTCTTCCTTTTCTATTGCTGACCTGTTATCTTTTATACTCCCAGACTCACTTCATACATTGCTTTAGCTCTATCAGAACTAATATTTATTTGGAAGTATAAGTCAAGAATGAGAATGAAGATAAGCACTTGCTTTTTTTCTGCTTACACCTCAGGAGGCTTAAAGGACAAAATTCAGGAAGTAATAGGTAGCATTCATTAATGGAAAAGAACTAACTAAAAAAAATTAATACCAACAAAACCACCCAAAACATCAACAACAATGAAATGTTCACCCTAACGCTAGTTAAAAGTTTTTTGTAAAACCTCTCTATACTTATAATATCTACTTAGTACTTTCCAAAATTAGTACCCAATCATTTCATTTGCATCTTTTCAACTCAAAATACTATGAACGAAATATTGGAAGCTTCAAGGATATCTCAAATTACAAATACAAAGTGAAAAGCAACATGAGCTGTTGCCTCCTATCCAAGGCACTGGTATATTTGATTTTGCACATTTAAATCCACATGGAATCTTACCATTGATCTTTCAGAATATCCAAACAAATGGCCCCAGTGACTGAGCTAATATTAGGATGCCATATTTTGGTGATAAACCGCACCTACAAGACAAGATAATTTTAAAAAACAGAAATGGTTATTAAATGCAATATGTAAGGAAGCATTTTATATGCACCATTTCTAATAATAATATATTTCTATATTATTTCTAATAATAATATAAAGAAATACTAATTTAGGAATTATCAACCTAAAAACAAAACTAAGACATGATACCACTTATTTCAGGAGGTTTCAAGTTTGCAAGGCCATTTGTTAGACAGAGCCTTGCTTTACTCAAAAACAGACTACCAAACTAAGTACTTAGCACCCTAAGTGCTTTCCCATACACTGTCATGTGCATATCCTTGCATCACATAACACCATTTAGAAATACCCTCCAGTAGTACCAGACTTTCAACACAAGCATGTAGTCAAATACAGACATAAAATTTCCAACATTGTAAGTGCTAGAAAGTCCACTCTTAAAGTAAACAAGTCCCTGAACTCTTAACATACACATGGGATCTCACTGTTCAGCTAAATTTTTGGTAGCTACAGATGTATTATAAGTATTTCCTTGGTGGATGCTACTACTTCTACAACCATCCAGTCTCATATGCACAAATCTCTTCAGAGAGCTAGATTACCTAACTCAATTACAATTATTTTTCTTTGCTGTTGAAAGGATCTACTTCCAGCATTCATTCACTGATCACGTCCATATTTCACACTAAAATAGTGTATTCATGCTCACAAAACATGGATTAAAAAAAAAAAAGAAATCAAGCTAATTTTAAGACAGCAAGAAATTTAAAAGCAGCATTTTCTTTTAAAAGTCTCAAAACCAAAAGCTGTCCTCTGAAAGAAGAACGTGCATGTCTCTAAAATTTCTCCTTCATTTTCAGGTTGTACTTTAACTGCCTTCTAGTGACTTTGACCTCTCTCTCCATTTCTCATCTCTACCTCCTCACCCCAAACTCCTGACAAACATTTACTTATAGTACAGATGTTTCAACTTTTGCTCCTGATCTACAAGCAAATCAGTACAGAGAACACATTATTTGTCAGGCACTACAGCAAAACACTGTACATATAGGGCTATAACAGAATCAGTGCAATCATGGTGTATAAATAGGTAAGACCGTAACAGTTCGGCTTTCCAGGACAGAAAATAAGAGATCATGTCAGCTGAGCCACTTATTAACCAGCTCAACTCTCTAAATCACTTTGAAAATTTAAAAAGCCATGTAAGTACTAGGTATTTTTTCCACAGTGAATGAAAGCTAACAATGGCTGTCAAAGCCCATACTGAACAAGAGAAAGAAATCTTTCAGATGAAAGGCAGGGCTAGACACAAGCAAAAAGGCCTCCAATTCAAGACTCCAGAACAAGTAGTAATATGCTACAGTGCGCTAAGCTTCTAACAGCTGTCTATAAGCTTTGGAAATGGAAACCACCAAGCCCTAAAGCAGCAATTAAACCATGGTCCACAGACCCACCTTTCAATGTCCATGACCTGTTTCGGCTCTCCTTATTTTAGCTCCTGCCAGAACACATGCAGATGAAAGAACCGAAACCAAAAGACATTTTCATTACGACTTTCTGTGTCTTTGGTTCCAGCCTCAAGGAACTCATTCAAAGGACAAGAGCCAAGGACCTAAGAACTACTGGCACCTCTCTCTTCCTCCACTTCTCCAGGTCCTCCCCAGTATTACATACCAGGGTGAAAACAACCAGGATCTAGGACACATTCTTAGTTCAAAGACACCTTTCAGACAAACAGAAAACCAATCAAGAAGCTGAGTCAGACAACTCAGGAAGGAGTCTGCTGATTCATCAGAAGCCACTGAAGAAGGGAATAAATCAGGGTACAGGAATATGCAGCTGCACATGGCTGGAGAGAACACTGTTCAGATTGATCCATTAAGAGGGAAGCGGAGTCACAAATTTAAAGTTTAGATACTTTAGATATTTCTAGATACTGTATCTAGAAAGATACAGTAAAGTTGAAAGGGCAGGAGTGGCTTTACCACAGCCATTTCTCTTGTCTCTCATACACATGGATATTTTATGCATTTCTTCAATAGAGTTGCAGTAGACCATCACATTTCTCTATTGGTTCTTCAAGTCCCACAACTACACCTCGCTATTATATTATTACTAGAAACTTGGTAGGTTAGATCCAAGACTCTACTAACTATAATGTATGGAGCTGATGAAATTAGAAGAATCAGTAATTACCTATTACAGCATTTCTTTCATGATATTGAGCGGGAGGGATGATAGCCATAGTTTTACTTGATGTAGAGAGTATGTGAAAACTGTATTTATTTTGCCAAAAAGAAATTACATAAGGATCAATAATAAAGCACAAGTTCCTCCCCAGAATCTGCCAGTTTGTACTTTAAGGAACAACCAGAGTGTACTTCTGACTGGATACAGCTATGCATCCTGCATTATTTCTACCTAAAGATGACAGCTCCAATGCCTTCTAGAGGAGAACAAAAAAAAAAAAAAAGGAAGATGGATACTACAAAGAGACTACACACCTAAGCAAGTAAATAAGAATACTCAAAAACAACTTGTTAGCCAAATTATTTTATCCAAAAAAGTGTTTACAGTACCTTAGGAGGATTAAATGGATATGTTTCTGGAATTTTTATCTCTAGTTGATACCTTCCACCTGCAAAAGACAAGAACAAGTTAGAAATTAAAAGAGCATTACTCAAGCTTAATCTTTCATGACAATAAAGCTTATGTTTCTAAACGGACAGGTTTTCAAGTCATTAAAATTTACTCAGAAGTACTGAGGATACTTTTGAACTTCACATATTTTATAAATAAATGCATATAAAGTGAACCTAATAAAGTCATATTTGCTTATGCAAATCAGAATCTGTATTTCTTAGGTATATTTAATGTGTACATTCTCCTATAGTTTCTGGTTTCCAATGTTGTAATTTCCATGCTCTATTTTACTAAAGTATCCCAAAATATAAACCAAATGTACCTCAAACAGATGAAACAATAGGCCACAGGAATATTAAGGCCAACCATGGGATATTACACTGGTTTGACTCTGTTCTGATACCTCATGCCAATAAATTTTCTTCAAATAACACAACTGAAATTAACTGTATTTCATTTTAAACTTTCTGGAACTGAAGAATGTTTGACTAAGTTGCTTAAGAAAAGCTCTAAAGCTCTCACGCTTTGGAGGGAAGAAAAAAAAAAAAAAAGGAGGCTCCAATATTATTTCCGCTATGTTTACATTACTGTCTGAAGTAGTTACTCCTATTCCAATTCTGCAAATGCTTTGACACGCTAGTACTATTAATACAGTTTGCAGGATTCCAACATGCAATAAAGGACAGTTTGAGCTTGGTGGACAGAGCCACCTTCTACTGCCCTTTTCTAAACATTTCTCATTTTTCTCTCCCATTTACAGTATCATTACCTGTGTCTGCTTCACTTACAGTTTTGTTAACATTCAAGTTTACTACTAATACTTATGTCTTGTGGAGCGATTTCAAACTATCTCTGCCTGCCCACTGAAGATCATTTGCCAGGCTGCAGTTTAATGACAATAAGAACAGTGTATAACAAAACTTATACACCATTTTAAATGTTTTGTTTTTACAGAAAATAAAGTATTTCTTCTCACTTGCAATTTGTTTTCTCATCCTACCGCTGCTCTTTCAGAAAGAAACCTCTTCCCTCCCTCAATATTTGTTATAACTTATAAATGTCCTTAAATTAAAGTTGAATTATCTGCAGTCTATTTTCTTTGGGATTTCAAGAGTGATTTACTCTGTTGCAAATTTCTCTATACAAAACCAGCTCCCTGATACTCTCAATAGATGCAGTAAGATTCACATGCAGGGAAAAAACTCAAAGGAATATTCTGAATGGTTATAGTCTATGGCGCCCTTTTATCTGTGCCACAATGCAGTTAGCAGCTAGTAACACCTCTCACTTTTAAAATGTAATCCAGTCTCATACACTATACCTGAAACTGGTACTTTACGCTAGTATCTTCAGCTGTTTTTTCTCACTTAATACTACAGTAACTTGAGAAGATTTAACAGAAAATACAGTAGAAGAACAGCTAATAAATCCACAACTATAATAGTTAATCTCTAAGCTGACTGCTTGTCTGCTTACAGGACAGCACAGGCAAACTATTTTTGAAGACATGTACATCAACAACAGACATTATGTAAGTTTGCTTTTCCTTTTGTCTGAATTGAAGCGTAATTCAGCAGCAATTTTCTCCTAAGAAACAGAACAATTACACTGTTCCTGGACTGCAAAAATTTATCAGTCCCTGGATGATTTTACTGTCACACCATTTAGTAAGGTAATATAAAACTTATCTTTGGGTATAACCATATCTTCTGCTTACCATTAAAACTTGCTTTTAAAAGACAGATTAATACAGTCTTCTGCATAGCTGGCTATTCAGCCACCATTTTTTTTTCCACCTCAAAACTGCAGGGACCAGTGAGTTGGTAACATTATTTATACAGTATTCTTGTCATGCACTGAAGTTTACAGCTAAAAATATAGGCTTAAAAACTGAAACTGCACAAACCTGGATATTGATTTCCTTAATACTACATTTAAAATGCAAGTGACTAACATACTAACTTCTGCGTGTCAATATTTCTGTGGATTTTTTTTTAAAGGAGTACGCATATGTATGGCTTTTTCATGACTATTTAATACTTGAGATTGAATTAAACAGTAATGGCAGAATCTTCCTTCTGTACTCCTACTGGAGCATAAGTCTCACAATAGAGTTAGAGCAAGGTTCAACTATTTTCCTTGAAGAAAAACTCTTCTTATAAATTTTGCAGTTACTGTGGCTCACGTGCAAACTTGGCTTGAAATGCACACCATGGTTACAGTGAGGTTAAAAAAAAAGAAATAAACAAAAAAACCAACATCCAGCCTATGTATTGAAAAGCTCGATTCAAGTAAAACTCAGGAGCCATTCATCTAGACTTTGAAAGGTCCTCTCCCCAGACATCCATGTTTTAACATGGGATGTAGATGTGCTTCAACTGGAGTTGTCTTACAATATTCTGACACCTGATCAATATGAGTTCACACTACTGACAGAAAAATAAAAGCTGTAAAATTTGTCAACAATAGCTGGCATTCTTCCTCTCAGTCATACTTAAACCAATGTCCCAACATCACCTACAAAAGAATTCTGCAGCAGCAGTTTGTTTTCAGATACCTCACCAACTGTGGTCAACAACAAATATTACTGTTCTTTCACTTCACAATGGTCCTAGAATTCCCTCCTGTATCATGGAATTGTCTGACCTGAACTACTACATTAATTAGCTTTTCCTCATAAAGCACTTCTTGCTGTGTCACTGTTCAGACTATAGATGACAGGAGGTCAGTCAGTAATTATGCAGCATGCATTACTGCATTAGTCATAAAATGTAAACTACACACACTGGCCAGCTCTTCGTAATTACCTAAAGGAATAAATGCACAAAACTATGTTACAGAAATATTAACGTTCCAAAGTAAATTACTTAAGTGTCAGGAAATGCCAGAAATTGGGCTGCTGGTAACTTTCATTTTGCTTCTTGGTGCATATGCCTTCTAGATTAAAGTAAGCACACAACCACATTACTTTTCTATGAGATCCCTGCCATAATCAGAACACATAATAGTTTTAGCCCTCCAAAAAGGATATTTACTATATGCTCCTCATTAAATGTACTCATATGTATGTAAGTACACATGCATTTCACATCAACAAATTCCCCACTAAGCACGTATTACTGATTTTTATTAGCAGAATTATGCTGAATACGTGAATACAGTGTTCAGCTTTTGAAATTTTGGTCTAACTGAATTATCCAACAACACACAGAACCCAGCTCTGCAGACAGGCATTCAAATCTTTTTTTACCCTCTTCATGAACTGCTATATAGTTTTTAATTTTCGTGACACGTGAATACATCTTTCATTTCAAATAACTTTCAGTGCATTCTCCAAAAAAAGGTCCATTTTATAATGCTGGCCTGGAGGAAAAAAAAAAATGGCGAGGTAACGCTGGTCTGGAGGGGAAAAAAAAAAATAAAAAAAAAAGACAAGCCGTGACAAACCAACTCACCCAAGTAAGATTAATTCTGTTCGAATGGAAAAAAAACCAAAACACCACACCTCCCTAAAACACCACTCTCCCCACACCAGTCAGATGTTTCCTCCCATGCAATTACTTAATTTTGCAACATCTTAACATTGGTATGTAAGACTTGGTTTTATAAGACCAACTATATTTGCAAAAAACTCTGTTAGACTAAACAGAATGATCTACTTCCAAATAGGTCACCAGCACGACTACACATGTTATGTCCACAGCGTAGTTCTCCTTTTAAATTGAAGACACGTTACAACCAGAAGAAATTATCTTCTTTCCAGAAATTATCTTCTATCAACTACACACTAGTGTCTCAGGAGTATAGTGAGACATGGAGGAAAGGATGGGGGAAATCATCATTATTTGCTAGACAGCAGAGGAACTCTGCGACTCAACTTCTGGAGGGGAACATCCCTACTATCACAGATGCTTCTATTTTTCTACCGTCTCCCTTCCAGACTCATTTCCTTTCTCCTCAGATCCTGACACCTACTCTTGCCCAGTATTCTCCATTGTCAACCTCTGTTAGGCCGTTTCCTCATCCTTTATCTGTCCTGGGCCCCAGCAGGAAGGTGAGTGGGCACTGGGGAGACTCTCCCAGTCCAATGCTGCTGCACCAGCGGCTCCTAGCCAGGGGAAGCAAATCACAAGGGATGCCCTCCTTTGTGAAGATGCACCAACCAGATTTTCATCAGTAGTCACTAAGGCTTTCAAATGCACATACACCTACACCTTACACAATAATTTTCATATATTTTCCCCACTTGATGAGAATTTATTTTTCAAAACAATGACAAACATCACATGTCTGGTCTCTGGACAAAACTGAAGTCCTACTCTTAGCTCCAACCCATGGAGCAACAAGAGGAATTGAAAACTTGGAAAATAGTTTTAAATTTCCAACAAAACAATTTATTTGCCTGTAACATTCCTTGAGACATTTTTGTTTACTGAAGTTCAAATTCAAATTAAAGTAGATACCTGGCATGGAAAACTTGAATATAACACCATTTAAAAATAACAAAAAATTTAAATAAATAAATAAACTCCTCATTTATCATCAAGGAACTCTAATAGGAAGTATGTCTGCCAGCTCCATATACATTATACACAAACAGAAAGTTTACAAGTACCAGCACTATTGAGTAATTTGGTACTTCTGATGAAGTATGCTATCTTAACTTCTGTGAAAGCTTCTGTGTGTAGTAAGTTATCTTGCTTTTTCCAGACTGAAGAGATGCATGATTACTGACACTAGCTTTCATAAACAAGGAAGTCAATAAGGTGTAATTTTTGAAGAGAGCAACAGACATTAAGCTGTACTGTAGAGTCCCCCACTCCAGTATAAATTAAGTATCGGGACCCATGGATGGCCAAAATTAATCCCAAATTTAACTTCCAATGGCATCTGTCCTTGAGATAGAAAAATGCCACGTTTTGAATGACCAGCACATTAGATCACAGAAATACACGTACAGTTACATTAAATTCTGAAGATGTTCCTTGATGCTTCAAGGCTCTGGAGCTTAAACTGTCAACACTGTAAATGTTATAAAGTCAGCATTATCCAAATTACAATGCGATTAACATCTGTAAAATAACCTTTGATATAGAATAGTCTTTCCTACCGTAGAAAAAAAATTGTCTTCAGGCAACACAGAAGTTGAACTATTTTTCAAGCTTAAAATTTGTATTTTTAAAAATCAGACTATTTTAAAACACGTAGTTCTAAATGTTTATGCTGTAAATTAATTTTACAAACAAAGCATCTCAAGACACATGATCTGAAGTGTACAAAGATTGCATACACAAAAACATTACTTGCCTTCATATGGTGTGTCCGGAGGTCCTGCTATTTCTCCTCTTAATTCTGTAAAATTCTCATCTACAAGATCTACTTTAATTTGATTTTTGCTCGTCTTAAAAATAAACAGAGAAACAAAGAGTCATAAGTAAGCATTTGACATACAGCTTTTCCCCAAAATATGGTATTTGAAATTTTTTGAATAGTAGTTTGTGAGAATATATAAATAAAAATTTAAAAATATAGTAACCTAAAGTGAATATCTATCTTCCAGTTGGAATTTTACTTCATTAAAAATAGACTATTTGTGAAGCATTAAAAGTTTCAATATTGTTTCTACTATTACTAAAATAAGCAAACCAACCCAGCAATAAAAATATAACTTTAGATATTATAAGTTGATTACATTTTAAAAAGACCATGATCTTTCAAATCAACTATGAAGTCTACATACCTTAAACTATAAAACCAATTTAACCAAGTTACACACTGGGTTTTTTTTTTTTCTTGTTTAGAGCAAGTTAATTAGTAATAGACATGATTGTCACTTTCACTGGAACACAGAAAGACTTCCCCAAATAGATCACTCACTATTTTTAAACAATATGATGATCTAAACAGAATACTGTAGTCTTGTTTAAGATCATGTTTATCTTTAATATTTAGGTGTAAGGCACAATTTATTTATACACTTGAATTTCATTGTCACCTCCTCAACATTTTCACACCCCATATCAACTTGCCTACAAAATAAAAACACTGTATTTTGATACTGAAAAAAACCATATGTTTTCCAGAAACTGATTCTCAGAAGTGTTTAGCCAGAGATATTCGTTCCATTGAATTTGCTTTCCAAGTCCAGAGAGCAGCATTAGTGAAATTCATACAAATCCTCCAGTCAGGAACTTTTTTTGGGAGATGCAAAGCAGAATCTCCTTTTAGAAAGACATACCATGAAGTTTAATTACAGGTTTGTCCATTTTTCTGCTTCTGTATACCATGCTCACTGACTGCAACACAGATTTCCTGAATCCTGTTTTTTTTTTTTTTTTGAGAACTTATACCATCTTCCCAGATCCTTTAAAATTGTTCCAACTCTAGTTCTACGCCAAAAAACCCTGAGCAGCTCCGTTTCTCCTTCAGAGTAAACCTGACAGGTCAGAAAGAAGAGTTAAGACAGATAAAGCTGATGATTACCATCAACTGGTTCTTGGATCTACCAATGATGTGAATGAACCATTAAGGACAATGAATTCACTGAACAACAGCTGGGAAATTATCTCTACTTCCTTCTTGTAGAGGTTCTATAGATTCAGTCTTCCCCACCAAAGAGGGTGCTCTTCTGAGCAGAGATGTTTACAATAGAAACAAAAATCCAAAGTTTAAATAAAAGTTTCACCATGTAAACAACTCTAATTAAAAGTTTCACTAAATTAATCCAATGGTGATTTGGGAGCTTTTTACATCGAGAGTTACACATACTTGTCCTTAAAATTTAGGTGAATAACCTTCAGCCCACACAAATGAGGCAGCATCTGCAAATGCACAGTTGAGATGAAATCCTGCACTTCAAAATACAAAGATTCACCCATGCTACAAATTAAGAACGCACCAGGCACCTCCAAAATCAAAAGCCAGTATTTAGTAATGGTTCTGTTTTACTGATTTATATCTATAAACTAGCTTTTTGTTTTAAGCTCAGCATCAGATCTTAAGTTGTCTTCCATGACCTTAGCTAAGACAGGAAAGGAAGACTTAATAGAACTGATGAAATATTTTTTTAAACATATTTTAAATTTATTTTCTTTCCTGCAGGAAACTCCCTCTCTGAATCCAAACTCAAGCACAAGCAACACATTTCTCTTGCAAGCTTCCCAACCCCAAGTTTTTTTTCCCTCAGTATTCCAAACAGCAGTTCCTTCTACCACCTCACAACTGTTAAAAGCTTTCTAAGCTACAATTTAGGTAAAGTTACTATTACGCCCCCCCCATGACAGAATTGTTTCCCAGCTTCAACATTTCTTCATATCTCTAGTATTTATTTCCCTCACAAAATATATGGTATATATAACAGTTACCCTTTTCAGCATTAATTTTGCTCTGAACATGCTAAAATTTTAATCCTGCCATACTCATTTATTAACATTTTCTCCACTCTGTGTCCCATGATCACCTTACTAGCCCTGCATAAATGAAGCTAGATGAAGTCTCAGAATCTGTGCCACGAACACTCCGTTGCACTCACCGAAAATACATCACAACCAGCATAACCTAAGATCAAATTTACCACCTTCGGTGGCAGCATGACACAAGGTTCAGGCCAAGTGACAGAGTCCCAGCAAGGCTTCCTATGGAAGGTTTCGTCTTCTTCAGCGAGCGCACTGTGCTTTCAGTAGTACGGCCGCTCTGCTTTACCTCCTAGTTCACAAAGCAGCATATTGGTTTAAATAACCAATACAGTTATCAAGTCACTAAAATTACCTGCTCTGGTAATGTCTGGTAATGCAGTCATTCTAAGGTCTATTCAGTTTCTCCTTCTCTCCCTCTGCCAACTTCTAAGCTCCTGTCAACTTCACCTGGGAAGCTCCAAGTTGACAGCAGGAGTTCTTGTTCTTTGCAAGCAAACCCGTAACTTTCCATCTTGAAGACCGAATCAGTATTAAAAGGGATGAAATTCAATCATAAAATCTATGGCTAACCCATACTGCAACTTGCTTATTTTCTACTTAGCATTTAAGTTTTCTTCATTGCCCTGCGCACTGTTGGAGCAGCCTCGATATTCACCTTCATATTCCCATTTCAATTAGTATCACACTAACTGTTTTTCACAAGTCCTTCCTGACTCCATAAATTTGGTAAAAACAAAACACACATCCATCCTATCCCTAAGCTCAGTTTCTTTCAAGAGTCAGTGATCCAAGTCCCCCTGTTTGAGATCACTACTTTTTTTACTACAGCTGTAGCCATCTCCATAGCCTTATTTCCTTTGTACAGAACCTTGAGGAGAAACGGCAGGCTGCATTACACTGTTTCAGTGTAAACATTAATTTAATTTCGAGTTCATGCTTAAATTCTACCATGCCCTCTATATAACAAATGTTTTTTTTTTATTCACATAGCTGAAGAACCTTTTTCACGCTATTCTGATAGTCTTCTCAAGGTGCAACCCAGCTTGACCTTGCCAATTCTTGCTTTTTCCTTCATCCCTAGAGTAATAACTAATATTTAACTTCACTAAAGTGCTTATTCATCCAATTAAATCTGGAGTGTTTTCCTACAATATTTTCCCTTAATGAGGATCACATAGGATAAAATCACTTAATTTTAGCAGTTCTAACAGAATAAATCCCTGGCCTCCACCATAATCATCTGAACGGTCTCTAAAATGTTACCACCAGCAGAGTTCTCCAAAAGAGTTCCTCTGACAACAGTGATCTTAGCACAGAATTTATGAATCAACTTGTGATTTCGCAACATAAGTTAATTTTCCAGAAGCAGTTCTTCTACAAAGACCTAATTACACTTCTATACCAAGTCTAAAATAGCATCACCTCCTGTTGATTCAGTGACAATTTGGTGACTAAATCACCGGGCTAGCAATTCCTGAAATATCTGGGCCATGCCATCACTAGAAGCATTTATTTCCATAATCTCAAAGAAGTTAAATTCTGTAACACCAGCTTTCTCACCAACACGAAAACACTCCAGCAACACCAAAATCCCTTTCTAGGAGTCTACAAATCCAACACTACACCAGCAGAACTTCCCACCATCACATCTGAAAATTATTTTGATCAAGACCAACAAAAAAAAAAAAAAAAAGAGAAAGGAGTGTTAATGAACATATTACACAATGCACGATGCCATTCCCTCATCTTTTTTTCTTCATATTCTAGTCGGATTATCCATAGTCTTTTTTCCTTTTTAAACAGATCTTTTGCTTCATGCTAGGGCTCTAGTCAAAAGATTTGTCATCTTTTTGACCAGGCCAACTGCTGAGACTGTTTATGCATTGCTATAGTCATGCTCACCCAATTTTATTCTGCCTTGTGGAGATTAAACCCAAGTATGGAGATTCAACTAAAAGCATGATGCAGAAAAGTTGGGAAAGATTCATATAAGGCACTTTCATCTGTTACAAACCCCTTATCTCTAAAAAAAGAACCCCAAAGGAATCAATCCTTCATGAAGAGTCATTCTGTGAGCATCTCCTGAAGATTGGATACTCAATCCCATTTATCACAATAGCTACTGATCGATAATATTTTGACTTGTCTTTGCCTGCCTCCTCTTAAAAAAAAGTAATCCAGAATTACACTGCCTTGTTTTGTATTTATCTTCCTTGTATAGAACACACAACCCACTCCAGCAGAAACTTTGAAGAGTAAGTTCTGCCACTGTGAAGACTTTATCCCACAAGTCTTCTCCAATTCCACTAAAATCCTTTCAGAGAACAGCTCTGGACCTTGTAAGATTACTCTCAGCAGACAACAAGCTCTTCTGTTCTTTTTATTTACCGTGTCCTGCAGGCCTTAACAAGGAGTCCCTCAATAGAGGGGGCTGCCTTCTTTCTGCAGTTAACCCACTCTTTCTCCTGAGCCTTCCATACCATCTCCTCCTCTCTCCTCCAATCTGCCTTTGAAACACTTATTTATGTGTTATTCATGGCCTATTATCCTCTTCACTAGCCTAGTACCTCCACTCTTAAAAATCAAAGTTTTCCTTCACAGAAGATAAAAAGCAAAAAGAGACCCAAGACAAAACTATAACATAGCAACATTACAGGAGTACATTAAGACAAGGTGATAAAATTGCACTGTTCTTCTAAACATTCCCCCCCCATTTACAAATATATATATATTCCAAGTTAAATCTTGAGATAAGTCTACTTCCTGAAGACTGAAGTCAATGAAATTACCTTTTTTTTTTTTAGAAGTAGGAATTCCAAATGCATAGGAATTTTTTAGGCTTTCCAAAAAGCCTCCAAATTCTACAGTTATTTTGAAAGTAGGCTATCAGAAAAAAAAGTTAACCTCAAGTAACATCAGAGCTGGCAATATATGAATGGATACTGGTAGGTTTAAGCAAAAATGCAAGAATAAGATGTTTTGGGGACTTGGGGTTTTTTTTGTTTGTTTGTTTGTAATTTTTTGATTTACATTGCCAGCAGTTTTTGATCTCTATATTGAAACCCCTTAAGTGGAAGAAAAAAAAAAACCAACCCCCTCAAAAGTCCCTCACACTGTCACCATGTAAGTCACGGCTACAAAACACATTATAAACTTAATACCAGATGATGTCATACAACAAAGAAAATGTTGACTGAGGTCAAAATTGGTCTAGAACCAACCAGCTCTACTTACTCCCCCCCGACATTATCTTAACATTAGACCTTTGATCCCTGCATAATAAAATTACTCTAAAGAAATATAACAGGCCAAATTTTCCATTATGCATCCATGCTGTATTTTAAAATGTTGTGGTCAGAATGAAACAGGAAGTGAAATTATTTAGCAACTTAGTTATTATCAATATTAATAGCTTCAATTCAGCATGTTCCTTTCTTAAAAGGCTAAAATAATGTCAAAATGAATTATAAGAATTTATAAAAACAAAACCCAACACAAGCAAACAAAAAGAACATCATGTTTTAAATAGAATTAGATTTGGAGTTAAAAACCCAATGGTTACTTATGAATAACTCTGTGTATAAAAAAAACCCAAACAAAATCCTGCTATTCCATATGCAATTCACTATCTGCAGTCAGATTTTTATAGGTTCTGGAACATGATTTTCCTCCATCTTAAGGGAAATATACTCTATACCTGATAAAGTACTACTATTTTATGTTAATCTATTTTGTTTTTACAAAAAATAACTAATAGAAAACTCTAGAAACATAGGTATATTTTTTAAAAAATACCCAACAGAAAAAAGTTGTAATAAAAGCAGCTAAGTATTAAAACTCTGTAACCATTTAGTACTTTAAGACTAACAACTTACATATTAAGGAAAAGTTTTAATAAGTGACAAAAATGTTAAAGAATGTACATGCTAAGATTTCAGCAAAGATTAAGGAATAAATCAGAAAAATTTCTCCAGAGTTTTCTCAACCATGAACAAAGTCCACTAGCTTGCGAGAGGGCGTGCACTTAAAATGTTTTCCACCACTAATTATTTCCCAATCACACCAACAGAAAAAAGTATTTTTATTTGTCTTTCTTTCAGAGAGATTTTTTAAATTATTGTTTGATTCCTCTATGAGGTAAACTGGCAATAAACACTTTTTAATCTACCTAAAATCTAATCAAAATTTAGTTACTTTAATACAGCTATGACTTACAAAAGTAGGTAGTTTTGAACATCCAAACATTTTATACTGACGCTGTAAGGATCGCTATTTAATAAGCCAAATTAAGTAAGAAATACTTCACCCTAGTCTGAAGCCATGCTAGCAAAATTAATCTATGGTACCATGAACTAACTAGCATCTCATAAAACTCTTCTTACCCTTCCGCCCATGTTATATTCTACCACAACAATCCTACTCTGCACCAAAATCTGGCGTGAACATATCCCAAGAGAGTTACAGAAAAAGATCATCTGATTGATTATCATAATGAAATCCATATAATGCTATTTTTGCAAAAGGCCATGAGTACTCTAAGTCAACAAACATGTTGCGCAGAAAATTCCAACCTTTCAGTAGCAGTTTAATCCATTAAACAATTATTTAAATTAATAACTTCAAAAACAAGCCCAAGTTCATTCTTATCCCATTTACCAACTCCTTGCAAATTTGTGGATAAGTATTCAAATTTTGTTTTGCCATAATTGCCACATTATTTGCTCACACCATTTTGCTATGATACCATTAACTCTCTCAACTTAGTCCAAACAATTCGGCTCTCTCCACTTCACTGGTGTGCCAGAAAGGGAGGATTCTAACAAAAGCCCACCTTTTTGGCTGACAGGTCTAAGAAGTCAACCACCAGCCACCCCCAGGCCTTACTTCTTGTCAAATCAGCACTCTACCTTCTTAAACCTTTGCTACCATGGAGTAGCTCAGGATAAATACATTGCATCCGCATCACTCTTTTGCAAGAAATGGGAAAGCAGCAAAAAGGCAGGATCTACCACTGTACTCAGAAGCAAAGTGCAGGACACTGTCCTACAGCAAAATGGCAAACTCAGCTTCAAAAATACTGAGGTCTGTAAAATTATTGATTTTTTTTTCCCCCCTTGTCACAAAAAGCTACCAAAGCAAGCGGGTATGGTTCAATACTTTGGAGGTATTCCTTCAGACTCACTCCAGTTTAAAAGCCAGAATCAAGTGCATCTCCAGAGCCCTAAAAAACTGAAGCTTGTCATTATTAAGAGAAGAAGCTAAAATGTCACATAATTACCACAGTCATGGCTATCAGGTATATACACACCGCACTATCAGTTGAGATCAGTAGCTCACATTTGCATTCTCAGAGAGAGAGCTCTTGCTGACCTTCAATGCACCAAGCAACGCTCATCTGTGAGACAATCAAAAGTTTGTGACAGGGCAAGGAGAAGAGAAGAAACAAGTCTGTCCAAAGCACATTAAAGAGCCTTTTTCCTAGATAAGGAAAGGTCAATACAAAGAAATGCATTTTCTTAAAGCGCTCCCATGTTCTTTGACTCTACTAGCAATTTCACTCCTGAAGTTTTTCCACATTTCAGATTCTATTTCATCTCACTGTATTCACATGCATTTTCTAGAGTTACATGTGATATAGTAAAAATTTGAGATTATTTTTGCACCCTTTTTTTTCATTTACTGATCAATATGCTACGTTAGTAATATGTAACTTGTATCTTAATATATCTAAGGAGCTATAAATATGAATACCATGTGAATTCTGCAGTATTGGTAATAGACTCAGACTAGAATTCTCGTATTTTTCACAGTTTTACTTATTAAATGCATTGTGGTAAGATTCTTTAATAAACTGTCTTAACAAGAGACTAAACCTGTGCCAACCTTAAAATTCTGTATTATTATGAGCGTTTACATATAAGAACAATAATGAGGTGAAATTTTTTCCTGCCCAAGATATTTCTAATATTAAAACCATCTTCATTCTGCAAGAGTTAGACCTAGAGCATCTTTAAGTTTCACTAAAACTATTTACATTTAAGGCATCTAAATACCTATTCTTGCTAACGCTTAGCTGTTAAAATATCACTCTACCAAATAAGAGAAGACTGTATTTCCATGCCAACTCAAGCCAGTCTAACAGCTGCCAAGGTCCTACTTTCCTCCTGGTCCTGGTAGGACTAATGTAAAGGAGGGGGCAAGTTGTTCACACAACTGCATGGCAAACACCTGAACGAAAACGATCTTTCATTTTAACCCAATTCCCTCATTTGATTCACTACAAACACTGCAATAAAGAGAAGGAGCAGAAAAGTGGGAAGAGGACAGCAAACTGCAGGAGGAAGGTGACACTGCTTCTTGGCACTGCCTTAGGACAACTTAAAAGAATTTTGAAACTTCAGCTCCAGTGCCTGTCTAAACTATTTCTGACAAAATCGTTGCGTCAGTCACGGGCACGCAGAGGTGTAAGTGACACAGCTCTGCTGGCATCAGCCCTAAGTACAGTTATACAATCATTGCCTGTCTCACTAAGGTATAGTGTGGTTAAACTGGTAAGGCTATGCCACAAAAGCTGTGTACATAACAGCATACTGATAGTCCTGTACTTGTTGGTGTAAGGGCCCCTACACACTCATAAGCTATGCCTATGTTTAACTATGCAAGATATTTACAGTACCTAGGAGCATTAATTGTGGGCAGGAGTTGCCCGAACTTGAGTGCCACTGAGATACTAAACATCAGAACAGGCACAGTGCAAGGGATTCCCATTTTGGACAATCCAGTTCAGGAAAGCCTAAATGAACAAGCCATTTTGCAGGAATGCTGGATGCATTTTCCCTATCTTTTTATGCACAGTTCTGTCTTTGATGCACAGTTCTTGTCTCTGAAACAACTGAAAAACCTTGCAGATAAAGGATGTTTTAATAATCAATTTGAACCTCACTTTGAATTAGTCCTTCTATGAACACACAAGCCCATGCGAGGCAGATTTTGCAGTCAGTTCTGTAAGTCTACCTACCCTACTTTGGTTGCTAGTAATTCTATATATAAAGGAATCACAGGATTCAGCTCATTTTAAATCGAGTATGCTAATTCAGTCACAGTCCCACAGTTTGAAGACATGTAGAAATAGCTCAGAACAGTTATTCTGTACCAGCTTCCCATATGGACACCCTTATTCCAAAGTGGAAGGGCTTACCTAAACACCATGAAGGCTTTAGGAGATTCCAGAAAGGCAGCAAATACAACCCAGCTACCAAGGTTCCATTTGTATATGCTGACTTATTTCACAGTAGCCTCCTGTACTTGAACGCATCCTAATATAGCAAAAACTTAAAAATACTTTCTCACAGTTCACTTTCAGGTAAAAATAAAAAGTGATATATATTTGGCTTGAACTAAACTAAAAGGAAAATATGGACTAATGCATTTGTGGGTTTTGGGGTTTTTTCTCCCCTTCATTAAACACTGCACAAAATGTATTTCAGAATCTGGACGCATGTCACCTTAAACCTCGATTTTCAAAATAACTAGACTTATACAATCATTAGTCATTCCTTTCCCAATGAACTGTTGATCTTACTGGCTAATAATGAATAGACATGATGAAATAATGAACACAAATTAGTTTCCTATGTGTCTTGTGACAACAGACAAAGGTAGACAGGATAACCCTTATTAACATTCCAACAGAAGAATGACACACAGTATGATCTCAGCCCTCTTAAACATCAGCATAGCCAAATTGGAGTTATACTGTTTGACTGACTCGAGTTTTATGGTGTCAACTAAAGCATAAGCATTGAATAAAGCTTCTTCTGTAGCCAGGGACATTCACAGCATCGCTCTCCTGTGCGGACACTTTGAAGACTAGAAAGGGGCAATCCATGGCCTTAAGACAATTCTGTTACAACATACCAGAAAAACAGACAGGGATCTGGTCCTCAAACAAGGTTATTTTTGCTGCTCGCAGAGGTACTTTATTTAATATGCAGATACCATTTTATGAAATACCCAATTCAAATATTACAAGTATTAACACTGATAAAATCTGAAGGGAAAATACTAGATAAGTCAGGAGTGCAAAAGTGGACTACATCCCTAGAGTGCCTTATAGAAAACTATTTCTCAAAATTTACACTCTTTGCCATAAAAGAACTAAATTACTTATTTTTATCTAAATTGCAGCAAAGTTTTACCTAGTTTGTCAGAGACAAAAAGATAGTCTGCATAATGTTTAACCAAAAACATATTCTCAATACTAGCAGCAATTATTAGTGTAAAAGTGATGAAGTATAGTAATGAAAACAATCCTTACTAGAAGTATGAAACAAGCCAGAACTGTTTAACAGGAAAATAATTTAAGAACTACACTAAGTACTTGCACTAGTTTAACGCAACTGAAAGACCATCAGACAACTCAAGACTGGACTGTTAACCAGCACATTCTTCCAGTTTATAGTTACACAGATTTACTATGATAAAACGTTAACTTTATTTAAATTTCATACTGAGTAAAGTGAACTAACCTTAGGACTTGTACACTTCTTTCCTATTAAAGCCAAACTCCTGGAAACAAGCACAGAAGAATGAATGGGAGACTGGGAAGGTTAAAGGATTGACTAATTTCTACTATCCCTTAGGTTCCATGAAAAGTTGTGGTTGGAGGGTACCAGCTGGTAGCTGCAGCCTGACCCTTAATCCTAAACTGACTAACCCAGTCTTGTAACCAGTGACTGCTCTCTTTCCTCAAGTTTTTAAGAGATTACCAAAGACAACTAAATGAGCCTGACTCCAATGGAGCCCAAGTTGGTCTTTTTCTTGTTTTCCACTTACTCCCAAAATCCCAGAATTCTGCCAACTGATATGTAGACCGTTCACTAGAAATTTGGACTCAACCGGATATACATTAACATAAAAAAATGCCATTAGCTGAACACAAGAACAAGTGGTATATCTTGCCCTCCCTGCACAAATACTCACACTACTAATACTTGGCCAACTCATAGGTCTGGTCAAATGATCATTAATGTTATATGCTAAGTATTTTGAACCACAAATTTAAGTAATATTCATAATACTAGTGCTTATTCTATCTACATAATACTGTTCTGACATGCAGAATGCACTATATTCATACAACTTGAAAAACAGCTACATAGTTCAGATAAACAAGCATAAAACTACAAGTAAACTAACAATTCAGAAAGATCACCTTAAAGTCAGAATAATAAGTAGCTTTCTTAAACCATCCTAGTAAACATATTCTGGTTTGAGCCAACTATTCTTCAGTTACCTAAAAAGTGACTTACAGACAAACTCGTTTGAAGGCAAAGATCTACAGATCCATTCTGCCTTATTTTCCAGTACAAACTGGAAGATATAACCAAACACACCACAGACAGAATTAGGAAAAACCAAAGATGCACAGTAATGGCATTTCAGTATCCTTTTTATATAATTACAGGAAACAGGTCTAAACCTTGCCATGCCTAAAATCATAGGCATGGCTTGAAATACACAGTAGACAAAATTCTTTTTGGCAATGTACAAAGGATCTCGCAAACCATAATGCTGAAGTTAAAATGATGTCCACAGTTCAGAGAAATGCTGCTTAAAGAAGCATTATGGATCCCACATCTGTTTGATTTTCAGGGTTCCAACCCAGAACTTGTTCAATCTAAAAACCCCTGACAGCTTTGTATCTACCAGAAAAACACAACCTCTGATTTGGAGACAAAGAAGATTCATTATTGTCTTGCAATAGTGGAAAATTCTGAACTAAAAAGTCTACTTCAACATTCTTCAATTTGTTTACAGGGGAAATTTTTACCAGGTGGGGCAACAGAGCTGGAGCCCCTCTCTGTTTCCTTTCACAAACAGAAAAAACACAGTAACTAGAAATATAGAATCAGGTAGGAAGAGACACCTGCTTAGCCTCTAGTCCTACCTCCTTCTCAGAGTGGGTCCAAAAAGAGCAGATTGCTCAAGAACTTGTCTAGTTAAGTTTTTAACATCTCCAAGGATAGAGATTCCAGTCTTGCTGGTTAATCTGTTTAAAAGTTTGACTATTATCATAGTAATTTTTTTCCCCAGTATCTAGTCAGAATTTCCCATGTTCCAACTTATGTCTGTTGCCTCTCATCCTAATCCTGTCCATTTCTGAGACAAGTCTGGCTCTTGTCCAGAGCCCCTCATTAGGTATTTGTGGATGACAGAAAGACATCCTTTTGAACAGGTCTCTCAGCAACATCAGCATCTCACCCTCTCCTTACACATCATGCATTCTGGTCCCTTAGCCACCTTCACAGTGTTCTGCTGTGCTCACTCGAGTATATCAATGTCCTACACTGGAAAACCCAAAACTGGACACAGTACATCAGATATGGTCTCATAGCATGGAACAGAAGCAAGGGATCACTTCCCACAGCCCACTGACTATATTCTTGCCAAAGCAACCCAGTATGTGGCTGGGCTGCTTTACCACAAGAGCTGAATCACAACTTGCTCTCCACTGGGTCATGCAGGTCTCTTCCTGCTAACCTACTTTGTTTCCAGTCAGTCTCCAGTACTCGGTCTGTATGTACTGATATACGGCATTATTTCTTCCCAGATGCAGAACTTCATACCCACCTCTGTTGAACTTCAAAAGGTTCCCGTCAGCCCATTCGTTTCTTCACCCTACTAAGATCCCTTTGCATAGTACCCTTCACTCCAATGCACTGACACACTACCACTTCATCATAAACAAGACTTCTGAGAGGCTGAACAGAGATTGGTACCAATATAATGATGTCAGTTTAAAAGTTCTCATCTTTTCGCTTTTTAATTAACTAGGCACTCTGTAGCTTCATTCACACAAACAGTCCCACTGCACCCACTCAACTTCAGCTGACTTCAATGAGACTATTCTTACGAATCTAAAGTTAAGTGTAAGTCCTAGCAGAAAATGGACACTGTTTAAAAAAATCTGTTGCTGATTCAGGAGCCATAACAGAACAACTCTCATTCTTATATATCTGCATTGGTTCTACATGACAAATGGGAAGAAAAACCAGCATCCACAATTTCTAGCAGGTCCTTCTAGTAACACTAAAGCACAATTACTATTGTAAGTTTCCATCTTCAACTTCTAGCACCCAAAGACTGCCCAAATATAAACAAACCAAAGTAATGAAGTTTTTCTGAGTCTGAAGATTAAATGCTTAAGACTTTTCCATATAGCAAGAAAATTTCAAAAGTGCCACTTAGCATGTTATTATGGACTGACACAAACCACAAGACCACTACAGGCAATGATAAAAGCAAACACCAGAGCTACTGACTAGAACTCTAAATGCCTAAGAAAGTACATGAAATGGCAGACTACTGTTACCTTTCCCTTCTCCCTTTCTCCTGTAGATCACAAAAACACATAGCAGACTCCAAAACAAATACCTACTTCCTTCTTGGAAATGAAGTACTTCATATTTGGCCATTAACCTACTGTCTCTGCTTGAATGCTATTTTGGATTCAAGCAAGTAACAAATTTTAACTGCTACTTCAGATATCTGCTCATGCAGATATTCATATTCCTAACTGCACTTGAGTTTAACTTATTTCCAGCTCTATCTGGGTTTACCTCTTATGCAGATAAACCCCTGCCTCTTGATATTCATAAGAGAAGAACATTTTGTGGTAGAGATATCAGCAACTCTTTGTGCTAGGAGGAAGCTACATCTCCCAATGTGTTACCTTCAGTACCAGAGTAGTGGTTTCATTCTCACTTTCAGATGGCCAGAAAACATATCACATTCCTACATGATAAAAGAAACTGGATGGTCAATTAAACATTGAACCCTTCAATGTTAGCATAATATAATTTCTTCAAAGTGTAATTCCAATGCTCTATTAAAATACGCAAACAAGTCACACAGCTTGAGTTGCTCAAGATCAGTCAGACAGGTGATAGGAGAAGAGTAAATGGCCTCACGTTGCACCAGGGGAGGTTCAGATTGGAGATTAGGAAAAATGTTGACGTGAAAAGGGTTATAAAGCCTTGGAATGGGCTGCCCAGGGAAGGGGTTGAGGCCCCATCCCTGGAGGTATCTAAATGCCAGGTTGACATAGTGCTTAGAGACATGGTTTAGTGATGGTTTTTGTCAGAGTGACGTTGATGGCTGGACTAGATGATCTTGAAGGTCCCTTCCAACCTGGACAATTCTGTGTGATTCTGTGATCGTTTAACATACTTTATGAACTACAACCACTTCTCAGCATCAGTCTTTAAGTGACCATGAGATTTTTCAATGTTTCTATTAATTGTTAAATGCCAGATTCTTCCTCTCAGAAGATAGCTGCTTATAAACAGAGAGAAGGTAAGGACTTGGCTACCCACTGCATCATTTTAGTAACTATTCTGAAATAATGCCAGCCAAAAGTCTTCTCCCACTTATCAGAAGTGGGATATTATTCTCCCTCCACCTATTTATTGGTTTCTCCATCATGCTGCAGCCTCATGCCTTTGTTCAAAATGTTTTGTGGCTTTAGAATTTCAGCCCATAAAATCAACAAGATAACAGATTAATGAAATGACAGAACAAGAAAAAGAGATAAAGTTGAGCAACTGATGTCTTCCCTAGACTAGGATTTGCAGTATGGTCTGGTTTAATGTACTGCTTACTCATTGTAGAATTTTAATACAAGCATAGTACAGAACCCTTACCACATATTTAACTAAACAAGTTACTACCTAGACTAACTAAACAGCTTCATCTTTGTTAAAGATGTGGTATATCACCTAACTTAGAATTTTAAAGCTTTTTCCCCACACACAAAGGGAAAAAAAGTTTTATTTAAATGGCACTTCGGAGACAATTCCTGGCAAAGAAATTGTTGTTAGTTTCATGTATTTAATTCAAATATTAGAGACATGCAAAGTTACAAGGGTCTCTCTTGAATACACAATATTCCACTTCTTAAGTTAATGTGTAGAGCTTATGATAAAACTAGAAATGATAAAGCCAAGTAAAAACACTTCTGTTGCTCAAGTGTGAGACTTTAAATGCTTTTTCAAAATAGGCAAGAAGCCCCAGATTGAACTTAAAAACCCTAAAACTCCCTCATCTCTTATCCGTAAACCAGCAAGCAAGATAAAGTCTAAAATTCACATTGTAGTGATTTCCCAGAAATGCCAAGGAAACAGAAAGCGCTAAAAATATGAAAAGTATATTTAGTCATATGAATAGCAAAGATCTATAGCATCCTTGTCCAAGGATCCATAAATCCTTACCCATAGCAAGGATAAACACAGTTTTCACCATGCTTCCTTCACTGAAGGAAGTGAAATTTGGTGCTTCCAAAACATACTTCAAATGCAGAAGAAATAATTAATTGCCATCCAGCTGCTCCCTTTTAAAACATTTCTGGTTCCACCACTGTATATCAGCCCAAAGGCGAGTACTAGTACTAGAAGATGAGAGAGAACAAACTTCCTATGTACTTTTTCCAAGTGTGCCTGCCCCTTCCTGTAAGCATTTGTGCTTGTACTGCATCTGCAAGGAAACAGCGGGGCTGCTCTTCATGTTCAGGTGTAACTTAAAGCATCAAATCAAGAATAACTTAGGTGCAGGTAACGTGAGCCACTTGATTTGCCTTCAGAAATGGACTTAAAACTTCTAAATAACAAATTTAGCATCACCATCCATGAAAATGTTTGGCTTTTTTAAAAGAAACATTGTTTAATAATCATTTCAGTACACAAATCACAGAAAAAAAATGACATTTTTTTTTTATCTGTGATTCGCAGTATTTAGTTATACCTCCATTCACCATCTTGCTCTATACGTTTTCATGCTCAGTGGCACTGACACCATAGTTTAACTGCCTCTGAATATACAAACATTCACAGAAAACCTTTGTTTGCAACTTAGACAATCATTGAGTAATGCTGACATTTTGCATCCAAGACAGCGGAGTTGGTATATTTTGTAAACGGAAATTTTATACATACCGGTATATCATTATAACACTCATACGTAGCTTGCTATTGGCAGGAAAAAGAATATCAAACTCTATTGTAATTTTAAAATTTCCTAATTTTAATTTCATAAGAATTGTGGACATATTTCTGGCAAGCTTTAGGCAGCTTAAAGGCTATGTCATAATATGATTTACTTCCAATATTCTGTACTGGTCCCTTCAATGCACAGACTAAAACAGGGATAGTGAAAGATGTGCTCACCATATCCAACCTTTACAGTAAGAAAATTTAGCATGGATCTCCCCCAGAACCTAAGTCAAAGTATCTTTTTTCCTACATAAAGCAAAGGGAAAGGGTCTTGAAGCTCTTCGACAGCACTTTCAAATAAAGACTTCTTTGTTTCCACAATATCAGCTGGTTAAATAGGGTACAGATTTTCTAACTAAAAAATCTAAGGTCTAGATTTTCTAACTTTGAAATAAAGGTATCCACCTAGAATTTTCTCTTAGTCTATATGGAATTCTGTATTCACTGTGCAATAGCTTGGGGAAATCAGCCTGGGCTCTGAAGGCAGCTGTAAAATAAGGCCCTTACATTTTTCTAGGGGCTAGTTCAAGCTGCATAGCAACAATGCTGTTAGCACACTTAATTTAAAAGCACATCAACTACTGCTACCCTAAACGCATTTTCCTTAAGTTATTAGTATCTTCCAAAAATCACCCTCTCAATTTTTCCTCTGTGAACACGTCCAAATTTCTAAAACACCAGCTTTAAAAGTTACATATTCACATTAATATTTCACAAGCACCTAACCTGCAACATCATCCCAAGTAGGACGACAATGACGACACAACCATTAAAACCTATCTGGCTGATGTCCACCAACTCAGATACAGACACAGCAAAAGCAGTACTGATGCAGCCCTGCAAATGCTGCTGTATATTCCCCCAAAAACTGATTGGAACTTCTTTAGTGTCCCCCTGAAAGTAGCCAGCTTCTCTTGCTGACCACCACATACCTCAGAACATACTGTTCAGGAAACGGGGTAACATGACTGAAATGAGTGAGGCTTTAAAAGCATCCACCTGAAGGTGAGTAAGCCCTGCAGTGGGATAAAGGAAGTTCTGTATTAAAGTAACCTAAATAAATAGGGATTTACTCGCAAAGCTTTAAAAAAATAATAATATTTGAAGCCACACTCTGCAGCCTCAATCAAAAAATAGTAATAGTTGAAGCCCCACTCTGCAGCCTCAGTCACTGGCTAGGTTAAAGGGGGTCTTTGAGAGCCTGGCCCCCACCTCAGCCTCTCCGCTCCGCCTCACCGCCTCCCGGCCCGCACCGCCCGGTCTCCTCACGCCGGGCCCGGCCGCGCCTGGGCCCTGCCGTGCCGGTGGAGGGAGGCGGGAGGCCGCGGGCCCGAGAACCGGGGGAGCCCCACGCCAGGCAGGCCCCGCCCCGCCGCCTCCGGCCTGGCAGCGGGTACCGGCCGCCGGCGGGTATCCGCACCGGCGGCCGGCCGGCCCGCCCGGCCTCTCCCCCGTCGCCGCGCTTCCTGGGCCCGGACCGTTGGCCCCACTCCCCCCTCGGGCCGCCGGCGGCTCCCGCTGGGGGAGGGGCTCCACGGCCCCCTCCTCCCCCCCCCTCCCGGCGGCTGGCGGGTCCCGTCTCCCCGGGAATCGCCATTCCCCTCCCCGAGGCCGTGGGACGGGCCCACCCCCAGCGCGGGGAGGTGGGGCCGAGGGGGAAGCGGGGTCCCCGCGCAGGCCGGCGGGGCGCCCGTACCTTCCCCCGCTGCCCACACACACATACACACAGACACACGGGGGAGGGCGGCGGCAGGCAGGCAGGGGGATAGGCTCTGACCTCCTCGCTCTTCAGCACCTCCTTGAACTCCCGCTTGATCCTCTGCACCGCGATGTTAGCCATCTCCGCAGCCGGCACCCACTCGCCGCCGCCTCCGAGCCGGGCCCAGCGAGCTCCGCCGCCGCTCTCGCTGGATAACTCCCGGCCCCACCAAAATGGCGCCGGCGCCGAGCATGCGCGCTAGGGCAGCCGGCTCTGCCGCCGCCACTCAGGAGGGGCCGCCGTGTGCGCCGAGTAGAGCGGGCACCGGGGCTCCGCGACGGTGGGGGCCGAGTGTTGACCGGCGGTGGCGGTGTGCCCTCCCTCTCGGTATCTTCCTCCCCTCTGCTACCCCCGAGGGAATGATGATGTCGCCGCCTCCTGAGGAGGTGCAGGGGCCCGCCCGTCCCAGGAGACGCCTGCCTGCCGCCGCCGCCGCCGCTCACCGGGCCAGAGCGTGAGGAGAACCGTCTGCGGGCAGGGCCCCTCCGCCGGCAGGCCCCGGGGCAGAGCTAAGGCGGTTGCGTTGTCATGGCTCCCGCCGCGGGCAGCGCGGCCCGGCCTTATGGCCGCAGAGCCCAGCCCAGGGGAGGCCTGAGGCACCGCGCCGGGTGAAGGGGTGCCCTAGGAAGGGCTGGGCCGAGGGGGTCCGAGGTAGCAGGGCAAGAGTCTGAGGTGTCCCCCGAGGAAGCAGCTGGCTCAAGGAGCAGCTGACATGACTTGTGGTGATGTCCCTGAGTGAAAATAACGTGGGAGGGCTTTCAACATGCCTTGAGAATCTGCTCTACCTGCCCGTGCAGCAGTTCCCATCAGTTTGGTTTTTTTTTCTGGAGAAAACGGCAGTTCCTTACACATCTCTCCCCTGCTCCAGCTCATCACCCTCTTCCCACCCTGGGCCTTCCCTTGGAGACGCTCCTCACACCAGACAGGACGGGAGAGGGGGAACTTCCAGGCCTGGCAGGCCCAGGAGCAGACAACTCTGAGGAGGCAGAGTAAGGAACTGTTGCTTTTTATGGATTCTGCGACAGGATTTTAAAAGTAGAGTTGAAAAGGTGAACGTCAGCCCTGTGTCTAATGGACTGTTACATTTTATCGGAAAAGCCACAGATGTTGCTCTGTCTAGAAAATTGAAACAGGGTGGCAGTAACCATCATCCCTGCTAGCCTGAGGTGCGCAAAATGCAGTATGGTATGGAAAGCATAGATAGATTTTCAGAGGGCAACATGAGATGGCATTTCCAACTGTTGTTTATTTAGGAACTAGAGGCTTTCAAGACATTAAGGTCTATAGAAAGATTTTATAGTGCCTCCTCTTAATGGTGCAGTGGAGGACAATGTACAACATGAGCATTTATCTCAACAAATGTCTACTTCTGGTATGGCTGTCATCTGCAAGTGCTGTTTATTTATCTCCATTAGTATACACAGCATTTTGACTGTTATATACATAGAAAGAAAATATAGGCCCAACCCATAAAAATAAATCTGGCAACTATATACAGATGCATATAGTTCTTTTTCTCTGTATGTTTACTCTTCCTTTTTGGCTTGGCTGGAAAAAGTCCATTTTCCTGCAAGCGTGTGGTACCATGCGCATCTGTTCATCAAATTAGGTCTTCTTCAGACTGAAACTTGTTTTTAATGCAATATACAATGCAGTTTTTCAGCTGAGAAGGATCATTTCACATTAGGCCTGATTTCTTTTTAATGACTTCCCCTGTGATCTTGGGCCTTCATCTTCAGAATAATTGAGACATCTAGGTCCCACTGATGTGTCTTAAGTTCCTTTTGAGAAGGTAGGCCGTGGCTTCCCTCTGCCCTAGGCTCTCACCTGGAAAACACGGGGAATAACTCTTCTCTGCCTCTTAGAGCTCATAGATAAAAGCTAGGTTTAAGGTGCGCTGAGCTCCTATTAAGTGCTATAGACAAAAATTATAAAGGTAGTACATAAAATCTCTGGGTTAAATACCTCATGTCTTTTCAGAGATCTCATACAAAGGAGCTGAGCTTCTAATATGCAGATTTTGCTCTGAATGGAGTAGAAAACATGACCTTTATCAAGTGTCAGAATCCTTTGTGTTCCTGTGAGTATGCTTGTATGTTATAGGTAGTAGATGTCCAGTAAGATCCACAGTAAAGGGCAATTATTTTGCCTGGTTTGTATCTAGGTTCATTTTCGTGTGCTCATTTGGATTACAAATGTCAGAGTCTGTTACTGCAAAAAGCAAATCAAATTAATATGAATTACTGTATCACTTTTCCTTAGTATACCCTGCTCCTTTCCCTTGTCCTTAAATAGGCATCTTTCCGTTATCTCACAGCTGTTTCATATTCACCATATATTGTCTTAATTTTCTCTTTGGTAAAAGATATATATAGAAAGGCTTTTTTGGGGGGAAGAACAGAGTAGTGGCGAGTTTTGCCCGGATTAAAATACTGCGTAAAAATCAGTGCCTTCTTATGTAATCAGCATGCTGGGGTTATCATTGTATTACCTCCTATACTGCTTTATGCTTTACTGTAGTTTACTGTTTTACAGAAGACTCTACAAGGGTTTAAGCCAGGACAGGACCATAGACAAACAGTCTTTGAATAGGTGTTTTGGGTTTGGTTTGGTTTAGCATTTGCTTGGTTTTGTTGTGTTTTTTTTTTTCTTTTTTCTGTGAAATAAGAAAATGCTTAGGAAAAATGAGAACATAGCCTCTTTGCGTGATTTCAGTGACTGTTGTGCCTGACTTCATAATATATTTTATAGTATGTTGATAATATTGTCCTGTGTCTATTCTCTGAAATAGGTTGTCATTAGTCTTTTACCCTTAGAAAAATCCATACACAAAATGGAAAGCCGCAGTCTGTTGAACATAGCTCACTTTTTGAATTACAAAATCTTGTAGCATATCTGATTTCAGCAGATAGTTCTTTCATCGATCCTATCATCAATTTTGCTTTATACCAAACAGTTCTTTCAACAGCAGCTTTCATAAACTGGCTGCAAATTGGTCTGTACTTTTGCCCGTTGGTGTTGATCATAACTAATAGAGTGGAAGATACAATTCTGGGTATCCACGCATGGTTTAGTATGCTTGGCATATTGCTTTGAAATACTTCTGGAAGTGGAAGCAGGAAACAGGGTGTATTAAATGAAGTTCAACATAGGTAAGATTACTGCAGGAGGAAAGTTTATAGGATTGGTACCTGTAAAGTAAGATCAGTGGTGGTAAGACCTCAGCCCAAGCTCTCAGTATGGAAAGGCTGCCAATATTCATTAGCCGATGCTAGGGTAACCAGACATCCTAAACGTAGTATCATTTCCCATGTAATATGGGAAATATTCTCTATCCTACAACTTGTATATAGGAAATAGTTCCCCACATTTTAATGGAAAAGTGGCTATTGTTTATGCACAAATTGTGCCTGTTGGACTCACTTGCTGTACATACAGTACAGTCACTGTGTGTGTGGTTCATGTCTCTGAGAGTATGGATGCCCCCCAGCCCCAGTGTACTGCCTGGGGACTCCAAGGTGCTTATGACAGCACTACTTACAAGTAAATTTCTGTTCTTCAATCAAGTTAAGATTCTTGGCGATCTTTTTCTCATTTCCTATTTTCCTAATTTTATTCTGTTCATTTCAATGGGATATTTTTCTAGTAGAATTACTCAGAAAGAATTTGGAATTGAGATTATTCCTTGTGATTAGAAGAAAATGCCATTTTTGAAACTATAACTTTCCAGCATGCAACATTCTGTTCCTCTCTTGCATAATTAATTTTCTCTCCTCCTCCTCATGGCCTCTCTAGTTTAGGAAAATAAAAAAATGTCAGGTTTGATCTTCTCTCAGTGTTGCTGGAGGATTTCTTATTGGAGAGGAGAGCTGTCTCAAGAGATCTGTATATTGATTTCAAACACTTTAGAATAAGGGCTTGAACCTGTAACATATTTTTAATTCTTATTTTGTTTATTTCATGAGGCATCCGTACGAGGATTAACTTTACAGGCTGTATTGGTATTAGATGGTATGCGCTTTGCATTTAAATGTTCATATGCTCATTTGTAATTATGCTGTATTTAAAAAAAAAAAATCAGCAACAGATTATATTCATAAAACTAGGTTATTTTTAAATTTAACCCTCATTTTCCACCAAACTTACACCTACAGCTCTTTTTCTGTCATCCCAGCTTTTAAAAGGGAGGCCTACATGCCAGAAGTTGTCTTTTTTATCTGCATATCATTTAGCACATTTTGGAGGCTATGAAAATAAATTTAGCCTGCACGTTTATTGTCTGTCATATTGTGTTCCTGTTGTGGCAGCGTCTGGATGACTCAACTCATTCCGAAGATTAGCTTTATCATAAAAATAACTAACTGGTTGTGCAAGTTGACCGAGTTTTAAGTTGTCATCTTAACTTTCCTGTTCCTCCTAGACGTGTCCACGTCCGGTGGCGTGGCCAGGTGTAAGAGTGCCCTCTCCTGGGTGGAACAGGGCAGACGCTTCCTTCCTCGGGTGAGACGGATCCCTCTTGGGGAGCTCTTTGCCTTACAAAGAGCTCATGGCACCGCTGCTGCCTTGTCCAGTCTTTCCTTTAAAGCTGTTGAGGAAGCACTCGTAGGAGTTCTGCAGGCAGAAATGCTTAAAACGGTAGGACAGAAATTGTTTGGTGTTCCTGGTAGAAAGAGGCGTTATTAGCTCGTGATGTCTGTCCTTTCCAAATTGTATTTTTCATGTCATTAGCAGCTTATATATATATATATGATTAAAAAGGCAGTAAGTGTACTAACCAAACATCAGAGTCATCTGAAGTCATTCAGTTTGAATTCATATGATGCAGTTCACCTGGCTTAGTGAAGTTAGATAATAAATTAATTCAGCTATTGATTTTACAACAATCAATCTATGGCTTAAACAAGATTTAGCAAAGTTTTCATTAAATAATGCATGTGCAGAATTTTTTGGCAGTTTAATAATAACACCCTATTGTTCTTCACTTGTTAAGGGCTTTTATTAGAAATTGACAGGACACCCTGGACTTTTCATTAATTTGGTGGCCTGGCAATATCTTCTAAATTAATCTTACATCTGAACCTGGTGGTTTTGGTACCCCCTATGCTTTTAAGTCTGTTAGCAAAGCTAATTTTTTTTATACTTCCACTTGTTTGTGGAGGAATGATTTTCAACTGGTGGTACATACACCTTGGAGTCTGGGGGCCATTTCTTGTGGGTTCATGAAAGGCAAAAAAAAAAAAAAAAAGCAGGTTCAACTGCAAAGTAGTTCTTGTAATTCTTCAGGAAGTCCCAAGTTATTAATATTCCTAATGAGTGGGCATCTACTTTGAAAAATTTGGCATCAGCAGACTGACAAGTTGACTAAAAGCATTTCTTACAAAGGAAGAGGCGTAAAGCAGGGAACTCAAAGCATTTCTTGTAAAGGAAAAGGTGTAAAGCTATGCTCCTTTCTTCCTATTACAAAAAGAAAATAGCAATCTTTCAAAATGAAAACAAGCTGGGAATACAGAAATACATTTCACAACTGAATATAGCTATTATTATTAATTTTATAAGTATTAGAGTTATAAAGGAAGAGAGGATTTGGCCAATAATATAAAGCATATAATCACCACGCTACATTGCTGGTATATTGTTTTCCACTCAGAAACATTTTCTACCCTGAGTGAAGTATTTGTATTATTTTAAGCATTTTGTATTACCATCTGTTAATGTAATAACTTATAGTACATTATCAAATCTATGTAACTTTATTTAATTAAATATGGCCATCGTCCTTTCATAGATAGGTACAAAAGGGACTTAGAGCTGCCTTAAAAGAGCAGCTGGACAGCTTTTCCTGACCAGCTGGACACCATCTTCTCGTCCATAGGATTTGTGACTCAATAACAATCCCTGCTATTTTAATAACTATAGGGGTTGAAATCATATTCAGGCTGATGCTCAGAAAACCTCCATTTCATAAATGTCATCAGGACTGAAGTATATAGGACCTTGAATCTGGAAGCTTAAATTTGTTGTTCAGTGCAGTGGTAGCCAGGGAAGTACATAAATGCAGCGAGTAAGTACGAGAGAAGATAAAACAGCATTAATATTTTTGAGTGATTGCTTGGGGGTTGAGTTAGAGTCTCTCATTAGGAGAGTTGAGTTTAGAATTAGAACTGGAACTGCAAATTCTTGTGAAACATTAATTGAATGAATATGGAAATCTAGAATAAATAAAAAATAAAACCCACTTTCTGTTAGAGGAAAAGTAAATACAGTCACAGCCTAATTGCACAGCATTGGTAGAGGTCTTTAATTGCTAAAATATTTTCATATTCCTGACTGTGTAGATAAGCTAACTGCTGGAAAGCTCATTGTGTACAAAGTGGTCCTACATCACTGCCGTGTCTTCTCAGGAGAAAAGGATGTGACTGGACACCTTTTCCTCTTCATATATGTAACCTGAGATATAGAGCCAGCAACGCAGGCGGCAAAGAGGTACATGCAAAATGGGAGTCAAACTCCTGCAGGCAATAGTGTTATACAGTACACATGGTCCCAACTCAAAAAAGGTCTCAAGTTATAAGAGAATATGGAGTAAAGATGTATGAATAACCATGGTATAATACAAGAATATATGCAGTAAAATCAGAAACCTACTAGAAGCCAAACCACAGACATATTCTAGTATACTTTGCATCATCAATTGTTATAAATGGTCTCTCTGTTTTGTAAAGCACAAGATTTTTTAGGGATTATGAAAGGTAGGAAAATATCATTCCTTTTAATAAAAAAGAAATCTGGAGCTCTTGAATGCAGCTATTATTGCTTGATCTAGCAATTTCAGGATTCTGACTAGAATTTGAACTTATTTCTAATGATGTCCATCTTGCTAATCTACAGTATAATCTGTCGTGATGGGCACCAAATCCACTACTGATGGAAGTCTTTTGGAACTGTCTACTGTAAAAATTTACAAAATAGTGAAGTTTGTCAGAGATCATCCAGAAGGAGCTCAACCATGACAGATGGGTAATTTATGAAGCTGTATTGCTGTTGATATCATCCTAAAATATCTGCATTTTGGAAACTAGAACAATTTTGTATCAGGAAAATAACATGCTTCTATTGATCTTACAACTCCAGTAGAATACTAATTTAAGGCTAAATCATTAAGTCTAAAGCACTGGTCGCTGTTAGGCCACAGTTATGTAAAAAATTAACTGAACTGTACTTGAAGTCGTAGAAACCAGTAAGGACCAATTCAAGAATACAAATTAAGAGAAGCTGATTTTGTTGGTTTTATAACCTGATTGTCTCCAGTGTGGCCACATGGCTAGCAGGAACATAGGATATGGCAAATTATTAGAGGAGAGCATTGAGGTTAAAGTCACGTTAAACAAACAAGGCTCAAATGGTGGTGTGTTAATGTATTGAGTAATGTACAGTTTCCCTGAACACAGCGGAACTAAGCAATTTCTCTGGTCTTTGGATATCTGTCAGGCACACAATGTTCCACAGAACAGTATCTAGAAAATCCTTACTCTTCTGCGTGTCTTTCTTTTCAGTAGTAGCATATGCCTATGTTTAGGTGGAAGATCTAGTTTAGATGTAAGGAGTGTCTTGTCTTGTACATTTTTTTCAAATGTGGGGTAGCGATTATAGCAGTTTCAGTGAAGTATAACCCATCTCATAAAATTTCCTGTTACAGCTTTCCGGTCGTCCTGACAGAGTGCAAAAAGAATGCATGGTAAATTGGAAGTTGTCACCTTTTAAAAGGCCGTATTCTAGGCTGTATCTTTCTTTCCCTGATTAGAAGTTAGTCATACTGGGAGATGTCCAGTCATGCTGCATGATTGTCTCTCAGGATTTTGCAGATTCTAACTCTTACTCCTAGGAATGTTGTAACATTACACTTTTGGTTCCTTCCCCAAACATACAGCAGACATAAAAGATATTAACACTGAATAGTGTATGTATATAGTGTCTTCCTGCACAGATATTTCTAGGTCTCTTACTATCCCTCTATTTTAATATCACCCATCCCAAATAATTTTACTCCCTCTGAAATTGTGGTGAAAGTGCTCTGCAGATGTACCTCCTCCTGGGTTCCCTCCTGAGTCACACAGTATCAAAGAACCACGGCATGGTCAAGGTTGGAAGGGACCTCTTGAGATCATCTAATAGAGCAGGTTGCCCAGCAGGACCACGTCCATTTGGGTTTTGAATATCTTAAAGGTTGGAGACACCACTGCCTTTCTGGGCAAGCTCTGCCAGTGTTCAACCACCATCAGGGTAAAGAAATCTTATGTTCAGCTGGAATGTCATGTGTTTCAGTTTGTGCACCGTGCTCTTGCCCTGTCACTGGCCACCATTGAGAAGAGTCTGGCTCCCTCAGTAGTTTCTCTGCAGAGGAGTTGAACTTCTACTATAATATGGCACTCACTTCAAATCTTTCCATCTTTTTTTCAGTAATTACCTCCAGTTTTAGAGACCACATCTATGTCCAATTTTGACCTTAGTAGCTTAACACAAAGTAACCACAAGAACCCATCTAAACACTGAAAATGTAAATTCACACTTTTGAATACTGAAACGGTTTCCTTCAATCTGTGCAGTGTTTTTGCAAAACTTACAAACTGTGAAGCGTTAGCTGAATGCTACAGAATTCTTGGTTTTTTTTCCTGACCTGACAGTGTTATCAAGTTCTGTAAATCCTAATTTTCTTTCTTATACCAAACCACTTGTAGGGTTTACAGCTCCTGTTCAACAGGTTTGACACACTGCAGCAAACATTCAGCTGCATCACACCACATCCTCAAACAGCAAATGTGCACAAGCTAAAAACCCTTGCATTATGTTCACGCAGATCTTGGCCAGCTGAGAAAGCAGACATTTTTAGTTCATTTGTCATAACCCATGTTCTAAGATCCGAAATGAAAAACGTGGTTGAATGTGCTACAGAAACCAGAGTATCACTTAGTGATAACAGATTAGATTCTTTTCCAATGATTTGATTTAGTTCTCTGTAGTCCATACAGAGATGGTGCCACATTTTATGTGATGGAATACTGGTCTCCAAGGACTGACTGGCAGAGTTATGCATTTTGATACACCTTCTCAGCGATGTGTGAAAGGTCTTCTCTCTTTGTTCTCTCTTTTTTTCTTAGTAAATAATGCCTTGGCTTTTTAATGGATGGATACTCTTAAATTTCAGTGCTTAATACCAACTGCAAAACTGCATATATCCATTTCAGATCATAGTAACTCCCTGACCAGAAAAGTTTGACTCTTTGCTGCTTCTTAGTTAGATGCAGTAAAGTGTTCCCAAAAAAATCCTTCGGGATCTTATTTTCATTTCCTTCTCTCACATTTTCTTCTGCACTAACATTCATCAAATGTACTGGCTTGCATTTTGTGCTTGTGGTTCGTCTATTAGATACAGCTTCTTCTATTAGATGTTCACTTGGAAAATGAACAGAGATTCATTTTTATTTCAAGTCTGTGAGAACTGTAACAGTTGAGGGCTCTGACTCATGTTCAGAGGCAGTTTCAGACTGGATGCTGAAATGGCTTCAAACACAGAGAGAGGGTGACATGAAATGTGTTTTTCCCAAGTGGCAGCAATTTTCAAATGAATATAGCAATGTTAGCTGTTGGTAAGTTTATGGCTGCAGATAGCTTATGGCTGTGAACTACAGTTGCTTAAGAAGCAGTTCACACTGTTTCTCATCTTTTCTTTGCAAGAAAGCCACCACAATCATGCAGCTGCTATTATGGTTTCTGCCTCAGAGGAAAGACAATTTGTTAAGGTTATACCGGTGTTGGTTCACTTAGACCACATTTTTATAGGGGATTTCCCAAAGTATTTGCAAAATATGTTCCTGACACTGATTGTGTAATTATCAATCACAATGAAATTTAGTGGAGCTATGTCTTAGTAACTTATGTGGTTACTGAGGACTTACTATTCTGATTCTGTACATCCGTTTCAGTCTAGTTCAGATGGTATATCTTTACCAGTGAGTGTTATTGTTAACAATTCAGTGGCTCAGATCTTAATCCTCTATTTTTAAATGTTTTTTGCAAGCCTGATCTTGTAAGTGTCCCAGTTGGCCTGCTTGCATTTCACAGTTACTTTAAGTTACCAGTTGATATTCTAGTTAAGTGTAAAATAATCCTTGTCATCCCCTCAACTTCAGATTTCCTTCCTCGATTTCCTAGTTTGGAAAACTTCTTTGGGCAGCTGTGATCTGGCAGCATTGCAGTAATCCTTTGTGATCATTTCCCTGGACTGTAGCTAATTTATCTCAAAGTCTGTGTTGGTGTGTTGATGCTTCAGGAGCACAAAAGCCTTCCATAGATCCTCTGACAATTTCAGTGGAGTTTCTTCTTTCCACCGAGCCATATGTTTTCTGTGAGTCCTGACAACTTAGGCCATGGTTGGATGTTCATTAAGCTTCTATCTGTACATCAACAGAAAGTCTGGCAGTATAAATCTGGTTCAGTGGTGATCACATGACTAAATTTCTGTTAAATTAACCTAAGTACACAATATAGTCTTTGTGCCTGCTAAGTCACAGGCTTGCTGCCTAAGTAGCCCAAAGTGCTTTGGAATTCTGCAGTGGTTTGTGAGGTGCCAGCCCAGCTGAATTCTAGGAATGTTGGATGTTGTTTACTTGGACTTTAGCAAGGCCTTTGATACAGTGTCCCACAGTATTCTCCTGGAGAAACTGGCTGCC
>JAOXNO010000033.1:65023592-65048466 GCA_028565335.1 Limnodromus scolopaceus | reverse complement strand
GGGCCGAGCCGCGGGGCCGCCTCAGCCCAGCCCGGCCGCCCCTGACCCCCTCCCGGCCGCAGCCCCCCGCCACGGCGGCCAGTGCACGGTGAGCAGCGGCGGGGGGAGACGGCGGGCGGGGGGGCGCCGCAGCGGGGAAGGGAAGGAGAGGGGAGGGCGCGGGCCGGCGGCGGGCGGAGCCGGGCAGGTTTCGGCGGACACCCCCCGCCCGTCCCTCCCTCTCTTCCCTCCCTCCGCCCGGCCGCCGAGCCCCCGGTGGGGGGTCACTTCGAGCCTGTTGAAGCGCCGAGACCCGTCCCCGCTGCCGGGGTCTTCGGCGGCTGCCCGGGAAGGTAAACAGCGGGAGAGCCGGTGCCGTTCTCCTCGGTGCCAGGCAGCGCTCTTCGATTTCAAACCTCGGAAACGTCCCCTCGTCTCCTTTACGAGCTGGTCTGATTCGGGTGTTTTGTGGTTGTTGGGGTTTTAGGCAGCACTTTTCGTTTTCAAACCAGTGAAACGTCCTCTCTTCTTCTTCACAGCTGGTCTGATTCGGGTGTTTTCTGGTTGTTGAGATTTTTAGAGCAAAGTGTCAGCCTTCTGTCGATTTTTATTTTTTTTTTTTCTTAAAGGGTTTCAGTCTGATACTTTGGGCCAAAGGGTTTCAGTTTTCTCTCTTTAAAGGAGCTGGAATTTGCGTGCTGACACCAGGGTGTGTGCTTCCAGGCTGCTCCCAGCTTTTGGGAAAGCGTGTGCAACTCAAGTGGGAGAAATTGAAAAATGTCTCATGAAAGATAATCTCTCACACTGCCATTAATTTATCAAAGATAGGACTCCTGCCAGGAACTCTTCATATGTGTGCTCCAAGATGTGATTCGTAGCAGATTACAGTGGGGAAGGGGTATACTGGCCTCGGAGACCACAAGCTATCCTCCATGGTCATTCCTCCACAGCTGTCACTGTGCAGGGTTCCCTTAGATGTCCTGCCCTGCAACTCAGCCGCTGCCTTCCATGGCAGTTCTAAGGCCTTGGCTAACCATCCTGTGTGAATGTGGTGTGTGACCTGCATCAAAAAACTTTTGTTTCCTGGCAAACACCTGTTTGTCTAGTAGAGTCTTCAGGATTGTCTTTCAGATTATAGATTTGTTGGTGGAGGGACTGTTTATGTTGTATAGTGGCCGAGCATCCATGTCTATACATATAGATAAGTCTTGAAAACCATCTCCAGTATTAAGAGGAGAGGACATCTAACTTTTTTGTTCTCAATAGCTTATTAAAGCTATTAGTGTGCCTGCTGGGGAAGGTATGCAGCAGGTTACGTCTTAGGAGTCTTTACAGGCTTAGCTGTTAGAGTGCTATCCCCCTTTACTCATTTCTGTTACTTTCCTAAAGCAGACATCAGCTCAAAAAAAACAAAATGAGAAAAAAAATAAACCAATCTTACTTTTGATTTCTTCCTATATAGGGTGAGAGAGATTAAATGCTTGATAATTCCATCTAATTCTTGTGACCTGTTGAGGTGAAAAGTCAGGCTATTGTTGTTGATCACTGGTTTAAAAAAGTGACCCTGTCACTGACAGCGTGGCTTGAAATGGTAGAAGTAGTTGGCAGAATAAAAGTGATTGTAATGTTAGCAGTACATTAGGCAGTTCAGTCCTGAGCGCTGTTCCTTCCCCTACCACTGAGGTGAGTCCAATCTCTTTGGTTATTTTTGCCCTTTTTTCTAAAACGGGAGATTTACAGTTTTTGCCTAACTCCAGAGTAATACAGAGTTCTGTGTTTTAAGAGGTTTAAGATTATTTTGTATAAGGTGCTAAACAAGTGCAAAGTCATACTGGATGTGTTACTGGTCGTTCCACAAAGTAGTGTCATTTGTGCTTCGTCGTAGGGAGGGACATCCCTGACACAGGCATAAACCAGGAGGGTCTGCTTTAGAACTGAGATGGTGGTAGCAGCATTCTGTAGCTCTGGGCAGATCTTATTTTAGCCTAGCTGCATGTTATTTTGCTGACTATAGATACAAATATAACGAACATGGTTCTATGAAACTCCTTATACCATGCACATTGTGATGGTTTTGCAGCACCTTACCCAAACCACAATCAAATCCATTAAGTCCAAAGTGCATAGCCCAATTTAATGGACAACATTCTGCAGCCCGTGTTCTTCCCTTGTTTTAAAGGAAAAATAAGAATAATACATTTGTTGTTAAAGAAGTAGTCTACATAAAAACAATTTCAAAATTTTAATCACTTTGTAACTGTTGTACCTGCTTTCAAAAGGCTGGTATTTGGTTTTAGAGAAAGTTAGTTTCTAACTGACTTCTTCTTTTGTTATTAACTTCTCATTTTCTACTTTCATATGTTTAGACTTCAGAATTAGCGATGCGTGACCATTATTTGCATAACAGATGTGTAGCAAAACAAAGTCTATGTTCATGTTTCAGAAATTTCCCTCCTAGATATTTTAGGTACTTGACATACATTCTTAAAGACCAAATTTTACTTTTGCCGAAGTTAGTTGTAGCAGAATTTGGCCCAACAGCATCACGAGTCTTCACAGGGCCAGTACAATGAAAGTAGCAACACCCTCTTTCTGTTCTTACAAGTGCGCTTGAATGGAGAAGGTGTATAGTGCCCTGACAGTGCCAAGTATCAGATTCTTACTCTGTATGTTTTGAACATTTATCAGATTACTCATCACAACAAATACAAAAATATTTTGGCAGATGCATTTTTTTGTAGAAAAATTGATGTCATCTGCTCATATTCTGCTTGGGAAGCAAATCAGAGAGCCCGTGAGCCTGCTTTGCACAGATGCATTTACATAGATGCTATTGCACTTGATGCATTCTATTTTGACTTCCTAGGTTATAGATTCAATTTATTGATAGGTAAAGATGCTGAGTACTTTTTGGAAGATCCAAGTGCTCTCAAATCCCCTATAAGTACAGTGGAAGGTAAGGAAACTTGGTAAGGTTATACCCCAGAGCCAAATCTCACAGTCCTTGTTCAGGTAAAAAAAGAAAAAGAAAAGAAAAAGAGAAAGGAATTCTTTTCCCAGAATAGTTCCTTCAGCTTGTATGCCTTGACCCATCAACAGCTAGCTTCCCCAGTTCCCAAGGAGTCTCATTTGAAGAAAGACTTCTTAGCTCCTCGTTATGAAGGAATATAGTCAGGGATGCAAGAAGGATCAGTCTGTTAGCTGTGTTAGTCTGATTTCTGCTGGACTTTACTAGCAGTATAGTGGAGATGTATGGTCCTACCCTCCTCTTTCCGTCCCGTCACCTATTACATGGCATTGGCTGGGGCAAGGAAAAGGTCCCTTAGTGATGGTTGATACAGCTTTTTGTGAAAGATTTGAAGATGCTTGGGGGAGCAGCCGCTGGCATGATTGAGTGGTTGTACATTTGCATGGTTGTTAATTGAACAAATATGCTTCAGAGGCTTTAGTCAAAGTGTCTAGCTGGTATTTTTACAGATAATGGAACAAATTAGTCCCATTTGGGTGGGAACAGATAGAATTACACTTGATAAAAGTTTTCCTCATTAAGATTAGTTCTGATTCTTCTGCAACTTTGCATGCATTAAAAACTGTGGCTTTCTGGAGCTAAATATAGTTTCATTCTTACTTTATAAAACTGCTAGACAAATGTCAGATCCAAAGCACTGAGCTCTCTTAGGAAAGAATAGATTTTTATCAGAAAGAAAAGAAAAGCTGTACGAAAATGTAGCACCAATCATTTACATGATGTAAGCAGCTGCAATGCTTTCTTTGTTGAATCTTTGTCAAATACAGAGGTCTAGTAATAAAGCTTTGGTCTTTTTTGTTCATTTCTTCACATGTATATGTTTGTATATTTCCTGTTAGTTGATCGTAAAAGCTTTATTTTTAGCAAGGCAGTATTTTTAGAGAACTTGATGAAATACTTTGTGTCAGTTTTTGTATATTAAAAAGTTAGTTTAGGGAAAAAACAGCTGTCAGAATGAAATTACATGAAGATGTGAAGAAAAGTTGGGGGATAGCTCTTCACATAGTTGGACTAAATCAAGTGTGAAACAAAGCTTCCTGGTGTGAGTGGCCTTAGTTTAACAAGAATTCCTGTGCAAGTGGTTATGGTGTTGTCATGGGCTCGTCACTTTCATATCTAGGTGAGACTGATTAGGTGGCACCTGTCATTAAGCACCCTGATTTGAAAATATAAGATAAAGCTTTTATCAAAGAGCTCCAAGAAATATAGAAATATTCGTATATATAGACATTTCTTGAGCCATGGAGATTGTCGGATGCTTTAGTTTCAAGTTAGTACATAGAACAAAAGTGACTAAAGATGAAAAATTCCTTCTTTTTTGCAGGAAAACTCTGGAGCCAAAGGTGAGATGCGTATTGCAGACTAATCTTGATCTCTTGAAATAGTACCATAGATTTTCCTTGTGCAAATTAACGTAAGAGATTTAAAAAAGTGTTGCTAGTAGGTGCAGGGGAGACTTTTATAATTTGCATACCACTTTCCTTTTGATAATCTAAACTAGTCTGTGAGTCTGCTGAATTAGATGGATGTTATTCTCTAGTAAAAACTGGGTCGCCTTTTAGCTAAACATATGTAAATAACCAAGCCCAGAAATCCTGTTAATTGCTACAGATTCCCTCTGGTATAAGTACTGATTAAAAATATTCTAATTGATAAGCTTCAAATTGTTTACTGCAGGTATGTAGAAAACCTGATTCAACTTCCCTTGAAGTCAAAGACAGGCATCCGCTAGCTTCAGATAAAATTTGATCTGGCCTAAAGGGGTTAGGAGTAGGGCTGCCAGGGAATAGAGCTGCTTTCATCTGAAAATTGAAAATCCTGCTATCTTTCTCAGCACGCTGCTACCCTGCTAAATCTGTTTGCTCAGTGGCAAGTTATTAGAAACATATGTCATCCCTGGAGAAAAAAGAATAATGAAAATATTCCAAAGAATTTCAGTATAATTTTGTGTTTGTATGTGATTGGAGTAACATTAAGGAATAGTGTATTTTTACGGTTTTAAGGATTTAGTGAGGTATTTTGTAATCTAAACAATTGTACTCTTAATAAACGAGTAGCAAAAAACTTCATAGCTCATGGTTCAGGGCTGCACTTACTGGCTCAATACGGTGCAAAAACTTTCATTTTTATTTGTTTTGAAACTGTACATTTTTATAAAGGAGTGAATAAGAGATTTTTTTTTCTGTTTATTTTTGCAAAGAGATTAAATATCTAAAAATATCTGAATGATTGGCCCTCCAAAAAAATCACTTCAAGATAATGAGTTACTGCAGGCCACCTGAGCTGCCGTAACTGCCTGGATGCTCAGGGCAGCTCTGAAGTGTCTCAGCTTAACTTTTTTCTCTCGGAGACTGTCAGGCTCAGGACACAGCCTAAGCAAAGCCGTGTTCACGCACAGCTCCCATGGGCTAAGAGCGTGTGCGGGGACCGTTGCCACAGCTCAGCTGCTGCGCAGTGGCTTTGTTACACCACGGTAATTGGCTCATTAGTTTGAGTCCTGAGCCTCACTGGGTGAGCTTTAAAGTTGGATCTGCTTTCAGCTCTCAAGTTGCTTTAGTACATTTGAACATATTAATCATAATCTTGATTCATAAATCTTTTAACAGGAGCAGAGATGCTTTATGGATAGGTTACGTAGTTTGTTATGGGAACATATTCTTTTCCCATACTTAGTCTTTTAAAATAAATGATAAAGCCCAAAAGTTAAGTGCAAAACATCTCTTGGGTGGGCTAATGGACAGCAAAGTTGGGTTTCCCTGTTCTGCTCCTGCAGGGAGGCTGGTGCAAGATGCTCACCTCTGCCATTTTCCATCTGCAGGGAGTACCCTTTACTCTTGCTTCCCTGCAAGAGTCTGCTCCCTGGAAAGCTGGATCCTCTTTCATGTGTAGCCACTTGTTCAGAATCGGGCCTGCCAAAACATCACAAGACAAGCCTGTAGCCCTGTTTGGCATGGCACAGCATGGGTGTCCTCTCAGGTGATGGTGTAGAAGTGCCATGGGCAGGGGTTTCAGATTCAATACGTGTTGCTTCCAGCAGTAGTGCGTCGCTCGTACAGCTGCAGGGGTGCTGAATTTAGGAGACTAGCAACTGTTGCTGGGGAATGGGAAAGGAAATGTCGACACAAGCAGTGGGGCAGTCTGTAGTGCTGGACACACAAACCAAAAGCAGGAGAGTAAGCAAATTTGCCTAGGAGCTGGCTCTTCTACTTACCACTCAAGCAGAAAATCCTGTTAACTTCAATGAGAGTTCTTGCCTTACTGAAGACCACAGGAGAGGGCTCCCAGATTGCTCTGTAAACTGGTTGAAATACAACGTGTTAGTAATTTTACAGAGGATAGCCCATCCTTTTGCATTAGCATATGTCAAACAAAGTGGTTAAATAGCCATTAGTAATTCAGTGCAGTAAGAATAATTTTGTTGTCCTAGACCATTGTCACAGTCTCCTACACTAGAAATAAATAGTAAAGTGAAGCTGAAACATTTACTTAGCAGAAAGAGGGTATAATTCTTGGACAATGTTCTGTGTCATTGACATCTTCTCTTAATTAGCTTTCATATTCCAAGAGATTTCTTTCAGAAAAATGTCATCACTTTAACAAAAGGGTGACCAAATGCTGACAGCTGGAGTTTGGCAATAACGTTCTGTATCAAATATCAGTAAATGAATTCTAAAATAGCCGGACTGCTTTTTTGGTCCATGACTGGATGTGCATAATTAGCTTCTTTTCAAGTGTTTTGCCCAGAAGAAATGTTAAGCCACCTGCATGGGAATAAGTAAATAGCTTTTTTAAATCTTAATGGGTCTTATTTAGCTCCCTTGGGGAATTCAGTTTTGATCATTGACATCAGCCTCACAACCTGAAAGCCTGAAATCTCTCTCTCTCCTCACCTATTGGGGATTGGCCATGAAAAGGAAGGTGGGAAATAGTACTGGAACAGTGGAGGGTTTTAATGTGTGGGTTCTCGTCCTCTGAGAGTTGTACTTGACACTGACAAGCCTTAATTAAACTGAAAGAAGCATCTGTGTCACCTTCTGTATTTCCCTGGTAGATCATTCTGTGTTGAACTGATGCACCTCAGCATACCTGTGACCTTGGTTAGCCTTGTCCAAAAATAGTAATTCTCCTACCAGGTTCCTACTAGATCCTACCACCCTTTAAAGCGGTGTGAACTTTTTCACATACTTCAGTGAGATAAAAGCTGTGAAAGGGCTTTGACCATAATTATAAGTCTTTTAAGTTTTCATGCTCTGGCTCCTGCTTCAGTGCTCTACATGCTAGTGCTGTTGGCAGAGTCGCCAGAAGAATTTCCTGACCACTCAGAGCAAGTCCAAATGTCCACATTGGGGTGAAAACGCTAATGGCTCAGCAATGATCACGATGTTATGGTGGTCACACAGTGGTGGACTCTTGCTATGGGGACAAGGGGTGTACCAGTGCTCCTGTAGTCTTGTAAGACCATTAGAACAAAAAACAACAGGAAGATCTTTAGCACTTTCTTCATTCTGAGCCTGTCCCTGCTCAAAAGCTCCTTCCCTGATTTTGGGATGTCACTGTACTATCCTTCAGTGGCTACCTTAGCATTTCTTAGTTTCTTTGGTTTTGCTTTGATTTTTAAGGAGTTGGTTTGTATTAAATTAGCATTTGTAAGAAGGTGGATGACACTGGAAAATTAATTCATAATTCGCATACATACCAAATGATTTGTGAGACGGTAGCAAAGTTACCCCCTAGTATGCCTTGAGCAGGATGCAGCTGGGTGAGCAGTTCCCCTGTGGAGCTCGTGCTGGTCTTGATGTCTCTGTTGAAACCAACAAGAACAGCACCAGTTGCATACATCTGTGTGCATGGTTAAGCACTGACTTTTCCATGAGGAAAGGAACTGGCTTAGCTTAATCTGCATTGAAAAGTTCATCTTGGATCTTGGTAATTATCCTGAGAAAAGTTGTGGTGCAAAAATAGACTTGCCAACTCATTAGGCTACAGCTGGAAGTCCGGGGAGACGTGCTGATGCTTTCAAGTACAAAATCAGCTGCTTCCCCCCATCTCGGCCTCCTGGAATTGTACGGAAAGAGAGTGGAGAGGATTGCTTTATATTCTGAAAGTGTTGCTATGTCTAGGAACTCTCTTTGGGTATTGTATCAGCCATCAAAATCATTGCAGCTCTTTTCCCTAGAAAAGCTAAATGGATGATCTGAACTGGGACAATTAGTTGGAGAAAGCTGTAATTGGAGCCACACTTTACTGTGGCAGCACTCCTCCTGGCAGGACCCACATTTATATCCTGCTGTTTTGCTTTTGCTGCCCAGTCAGTCAGTTGGTTTTCTTTTGTCCTGAAAACTCGATTTAATGCCCAGGAGGAGGCCTGGTAGAAAAAGGTTGTCAATAGTCCTCTAGCGATCTGTGACCTTGCAGAGCTACTAGATCCTGGTCTACTGAAGCCAATGGGAATGCTGGTATTTGTTTCAGTAAAAGCAGGATGGAGCTGTAAGTGTGGAAGAGATGATGGGAGTGAGCTTCTCTTGCATTGTCAGTAAAAGGGATTAAAAATTACCATTATAAAAAAACCAAGTATAATGTTGCGGTGTTTCAGACTTAAGTTCTGCGAGGGTATATTTATTTGAATTATCTAAATTACAATAATAGAGGAGAACACATCCTTGGAATGTTTTAATTAGTATCAATTTGTATACAAGAGTCTTTTTTACAGTACCTATTTTTAGCCTTGTTTGAACAGAGGAAGTTGTTTTGTAAAGGAAGTTTCCTTAGAAATCCTCGAGCTTTTTTTTTGCCAGTTCTATAACCCCGACAATTTAAAACTCTCGCATAAAAAATTCAGACCACCTCCACTGGATGCTTATGCCAGCCCCTTGGCTTCTGGATTAATTTTAATTTAGTGCCTTGTCCTCTCCTGTTTCCTTGGGATTATGCATCCGTTGACTTCAGGCAGAACAGCAGTTACTTATTTTAAAGTACGCTTATTTTTCTCTTTATTTTTTTCCTATTTTTGTAGTTCTTTTTGTGATCTTTCTTTCCTATTCAACTACAAATGCTTTTGTTTTCTTACACTGTCCCGTAGTTTTATCCTGTGTTTAGTTATTCCCTTTGCTTTTTTAATGGCTCTGTTATCATTTCTGCCTTGTTCCTCCTTTATATTGCTCTGGTGATAGGAAACATGCTGCATTTCTGGTAGTAGCAATTGAAAAAAATAGAATTTCATATAGATCTTTGCAGGGAAAATCAGCTAGTATCTATACATCTCTCTGTTTTGTTTTTTTTAAGAGAGAAACCTCAAATCCATGCTTATTATTTTCCCTCTCTGTCCTCTAACCCAGTCTGAAGAGAACCTTGAAGCAGAAATTAATGGATAAAATTCCCTGGCCTGTCTTACTTACAAAGTTTAGCTGTACAACTGAAATAATAAGAAGTTAAATGACAGACTAGTGAGTTGCATGTAGGTAGTTCGTCAAAAGACTAACAAAACACACAGGAGTCTGTGGGAGGGTAGATGTGCATGAAGTACAAATATTGTAGAAGATGGAAATCAACAGGAAAATGTGTTATATAACGAAGACAAGAAAATCTGAGTTTGGCTGGGATTCACTGGATTTGAATGTTTGGGCTCCCCTTGGTTTGTTGGTGACTGGTAAGCAATATTGCCCTTCTGAAGATACCTTCATCTATTATTCTAATTCTGTATGATACCTAAATGATGTTGAATGGAACTTTGTGTGACTAGACAGGGTTCACCGAGTTCAGTCCCTAGAAGAGGCAGGATCAGAAACAGATTTTGGGGTAACCAGTTGTACCAGAGGCACTTTGAAGAGCCCAGTAATGAGTCAGCTGAGGTGCCAGTTGCCCCTGGAGTGCTGATGGTACCCAGGAGGACCAAAGAGAAGAAAGAATCCTATAAAGCAATGATCAGGAGCTTTACAAGGAGCTGATCACAGCAGTCTCTTCTTGCTTTAACTGAGGCGAATTTCCACCCCCTGGATTAATGGGTGCTATTGTCACACAGCCCCTGTGCCTGGTGGTTTCTCTGGGACAGGACTTCATGTGCAGGATTGCAGGGGTGTTACGCTACACAAGGCCAACATACACACGATGTCTTACACGCTAGAAGAGGTCATTTGGAGATGGGTAAGATGATACAGAAGAACCAAACTTGGGGGGGTGCTGTGAAGAAAATAATTACAGAAAGGGTTAAGCGTTATAAGAAAACATGGATACTAAGATGGCTTAGGTGCAGGTAAAAAGGCAGGAGAACAAATCCTTTTTATGGAAACCTAGATCCTTTAGGAGATTGTGAAATAGTATAGGAGACAGGGTTTCTGCCTCTGACAGTAAGATAAAAATGAACATTTTATCTTTGAGGCAGTGAGTTGTTCATGCTTTGTGTAAGGCTCTTGCTATTTTAGCCCTTTATCATTTTTCAGAATGTCTGCAGAGGCATAACAAGTAATTTGCTTTCTTTCTACATTTTTATTTTAAGTTTTATACATATTTTCATTTGTTCTGCCACACTTCTCTCAAACTGAACTCAGAAGCAAAATTAACTTTATGGCTTGTTAGAGGTATTTGATGATTGTGCTTTAAGTTATTGCAGTTGGCTGAAAAGTGGTAACAAGGAGCTGAATAGGGTTTTGTTTCTTTTTAAAGTAATGTGGAAAGATTCTGTCACTTGTCTGCTGTACTGTGAGGTATTTTGCTCCCAAGGATTTCTTGCCTTCAATCTCCAAGAAAATAGCAACACAGCAAAAGTAGTTCTTAGCAGAGGAAATCTTCAGCCATTGTATGTATTGTGCGTGTGTGAAAGTCTACATTTTAAAAGTGTCTGGAACCAGGAAAGATAAGAATTAATGGGCTTAGAGTTTTGATGCAGAAGGTGCCAAGTTTAGTCAATGATAAATCTGCAGTGCCTCTGATTTATGTATCATACAGAGTGAGTGTTTCTTTGAATACTAGGATTATAAATATTTTTACATGCTCCTTTATACCAAGGAGTAGAGATCACCGAGATGTGCACTTTAACAATCTTCTTAATCAGCATTTTATTGTAGTCACATTGGAGGGCATCCAGCACATGGAGAATTGACAAAACTTCTTTTTTGCCTTCATGCTAGAAAGAAACTCAGTTTTGTAATGATTAGGGTGGAGAGAGGCAGAGTATAATTTCACTCTCCCGGAGCTCACCAGCTGCATGCTATTTACTCAGGAGAGGTGTTGCTGAATTGGGAAATAATGTGCAGTCATTGCAATAATTTAAAATACACAAGAGTCTCCAGGTACAAAAAACCGAATCAGATTCTAGCAATAAAGATTACTTTTTTTTTTGATAGTGGGATGTATAAAATATAATACATAGCTGTAGGGCTGGGATTGGGAAAGATAATAAAAGAAGAAGCAATTTACAATAATTACTATAACTGAGAATGCTATTTTTTAAGTCATGAGAGACTAGAAATATTTTTCAATATGGCTTCATTACCTACAGTTTCAAATAGATGCTCAAGTCAAAAGGTAATGGTGGGCTTTTGTTTCTGTCTTAAATCATCAGAGATCATCCTTCACTTTGCTCCCAAATTACAGTAATTCTGGCTCTGACGACAGTATTTTAATATCAGTAGTGCTGTTTATGATTGCCTCTGTGGGCCTCCTTGCACTGGAAAGGTCATATTGACTCTTTGATAGTACATCATATTTGTCCACGTTTACTCATTCTCTCTATTATTATGCTCTCTATCAGTTTTCTTAGTCTAGAGGCCATAATATATACCTTCTCAGCTGTTATCAGTGAGAGCTTTGGTGTATTTACCAAATGTGTCTTCCAGCTGTTAGTAAACCCTGTCAATTAAATACTGTGCTAGCAGTAATATGGCCAAACCAAAATACAGTCATTTGAAGTGGAGTAAAAGTAACTCTTTCAGAGTACTTGGAGGTATTTGACATCATAGCATTACCACTTACTGTGGTCTTACCAGTTACTCTGTAAATTCCAAGAAAAAGAAGGTAACAATAAACAGGAAAACATACAGAAAAATAAGTAAAGTAAAATAGAACTACAAGCTTTTTTTTTTCTTTCTCCAGGTCATGAGGAAAAGAATGAGGAGCCCATCCTCCCTCTCTCTGTGATAGATTGTATGTAGGAGAACTGTATTTGCAAAAGGTGGAGGGCTGGTGTGACTCACAGCGAAGAGGTCAGAGCTGGGCAGAACAAGTTAGCCGCTGACGTGAGATCAGACAATTGCAAGTACCGGGAGGGAGGCAGGAAGCACATTGCAATTCTGGAACAGGATTTTGATACGAATGGGGTGCCCAAGAGTCTGCAGTGGAGCCAAGGAATCCTGCTCCATGATATATACTAGTCTCTTATTACCAAATCTTACACAGGCTCACAAAACATTAATAAACTTGAGGATCTGATTACAAAGCTTAGTTGATATTTAGTGCTTTATGCGTTCAAAGTGTGTTACAAATAATACAATTATTAAGCCAAGAATGTTTTAATGAGGATTACAGATGTGAGAGTGTCATTTTAAAAGTGAAAATCATCATATAGTATAGAGCAATTCTCTCTTCTTTATAACTGGTCAGCCACATACAAAATCTCTGTTTCCTCCAGTTCCCAGCAAAAAAAACCAACACGTAAAGGGGGATTAGTTACCTGTGCTTTTTTTTAAATAATAAAATAGCCCAAGTTTAGCATCTTTATCAGAGCAAAACCTAGTACTGTTCCCAAAATAGGTGGTCTGTCTTCGGTCCTTTGCTGATGAAAGAGCCTGTTATAGGCTTGGAGGAAGGAAAGATAAAGGACGATTCTTTTCAGCACCATGTGAAGGTGAGAAAGCTTGTAAGGGATCTTTTGTTGAAAGCTTGGTTGACATTTGACATGGTGACATGTGTTCTGCTTTATTTTAGCTCATTAAGGTAATTCTTCATGTACAATTCAGATGCCTTGGGGTAAATTCCTTCTAGCGCACCTCCACTTAAATTCATGATGTTATATGACAGATTAATCTTCCCATTTATTGTCTAATCTTTTTCAGTTGTATGCTCTACAAAGAATGTTAGTCTTGTTTCATTGGTGATGACTTTTATCTGATGTTTTGATTTCTTGTAGTCATATATAGATTAACACTCCTCTATTTATTGCTGTGACATAACTAAGTTATGTTTTGCAACTTTAGTGGTTGAAATGCCTTCCTTTGGATGTTGGCATTATGGCCAGAGAAACCTTTTTCCGCTATTTCACAATCAGTGCTTTTACCTGTTCCTTGTGCTAAAATAGTTTTAGAAAGGTTGACGTGGCATATCATCCAGGGAGCTCGTGTAGATAAAAAATGTCTTCTGTTGCTGTTGTGGAGTTCTGAGATAATTTCACAAAAGTTAGTGTAGTAACTTTATAATTAACTCTCAGAAAGAACCATTACATCATCTGCTCTGATCTCCTGTTTATTGGAGAAAATTATATATAAGCTTGTTTGCTTCTGGACTTCACTCAGTCACCTGTATGTGGCTGAAGCACATCTGAAGGCATTGAGAGATGGGAAATTCACCCCTTCTTTGGCAGTTTGTCGTACTGGTCAGTTACTCTGATGGTAAAAATGTAGGCCTTGCTTCTCTTTTGAATTTCGTTGATTACCGCTTCCAGTCATTGGTTCTTGATCACTTCTTCATTGAAGAACTTCTCAGTATTCAAGTTTATTTTTCTATGCAAAAGGTACCTGTACACTATATAACCAAGTCATCTTTCTGTCTTCTCAGTGCATTGCCAGATTACTTTTTATTAGTGTCTAGGCAAAAAGGCTTTTCTTCCACCCCTTCAATATTTTTTTTTGTTTGCTTTTCTTCAGTTTTCAGTATTCTTTTTAAAAAGTGGAGACCCTGGCAGATTAAGGGCACTGATGCTCAGAGTCCATAATGAAGATACGGATATCTCTTACCTTCTTTTACTGTCTGGCTCTCTCCACTATGGCAGAGGATAGTAAGAGTGGTAGGCATTGACAGAGGAAGGACTCCTGAAATGCACTTTCTTTTTTCCATCTCTTTCTTCCCCCAAGAGGGAAGAACTGTTATGGTGATACATACTGTTGAGTGAAGATATCTTAAAGCCATATGGTTTATTCCTCTTTCTCCTAGTGAGGTTAGAACATTAAAATGCTTATGTGTGATCAAGGCTGTAAGTTTTTATAGGTGATGACTGCAGGGCACATCTGTTGATTCAGCACACCCTTGCCAAATGCCTGGCACCTTCATAAAGTACTTGTTTTAGGAAATTGAGAGGATGTATCTGCTCTATGCTGCTGCATTTGTTAAGCTTGCCAGTTATCTGACACTAGGGCCCCAGTGCATGTACCACAAACGCGATCTGAATCCAGCTTTATTGATGCCAAGTTAACAAAAATATTTTGCAAGTATTATTGTGCAGAACTGATCTAATACATCGTAAGAGTGCTCATTTGAGAGAAATCAATCCCTGATTTGTCCACCAGGGTAGAAATGGCTTGCAATCTGCTACCCATTTTAACCATCAATTAAGTCACTGAGAAAGCTATTGGTAAATAGTAAAGATGCGCTTGACATGTCTCGTGTAAATTGTTTTAGCAGGTGAATAATCTGGAATTGATTCCCCGCCATGTCCATTTCAGCTTCTTTGAACTTTCAGTATTGCTAAGTAAATGACCTATTTCTTTGATCTAAAATTAGTGTGTGTAGCTCCATTTTTAAAATGCTTCCAAGTATATCCACTTTTGCACCCCTGCTGCTTGCTTTCATTATACAATAAGGATGATTGTTTCTCCCTGTAGCAAAGAAGTTACCACATTTTAAATTATTTTCCCGTATATTGATCCAGAGGGAGAATGCCAGCAGTTTGTTAGGGGTTTAGGAGTACAAGTTCCCCTGACTTTTCAAATTGTATTCATACAGTTAGGAGTCCCACTATGCAGATGAGAGACCAGAATTTAATCTTTGTGGTTCTTGTTTGTTAGGATGTATTTCACAGTGGTATGTGGGAAAACCCAGGGGAGACACACAAATTCTTTCAAAAAAATTATTTCACTCTCTAAGGAAGCCTGTGTGAGGCACTGCTTTCAGCAACATCAAAATGTGACTGCACATACCAGACTTCTTCATTCATGCTGCCAAAGGAATAATAGGATTACCCTGCTTTGTTTTGCTTTTTCACCCTGGCATTAAATGAACTGAAACTTGATGTGTGAGTCGCTGGAAAATAAGGTCAGCTGAAAAAGAGTTCATTGTCCTTTTATTCTTATTCTTCTTAGGTGTTCACAGACAAGTTCAGGTTTATCCAGAGAACCATGGCAGAAGGTGGATTTGATCCTTGTGAATGCATTTGCTCACATGAACATGCAATGAGAAGACTGATTAATCTGGTAAGGATAACATGAAGATATTTGGAAGGGTGGTTATTCAGACATTACTTCAGCTTATGCAGATTTGCAGTTACTGATGCTTTTGATTCTGCTTATTCAGTTCTGTGTACAGTTAGAGTCTGTGTATCTGACTTTCTGATGAGCTTTTGAATAGTTAATACAAATGATAGCTTTTCGTTTGTTTCCCAGGGCTGCATTTTGACAGCATTGATACTGTTTCTATTGAAGTGTTTCTTTGTAGCCCTTTCTGTAGTCTGCATAAACCCAAAGCAGGTACTCCTCAAACTCTTTGAGATCAAAGCGATATCACACATGTGAAGTTCCACACGCTCATATGGCAAGATAACAATGTCTAATTTTTTTTAAAACTAACCTTTAAAAAATTCTGACGTGGATAATCCAGTGATTTTGAGTTCTGAGTTCTGTTTCTTGCTATGTCATTGATATGGTTGAGCAACTTCGAACAAGTTCTTTTACATTGCTGTAACTGTGACCTGTAAAATAGCAAGGATTCATTGCTTTTGTATGGAATTTTGTTCGCTGTCCATTGAAGAAAAAGTTACAAAGTGCTATTTTTTTTCCTAAGTATATATTTTTAAAAATAACACTAGCAATTGTGAACTGTGAGCAATTAGGTGATCTTGATTACAACTCTGATTTGGTTAAACTGTTTTTTAAGATCACATTGTAAATCAGCTTCATTTGATGTACTTCCCTTTGTTGATTTTCATAAATTTGGTTTTATCTCATCTTCTTTCTTAGGGTCTAAATTAATGTCCTTTTAAGTTACTGAATACATCAGCTGCTCAAGGCAGGATGTGTGAAGAGCATCCTCTCTAAGATCAGGCCCTTCTTTAGGAGGTTTCTTGTCAGTATTTTAGGAAGGTTATCAGGAAAATGTGGCATCCACTAGCCTGTGATAAGAGCAGGTCTAATGTGTAAGTCCCCAAGTAATGTCTGCCTGGGAATAAGGAATCAATTTGTGTGATTGCCCTTAAAATAAAACCGCTTCCACATGCATACATCCACAAAAGAACAGACTTGTTTTGAACAGCACTTTGCAGGAACTATATATGGCTTGTTCTTGCAAACGTGTGGGTTGCACTAATGTAGCCCTGCTTCACCCTCAACATAAAATCCTGGGTGTCCACGCTTTCTTTGCTTGGAGTGTATTGTTACACTCTCTCATCTGAAATGCTGGGGAAAAACCTAAAGCCATGCAGATGCCATACCTGTGTGTGCTCTCAAGGAGCTTGGATGACCCCATTTTCCAGAACTACTCTGCTCAGAGTAAGCAGAGTTCACCACCCATGTCCATAACGCAGCACTGCAGAACCTGTGCCATTGGGTCCTCACATTGTGCCCCTGGGCCTGTGCACACAGAATCCCTCCTCAAAGACACACAGGCCACAATGGGAGTCAAAACACCCCGGACCAGGCTGTCTTGGTGGTAGGGCTACATCAGTGGCTGCACCAGAAGGTCTTGAGTCGCACAAGTCATTAGAGGTTGCTGAACAAGCAACAGGCTTGTGGGGGGGATGGAGGTGCAAGAAATGAAAGGGCTGTGTGCCCATTTGCTGGTTTTTTCAGAATTGTTCAGGATGGAAGGGATTTTAGGAGGTCATCTGGGCTGACCTCCTGCTCAAAGCAGGGTCAACAGTGAATTCAGACCAGGTCATTCAGGGTTTTTATTCCAGATGAGTCTTGAAAACCTTCAAGGATAGCAATTCCACAGCTTCTTAGGGTAACCTGCTCCAGTGCTTGACAGTCCTTGTGGTGGAGAATTTTTTCCATCCACTGTTTCAGTTGAATGTATCGTACCCTCTGCCATACAGTGCTGTGAAGACCCTGTCTCTATCCTCTTCTCAGTAACCTCCTTGTAAGTATTGGGGGGCTGCTGTTAGATCCACCCATAACCATCTCTTCTTTGGGTTGAACAAGCCCAGATCCCTCAGCCTCTCACTTATAAGGTCACCACAGCCCCTGGTGATCCTCTGCTGAATTCACTCCAGTCTGTAACTATGTCTTGGGTAGGGGAGCCTGAGACTGTATGCAGCATTCCAGGTTTAAAGCACTGAGTACAGGGGTGTAGTTGCATCCCTCAGTCTACTTATGCACTATTTAAAGGTCAGTCCTGTTGGCACAAGGGTATAGAAAATTGAGGCTTCTGTGGAGAACAGTTGTCGCTTCTGTGGAGACTTTATTTCAGGGCCCAGCCATCCCAGTTCATGCTTTCCAGTTAAAGGCACAATTTCAAAATATTCTGAGCTCTCCCTGCTATTCCAATATGGATGCTCATATGAATTTTCTTTCCCAAGAAGGATTTTCCTCTTGTCCTCAACATGACATTTGTGCCATATCCCACAGTTGTGTTGATTCTGGACCTTGAGGCTTCTGGACACATGCTACAGTGGTTGCAAAGGAACCCCCAGTACCAAGCATCAGGAAGTTGGGAGGGAGAAAAGAGGATGCATGTTGGCTGTTCTGTCATCTGAGCTTTATCAGATGCAAATCTGAACCAATATGGTTCAGACTTTCGACCCCCATTCAGCAGTTTATACCTTTTCATTTTTTGCTAGAAGATACTGGCAGGCAATGGCATCAGTCAGCCGGTTCTCTTTGTATTGTGGCTGGAGGAATCTAGATATGAACGATGTAGGTGAGTTGTGTCTGAAGTCAGAAGAAGTGCCACAAAGGTCTGTGAGATTTTGTTACCGGGCTGCTCCATGGAGTGTAAGGCGGGTGCAAAGGGATCATCTGGAGGCACACCAGTTCCTGCGTCGTGAATGCAAGCAGAGCACATCATAGGTGCACCCTCTTGGGCAGTCACCAAGGCCATTCTAATGGCGTTCCTGTGTAGCTGCAGGAATGGAGTTTGTTGCTCAGGGTCCAGCTTCCAAAAAGGCCATGCCAGTTAGCACTGGAAACTGTAAGGAGTAAGGGGAAAATTTCATCTATCCTAAAAAGCAAACCAGATGCTCCTAAATATTTATAAGAGCAAATCGCTAGCAGGGGTAATTCAGCAGAATCTAGAAAGGAAAAGTCTCAAAAGTCTCAGTCAGCAGCCAGACTATCCTCAAGTAACCTGTTGCGTGATTATAGCAGGAGACTTGCTAAACCTTCATTATTGCATCTGTAACTTTTATGCTTCAATAAGAGTTTTCTTTCTAAGCCTCTGTTTTGTCACTCAATCTTACACAACATAAGCAAAGAAGAATTTTACCATTTGTTTTAAAAGGAACCCTTGGACATTGGTTCTCAAAGTTGCTGAACCCCACAAGTGTTAGTGGAGACTGGGTGCCCACTATATCTAAAGGTTGGATCCTCAAAACCTTGACTCCAAAACCACTGTGATACAAGAAAGCTGGGCAATCTGTAGTTGTTCAGTTTGGTGGTGTGAAAAATATCCAAACGTGCTGTATATGCAGAATGGTTCCCTATACCCATTTAATTGTTGATTCTTTTTAACCTAGATAGAAACCACACCAGTACAGCTGGGAGTACTTGTCAGGATTTGGGAGCAAATTGTATAACAAGGTGGTTGTAATTCTCTCTAGGCTGAGCACTGTAAATCCAGAAGTTCAGAGTTATGATCGACTTTAACAGAATAACAATGCAATTATAAAGAGATGGCCAAGTGTGGAAATTTTTGGATTCTTCAGTTCAGTAATGACATTGTGAAAAAAACCCCATGATTGATGTAGACATTAATAACTTGCATTTGAGTTAAAGGAAACTAATTTTTACAGACTAACTTGTTTATACCTATATAGACCCACACTGATTAAGGCTTCTGCTAATGAAGAAGGCATGATGTATTTGATTATGACTATTACAGGTAGAGTTAAAAATATGTATTCAAACCCACAGGATTTCTGCTAGAGTTAACTGTATGGGAAATTTGAATGACGCTGCTATGCCAAGGTCAGAGGGAGGTCAAAAAGTCTGACTCTACAACCTGAAGTTCTTGTTTTAATTCCTGAAGTGTTGCTTTTAATTTCTAATTTAATTGATGTATTTACTTTTAAATTCTTAGAAAATGTATTTGGTATTCAAAGTATAATTTGTGGATGAATACATTGTATTTCTTATATATAACATATAGTTTAAATCTCTATTTGAAAAGCAGACTTCAGATCATCTTGTAATTGCAATTAATGCTTACACAACAAAAAAAAATAGCTATTGTCATTTAAACTCTTCTTCCTCTCTGCTATTAGCAACACCGCAGAAAATTACAAACAAGAAAGCTCTTTGTTTTTAAAAAGCCTAGCTCTTACTGAGCAACCTGGCTTGATTATTTTTCTGTTCTTCATTTTGCTTGACTAAGCAGAGGTTTATTTTGTTGAGTTTTTTGCTTCTTAATTCATAATACCATGAAGATTTTATAGACAGTGGACTGTACATCTTTAATGCACATGATATTTTTAAAACATTTTTTTTCTGCTTATTACATTAACTGGGAGATACTGCTCATGCCCACAGATCTTATAACCTATACATCCGTACTTCAACGGTATTGAATTCTCTTATGCTGAATGTTCTATTATTTTCCTGAAGTGGGTTTTTCAGGGCTCTCCTTGGTGTCAAAATATGGTGTCACATGTAGTCTGGCCACTGTAACTAATAAGCAAATACCACTGTAACTAATAAGCAAATATTATGATTTCCAAATATTCCTAGGAAAGAATTGAAATTTAAAGCCTTTGGCTGTGACTTCATAAATATCATTTCTAGTATGTAATACCCATGGCAACATCTGTTATGCTTTGGTGGTGTTGTGTAACAGTTTGACTATTGTATATTGGGCTCACTATTTACTCTGTGGATATAGCAGATAATTGGGAACTTTCATAAGAGGAAGTAAGCATAGAAGAAAAACATCACAAGACTTTCCATCCTGTGCAGATAGAAAAGAGTTGTCTAAAGACAATGACAGGTCTGTTAGCCTCTATGGCTTTATCTCCTCCATCTGCAGAATTTATTTTGACGAGAAGAGCCAAAGTTCAAGAACAAAGAACAACAAACAACATCAAGTGCTTTAATGGGGGGGACTCTGTCAGACAAGGGGCCAGTTGTTTGAAAGACTCATGGTGAAGGACATTCTGTGGTATCAAGAGGAAATGGTTGTTATCTTAGTTGTGGCAGAAGACAGCAAATCTCTGGATAAGAATGAAGTTGCATTTAAACCTTTTTATTTCCCTTTTTTCCCTACTTTTTCTGAAAAATAAATCTGTTTGGACTGTGTTACTCCTCCAGACTTTGATGCTCTCTGAGTAAACGTGGCTGATTCATGGAGTATCTTAGCCCAAGGCTCAGTTCAAGTGTGAAAACTAGACTGAAAACACTGTGTATGTGGTGGCGGGAGATAATTACATGTAGAGCATCTTCTGTGAAGCCTGAGACCTGCGTATGACTACTTAGAGGGGCCAGAAATGTCAAAGCAAGCCAGTAACACACGTAACTTGTATGATGTAAACATCCTTTTTTTTTTGTTTTCCTTCTGGTACAGTGTTATTTGCTTTACAAAAAGCGTGACTTTAGAATTCTCTCATACTAGTTTCTATGAAAATGAACAATATGTTCTTTAGCCCAAAACATTTCTAATTCTGTAATACATAAGGATCCATTTTGATGAACTGCCAGCAGCTGTACTGTAGAGATTTGATGGCCTTACAGACCTCTGTGGGAATTACAACCTTGTGTTTTGTTCTTCTGTAGCTAATTGCAAAGTAATGGCCCATATCTTGTTATGTTGCTATACCAGAAGGCTTGAATATCTCAGAAACTCTGGGGAATACAAAGCAAATCATTCTTTATTTTAATCTTCCTTGTATTTTGAGGTTTTGCTAGATTTTTATAGCAAAAGTTGCAAATTCTCAAGCTATTTCAACACAATTCATTCAAACGCTCTCTTGTCAACCAAGTTTCCACATAATTCTCTTGGCCAGGTCATTTTAAAGTCTTACTGGCATATAAACTGGCATAGTCTGAAGTAGTATCCAGCGTAGCCATGAATCTTGGCTGAGGGACACCTTGTGCAAACAGCACAGAATAAACACAGATGACTAAAATAGATCTGCGTTGTGTGCTGCAAATGGTTGAAAACCTCTCAAGATGTCAGCACAGCTAAGCCCGAATTAAATAGTCCCTCGGGCAACCAGCGAAAGTGAGTTACTCTACTGGCGTGGCCTTCTACTGAAAGCACAGCAGAACTATACCAAAGACATGTGTGATAATTTCAAGTGACCTTCAAAATACAGAGGTTGCCCTGGAGACTTCTTACACATATTCCGCGGCATTTGCCTTCTAATTATTATTTTTTTAATAGCAGTTACTGCTGTTTCTAGTCTATAGCCCTTCTTAGCCAACCACCCCAAGAGCAGGAAATAGACTTACTCCTTCAATTCCCAATTTCTTGGTGTTTAAGCTGGTTGAAAAAGGACGTTTCCTAACAGCTGAACCTTAGGTTGCTCATTAGGACAGAGAAGGTACCATCCTTCTGAGATGCAGGGGAAAAGAGTTGATGAACCTCCTGAGGCAGTGAGCCAAAACAATAAAACTCAAGGTTGGAGTGGCAGGATGTGGGACTGTTCCTGAGCGCTCTTGCTCCACTAACTTCCAGTTCCCCACCTCCACTGGGTTCTCAGGGTGCTGGTGTTCCACAAGTTAAGGCCCCAGAACTGTATCACAGAACTCATGCACTGCTAATGGTCTTTAACCTAGAAACTGGTTCTAGATCAAGCAGTATAAATGGAGACTATTTCCTAGACAGGTTAAGTGAATGTTTAAAAAAAAAAAGAAAAAAAGCCATGACAAATGGTGTTCATTTGGGTCTACGTCCCATGGAGACCATTTTTTCATATTAGGGGTTAGATATCAGGATTTAACTGAAGGTTGAAGGTGCCTGTCATTCTTTGCATTTCCCATTCCTGAGCTTTGTAGCATGCTAGAAGCTGCTGCTTCTTAACCAGTATATGCATACATATATATATGTATAAAAGAAAATAATATTTCAGTCACGCCTCATGACCGCCTCAAAGCACGCATAGTGTGACAGAATTGCAAGTAGTGTAGAAAATTATGCGTTGAAAATTCTGTCAGCTTGATATTCCAGAAGTAATTAATAGCTATAACCTGTATTGTGAAAGGCTGAACTGTGTTTGATGATCAGAGCTGTGTTGTAGCTGTCTCATTTGAGGAAAAAGGAGAAAGTTGTGCTTTTTCTCTCAGGCCACATGTGGATGTAATCAACACTTAGAGCAAACTGTTCTTATCTGTTGGAACTCCTAGTTCTAAGCCTTTTCCTCGAGGCTGTCTACGTGGGAGTACCCTTTTCATTTGCTAATATGCATCATTTTGCAGAAGATACTCAAATGTTTGGTCAAAAAACCCATGTGCATTCTGCTTCTGTATTTTAGGTATGTTTGCTAATGCCCTCTTGGCATTCTTGGGAGATCCGTGTATGATGCTCATGAATGTTTTCAGATGGCTCTGTAGTTCTGTTTTGTAATGTTCTATGTCATCCATTCGCTGTCTAGTATTTCACATAATCAGAGGTGCTGTGAGGTCCTTGCAATGGTCCTGACTATCACACTGCTTCATCTTCTTTTCCTTGACTCTCCCTGTTCTGCTAATTCATTCTGCTTTGCATTCACTAAAAGTAGGATGTCAGTGATATCCCAGGTCCTCAAGGCCAGCAAAATTATAAAATGAAGTAAGAATAGAAGTCATGCAATTGTAGGAAAGTGAGGGAAGTGTTGAAAAGGGGGGTCTATGTGATGCCAATGTGAAAAAGCAATCGCAGGAGAAAAGAAAAAATAAAGGCAATAATGAGTTCTTGACCAAATCAGGGCTCCTATTTGCACAGTGATCCCTCTGAGTTGTTTATCTGCTGCATCTTCCTCCATAAAATTTCATATATTTCGGTATGAAAGTAATGTTCTCCCTCTGCCATAACTGGCTGATGATTCTGGGTCTTAAGAGTAGCTTTGTAATCTAGGAATATTATTCTGAAAAGTACCAACCATCCTCTCTCATTTGCCGTGGGAGAGAAAATTACTTGTCACCTCACAGGGCCAAACTCCATATTTTTATTGCAGACTGTTGTTCTGTCCTCATGTGAACAACCATTTATTTTATTTTAGTTCTCCATGTGCTCATAGAAAATGTAGGAATGGGGAAGGGAATGTTCCCTTTTCCCTTGTTTTTTCCTCTAAGAGAAGCTAATGTAGTTTAAGACACAGTTTAATTCCATCAGTATGCCCTTCTTTTCCCCTTATTTTTCTTTTATTTCTCTTGGCCAGCTTGTACCAGAATAATGCATGTGAGTGTCTTTTTTTGCATCTTTAAATCTGAACTCTGCGGATAACGCTACAATTCAATTTGCAACCTGGCTTCTATTCAGGGCTGGCCTGTCCTACCATAGCAATTTATTTATCACATTGTTTACTAAATCATTTATATACTTTGGACAGAACAGACGTGGCTGCCAACAAGGCTTAAATAGTGATTTCATTACCCAGAAGCATGAGAACACAACCGGGAGGATGCCATGGTGTTGTCATCTTCTGGCATCATTGGAGAGAAAAAGTAGAGCTTAAAACTGGTCTAAATTGCAAAAAAGTATGTTCACAAGGGCCCTTGTTATCGCATAAAATTTTTTATCAACAGTTACGATTCCATTTTAAATTTACTTTTATTCATGGGATAAATGACCATATCAAGTTAGTTATTTGTCCTTGCTTTCATACTTATCTATCCTTTTCTTTTCATTGCCACCATCCATTTCTGCTCTCTTATCTTTGTACCTAATTTATCTGTTTCTTTCACACACTCTCTGGCCTTTCTTCCATCACAATTTTTTGTATGGAGATTTTTTCCTGACCTGGTTCATGAACTTGCTAATTTTTCATTCATGTCTTTTCCAAGGACTTATTTCAGCTTTGAGCTGTCTCAAAAGTTACTCTAACAGGCAATTATTTTAATTATTCCTGTGTAAATAATTTACTTCAATCTCATCTGCCATTCATACCAGATTTCATCAATTATCGCACAGTGTTCCTGCCACTAGTCCTGTTCTTCCTGTTTTGTTACCTCTTGGTTGCACCATTTCTGGAGCTGGAAAGTGCTTTTGGACAGGGGTTATGCCATCATTTCTTCCGAAAAGTGACAAACTGGTGAGCTGTCTGATCATTGCTATCTTCCTGATATTTGAGAGAAAATTACTTGTCAGTAGGTTTAATCTTTTTTTTTTTTTTAACCCTTAAATAATACACTTAACTCTTAAAAAGAAAAAGTGTTTGTACTGGATAGGAACTCTTAATCTTTTTTCAGGCAAGATGCTATTGACTTTAATTTAAAAAAAAATAAATGTATCTGAGCTGAGATTGCAGGACCAATCACAGGGTGTGTGGGACTGTTGAATTCTGAAGTAACAAATTCTGAAAACTCATCTGAAGAGTTTCAGAGA
>JAOXNO010000033.1:65006322-65023492 GCA_028565335.1 Limnodromus scolopaceus | reverse complement strand
GACCAATCACAGGGTGTGTGGGACTGTTGAATTCTGAAGTAACAAATTCTGAAAACTCATCTGAAGAGTTTCAGAGAACTCCTCTGAAGAGGAAGCAAGGGAATTGACACAAGAACGAGTTACTGTGAAGGTAGGCAGAAGTCTGACTTTCCTTCTCCACAGTAGCTGTCTGTCATGAGCAGTAAATGCAAAGTAGCCTCCCTTCTTTCATGGGAAGACTGAAATGATCCCTGTGGCTGAGGTCACTGTATTGGAAAAAACAAGTTCTCTGTTTAGTTAGATGAAGCTGTTTCACTGGGCTTACTATTTCACTGGGACTTCGGTGATTTTGTGGAGCAGCCAAGAGGCAGTAAAGGTTCCCACCCTGCTCTCACCACACAGTGGCATGTTTGTGTGCCCATAGTAGGTTTGCACACGAAAAAATAGAGACTTGACTTAATACAGTGACTTCACGAGAAAATTTCCAGAGGCGGGTAGCGGTGTCCCTTAGCTGTGACTGTCCACGTTTTGTTGACAGCTGGGGATTGTGAAAAGCGGTGGCTCTCATTGCTCAAAACTCTGCAGACTCCCCTCGGACCATGGCACCCGTTGTAGGAGCAGCAGCAGGACACAGTCAGGTTTCAGGGCAGATGCTGTTGATCCACAAGATGGCATGTTAAAACTGCACTTTATGTATAGTGTCAAAGGGGCAGGATCTAAATGCCGTTGTGTTAGTGCACTGGGGCTAAAAGCTGTGACTTTTAGAAAACAAACAAAAAAGAAAGAAAGGAAGAGCTATTTCAAATTTGAACTGGGAGCCATTTTAAATGTGCTCTTTTCATTTTTGCAGTGCTAAATGTGAGTGCCACAGGGAAAGAGCGAGGAAAAGTCTCTTTCTCTCTTTCCACTAGAAGTAACTCGATTTCTTTTTTTCTTGACATTGTGTTGGGTTTACATTCAAAATATACCAGTAAGTGGACACTGATTGGGTATAATTCAGCCACTGGTGCATCCCAGTTCCAAGAATTTATGAGGCACTTCATAGCAACCAAATACTCATATTGACCAAGAGTTCTTGTGGTGTGGAGATTATTAATTTAAATTATTGTAACTTAACATGTACTTGGAGTGAATTAAAGTTCATAGCTGTATTTTAAATAGTATGCATTTATAATTAGTATTTTTGCTTTTATTGCCTGCAAGTTTGCATTGCATTAAAACTGAAAATTCTGGAGCCTTTTTAGCTCCCTTTTGGCTGTTTACAGCTAAATGCTGTTTACAATTTGTGTTTACTTCATTTTGGACAATAAAAGATAAATTAGTTCATTTTTTGGCTCACGTGCATTAAGCCATTTATTGTATTTGGATGACAAACTGCACACAGAATGTTAAAATTCCACTATAATCCTCTTCATTTAAATGGAAGAAAATAATAATTTCTATAAATATTTAGTTTTGTATCATTTTTCACTCTGTCCTTTTGTTGAATAAGCCCTGATGTTTCACTCACTCAATTTCAGTGTTTTTTTTAAGGGCCTGTTCCAGAATATACTGAAAAACATGAAAAAGCTGTTGCTGACTTTAACAGGTGTCAGATCAGGCAGTCAACTATTAATCTTCTGCTAAATTCACATTTTTGACAATGCAGAGATCCCTGAAATATGAATAAAACCAAGCCCATCATTAATAATATTGCCTTTAAGTATGTACAGGTTAATGTACTCTAAGAAGTACTTCTCTATTCTGATTTTTCTCATCAACTCTGTAGTGTTCCCAATCTGAAAAACATTGAGTGTGTTTGAAAACTTTTTGAGGGTTTAATTGGAAAGAGGGAAAGTCTGCTTCCACTTTTTACTATTTTTCCACAAACTTTCATCCAAATACCCCCTCCAAAATCTGAATACAAAGGACTGTGTATTTCAAGTCCCTGATAATTACTTTTTTTTCCAATTACCTAGTGATTGAAATGTCTCACATTCAATTTTTTTCCAACAGTTGCTATGTCCCTTAAGGGTGTAGTTGTCAAGAGCAAACTAATTGGTAGAAGGAACATTCTTGTTTCAGCAAAAGGCATTACCTTTCCCAGCCATTCAACTTGCGTAAGCATTTCATACACGTGCCAGAATCGCTTCTCCTCTTTTGACTAATTGAGTGACCACAGGGGATCAGATTTGTATTGGGTTACAGGGTTAGGAACTCGTTCACCCGAGCGAATTGAGAAAAACCTGGTTTCACTGCTGCTCCTTTTCCGTCATCTGCCGTGTTTCATCCCAAGAGAACAATACACAGACTGTCACCCAGCTGTTAAAAACAGATTTGTTGCTGGCTCCCTGGCTTACAGAGCCCTCCTAGAGCTTCTGCTTGTGGATTGCTGAGATTTTGCATGTGCTTGTAGTCAGGAGGGGAACTGAGCACCAGAAGATATTTGAGTGTGTTTTTTATCATGTGATCTATGGCTTCTTAAAACCTATTTGTGTCTATGGGGGCTCCTGTTCTGACCAAATCTTCTCCGGCACAAGAAGTTTTTATAAGAAATTTTTAAATTACCTGGAATAGCTGAGAACTGTTTCTAAGAAATATTTGTATCGCTGGATATGAATGTAGCAGAGACTGTGAAGTGTTGGGTTTTTTTCAGGTGGGATCTTTAAATCTGCATGATTATATGATTATGTATTGTTTTCAGTTTAGAGGAAATTCATACAAATTATAAAAAATACAGTGTTTTCATACTTTTCTCTTGTAACTGCTTCACAACAGAATTTGTACAGTTAGTTTCTAAATCCCCATGAGAAAAAATGGAATATTTGTTGTCTAAGCCCTCTGGAAAGCACAGCCTTATTATCAAAGTACAGATGGTTCTGTACTTTGTAAATGTTCCTCTGTACATTGTTCCTTCATACATAAACAGACTTTTTTCCTTATTGGCAGGATATAATCTAATTATAAGAGCATTTTTTCAGCAGAGATCTGTAGAGCAACTCCTAATGGTATTTTTTCTTCAGGCTGCTTGCTTACTGTAATATGTCTATCATTGGTGTTTCTAGCAGTACTTTTCATTCTAAGGTCTTCGAGCCTGTCATGTCTTTTGAGAATTCAGCAAGGATGCCCGTAGGATAAAACTCAGTATCTGAGTTCACCCTCCAGGCCCGTAAAATCTCGGGTATTTAATACTTATTGTGTCTTAATCAGGTTGTCTACTACATCAACAGGCACTTCTGGATAGTGTGGCTTTTAATGAAGAAATGGACAAGGGGACAGTGAAGGATAAAGCACAGTGTGATCATGGTCACCGCTGAGACCCCTGTTCAAGAAAGGCATAGCTGTAGCCAGAATATCTTTCTGTTGTTAAACAAGCTTCTCTGGTGGTTGACACATTCCTGTCAGTCAAAGCTGGAGCTGTCATCTGTTTTCGGTGGTAGCAGCAGTGGAAGCCCATCTGGTAGGCAGGTGAAGGAGCAGGACATTAATGGCAACAAAAAGTACATGCACCATTTTTTGCAGTGGCTATTAAAGAAGTGTTAATTGTATGGTTTAAAAAAGGTGTATTTGGACAGTGTGTAATACTTAGGATGGAAGATCACTAATATTGTAGCTGGAACACCCCAAGGCAGCACTGCCTGTCTGGGCAAACTGGATGTGCTGTATGAGAACTAACCATGCTGGGGAAAGAGAGAGACTACGTACTATTTGCTTGTTGACCTTGTACGATGTTTGTGATCATATACTTATTATCCATTTTAATTCTGGGCATCATTCTGTGTTGAAGAATACCTTTAAACTGTGGTTTACAGCATAGAGATTATAAACTAAGCCCCCTCCAGAATTAAGCCCTTATACAAACAGAAGATAATTATGTTTCTGATCTCTTCAGAATGTGGGTATAGCGATATCCAGTTTTCCCAGTTCAAGAATCTCTTGATGTTGGATATTCCAAATTAGTACTATTGCTAACATAAAACTTCCCCTTTGAGAATATCTTCCAAAGTTTGAAAATAAAATGAGCTTTTACTTTTATTTAAGAAGGGCAGGAAATATGTGTAGTTTGATAGATATTTTATTTTAATAAGGTAAGAAGAAGTCTTTTGTTTTAATTCCCCTGCTGCTGTTTTTAACTATAGAAATAGCTGAAAGTTTAAATCCAGCCTTCCCAGTACTTCCTAAGGAACTTCTTTGTAAATTTGATAGCAGATATTAATATATTAATGAAAGAATGAATGCGATCAATCTCCAATTAGTTTTTTTTTATTTCTCAAATGCGTCAGTCATTGAAAATCATGCTGATAAAGGAAGGAGCTTAGTCTATTCCAAATGTCTTCTTCCTTCAGTTGCTCATCTGTTTCCTTGATGTGCTTTGCATAACATTATGACTACATACAGCAAATCAGTTATGCCAATACCAGGGGAAATTGGGTTTGTGGAAATTATTCATATATTTCTTTCATAAGGAACATCATCTTTTCTTCTCTTTCACATTTGTATGTTTACATTGTAATAAACAGATTAGCCTATTGTGACAAGTCTTGGGATTTGTGACACTATTGTGACGTGAAACCTGTCAAAAGGCAAATGTCGGTTCCAAGCAAGGCTTTGTAACAATTCTGTACTTTTGAAAACTTTTATTATGGATCCATGTAGTTTACCTAAGCAGAGGATAGAATCTGTTTCCATAATACAGCAGATTAAATCCCATCCATTTAACATCTCTGTGCCTGATAAAGAATGTGGTATTTGTCTTTCTTTTTTGACTCTGTCTCCTGTAAAATAGTTATACTGATTTGCAGGTTAGCCAGTGTTGCCTTTTCTTGCACTTAGCAAGCTTACCTGGTCTGTAAATGCAAATGGGCATTACAGTTGCTAAAAGCGCTTTACATTTTACCCATCAGTAAAGAGAAAAAACAGTAAAATACATATTAAAATCTGCTTTTAAAAAAAGATCCTAGGTGGAAAAAATATTAAGTGCTAAGTTTAAATATGAAATTATAATTTGGCTGCTTTGTGCATAACCATTATCAGAGTCTGATCATTTATTGCTGTGTAGTCACAGAGTATTTTAATGTTATTTGATCTAGATAACAATAGTAACACCTATCCATTATAAATCCCAAAATGCGTGTGGAGAGCGTGTCTTTGTATAACCACATCTATATCACTATAGATTTTTAACTTGAATTTTAAAAGGCATGCAGTAGTTGCAAACCTGTGTGGAAGCAATAACACTATAGTCAGGTGATTTAAGGGTATTGTGTAAATAGTGTTCAGAAACTACCTTCGTACCTGGGATTCCTCACACACCACAAGCCAAGTGTGATGCAGTAAAGGATCAGTCGTAATCTCGTCTTGAACTTGTGCTCTGACATTATACTAAATCATGATTTTGGTAAAAGCTGACCGAGTCTCATTGCTAAGTGTGATGCCTTTTTTTTTTCCCTCTGTTTCAGCTGAGACAATCCCAGTCGTACTGCACAGACACAGAATGCCTTCAGGAATGTGAGTAACTATTGGGATCAGGTACAGGGAAGTAAAATAAACAGTAGTAATTAAAATACAGTCTGACTGGTCTTTAAAACGCAGCAGTTGATTTAATGTTATGGGAACATATTACATTGACTCAAATACTACAGTACTAAAATTGCTATGTGGGGGAGGTAATTTCTGAGAATCTGTGATGATTGTTTGTGCATTGGAAGCATTGTATGGAAGTGGTGATGGTGAGAAGGCTGGAGGTACCAGCATGACCATTGATTGGGCACCACGCATTACTGAATCTTACATTAGCCTCCAAATAGGATGATGTCAGTTTTTCCCTAAGGAGAAAATTTGGAGAGGACTTTATTTGCCCTCCTTACAGCCATCGCAGCCTAACCAGTGAAGACTGGCTATTCAGCACAGACCCCCACATGTGCACAGCTGGGGATGGGTAACATCCTGTGAACGCTCTGCTCCACCGTGAGGGAGAGGAGGTTGCCCACCATGGGGGAGAGGAGGTCCTGCACCAGCTCTGACTGATAAGTTGATGTACACCATGACTGCATTTCTGTTTAACTCGGCAGCTGTGTAGTTAATGAAGCGGAGTACTGATGTGTACACTTCTTTGAAATTTGCTGTGAAATACGTCCAGAAACCTCTCCCAAATGGTGAACATAACTTGGACAGTTAAATGTTACCAGCATCTGCAGGGACGTAGCTGTGCAGAGGTTATGCAGTAATGTAAGCCTGCCCTGAGGCGCTGTGTTTACACTTTTCATGGTCTAGAGGGAACATTGCCAAATGCTTATAAATAAAAATGAAGTGGATCTGTTTTTCCTGTATTGCTTTACCAATTGAGCATATGAACTCACACGATTAGCCTGCATCAGGACTACCATAATTCTCGGAGGGAACAAGGAGCACCTCAGCAGTGTTCCTGGAAGCAAGAACTGCTGGTGCCTGTGTCTTCTACAGGCCTAGGAGCAGTGCAATCAAGGTTTCCAGGATTCTGGGGAGACAGCATGCCTTCATTCACTCTCACGTTCCTCCCTCTTCACTCCCCGGTAAAACCTGTTTAGAGATGAGCATCTAGCACACTTGCACTGTGCTCTTCCAGTGTGAAACGGTCCTGGAATCATTGCCACATTGAGCTGAAAGGAAAAAGCTATGAGTTTTCCCAGATAACCCCTGAAAAAATAGCGGGGCACACATGTGCCATAACAGTGCTGCTGGCTTTACTCTTTCTTTATGGGCTTTCCAAGTTCTGTGTGTCTGTAACTTCCAGCACCTCTCCTCTCCCAAATGCACCTGTCCTAAGGCAGACTTTTTTGTCTCCTACACGTTAGACTTCTCTTTGTGTTTTTTAAAAAAATCACAGGCAGGTAGGAGAGGGAAAGAGGCAGGTGACAGGTGACAGAACATGTACTGTATTAGGCTTAGGCTGTGCAACTTTCTGAGCTTTAGTCCGCAGTCAAAACCAAGCGATGGTAGGTCATTCTTACTCAAGCCTTGGGACCCTTGGCTTCTCAATATTTATGAAGCTCTTAGGCTAAAGACTCTATAAATGAGTAAGTTCTGTTATGTGTGGCCACAAAGCTTGTGGGGACAGCTTTCATGCTATCAAGCTATAGTACAGTGGGGATGTGAATGATTTGCAGCAAATAGCTTTCCATCCTGAAAGAGATCCTTGCAATAACTGTCTGTGCAGATGCAAGCAATTTGGCAGCAATTGTTCCAAACCAGTGGTTTGTTTCAAAAACCAAAGCAAAAATTATAGAGTAAATCCTCTCCTACGTTATTATATTGCCTTAAATTTAGTTCCAGCAAAGGTACTTTTCTGCTGATGCAATGACACTGACCGCCTATTTGTCAGATTATTTTGTGATGCCTCTGCGATTCTGTGCTTGGGCCAACTCTGCCAGCTCGAGCTCTGTAAGACTCCCAGGAGTCAAAGGCAAAAACAAACAGACTGAGCCTGGAGAAGCTTCTAGAGATGTTTTCAGAGACAGATTAAAACAACTCTGGGCCAGTCTTCTGTCCATTGCTTCATCCTGTTCTGATGAGCTATACCGTGATGAGCTTATTTTTGAGGTGGGTCTCATCTTCCCTAGGTCCCACAACTCCATTTCCTGTTACTTGCTGATTTTGATTCCTTATTTCAGGACCTCGATATGAAGAAGCTTGTTTCACTCCTAGCCGTTTGCTCATTCCCAGGATTTGGTCTTCCTTCTGGAAGCGCAGCTGGGAATGTTGTCATACACGGATTCTTAAGTTGCAAGGTTGTGGAATAACTGATGAGATGTATGTGGTTTTGTTTTGGGAAGCGTCAGGGCTGTGGTTCAGCCAGTGTCACAGCATCGTCATGTGTTGGGCTGTTGCTACCAGCTGGAGGTTCTCAGAAACACCCCTGCCTTGCTTCTTCCTGAGCACGCTTTGTTTTCTCAACCCTTGATTTCAGATCTTTTTTAGATTGTTGGAGCCGGATGAAAGCAGTAGCACCAAGGCTCCCTCATTCACATTTTTGTGTTATTAGCTCTAAATTTTTATTTATGGTTGTTGGCACCATTATATTGTAATGACTACCCTGCAGAGAGTTTCCTGCCAGGTTCAGGACCAGTGCTTTTGGATTTTCACTCCTACATACAGGAGGATGCACTGCTTCAGAGAGCATTTGGGCACTCTGCTTGATGGCTGTTCCTCTGCTGATTCTCCACCAGAATATCTGCTATGACGGTAAAGCACGTATCAGAGTCTGATGACTGTTCCCTCCGTTTCGGTGGGTGCCTTGGAGAAAAAAGGCTGCAAGTTTTGAATATGCAGCACATTTAATATTCTGTTGGGATTGTTTATGCTCAGCAAATCAGAAGATCTTACAATCTCCCTTGAAATGAGGAATAAGAGCGATAATTCTTTTCCGAATTCTGTCTAATGCAAGTGGAGCAGGGAAGATTTCTCTGAAGTGTGTTGCAGTTGCAACATCAGCGGTTCATCCAGCCCAGGGAGGATCAGCAGCTGGTGCTGAGCTGCTCTGATGGCTCATGGCCCTTCAGTCAGCCTTCCATGTAAAAGGAAATGAGGGGCCACCGCCTGAGCTTTTTGTCTGTGTTCTAGCAATTCCCAGATGTTGTGACCTGGATTTACCACACTCATATTTTCAACGCAATTCCCAGTGCTCTGCTAGCTTGTAATATGGTCAGAGATGACTGTCTCAAATGCTGTCTACTCTACTTCCAAATTTTTACGCATTTTAAAGTGAGTGCGTATCTGTGATTCATCTGGAGTTGTACTCATCTAGGGGAGTCACAGCAGCCTAACCTAATGGCGTGAAATGTCTGCCAACTCTTCCCTCCCTTTTCTGGTAATTCCCTTCTCCCTTCCTCCGCTCAAGTCCTTTTTGGCTTTCTTCGGTTTTCTAATCCTTGCCTTTGAGAGTGTCAGATTGCAGGGATTATCTGCTAAAGGTCCCATAGGCTCTTTGTCTTCTTTGATGATTCATCTGTAAGATACCTCCCTTCATACGGTTTCCTGCCTTTCTTGCAGAGAACAGGCAAGGCTAAAAACACCGTGAAAGGAAGGCAGCACAAAGCAGAGAGCATGCTTCTGCCTTCCCACATGCAAATGTTAAACATTAAAAAGCTGAAGATCCAAAAGGAGATATTTCTACCATGAGAGGGCAGACAAAAAGCACCACATGGAATATAATTTTACAGTCAAAGAAATGCAATCTTTCCTCTTCAGAGTACAATCTCGTTCTGAATGCAAAATAGCACTTTAAGAGGAGAACTAAGTTCATGTAAGGAGTATTTAACAAGGGCATTTATTCATTTTAATATTTTATTCTTGAGATTTCAGTTGCACAATCAGGAGGTGGTTGACCTTTACTCTTTAGAAATTATTTTTACCAAACTTATCATTTTGGTAGCTTTGACTGCCTTCAAGTAGAACATTAAATGAGATGGCAAACATCTATCACAGAAGATTATTTTTTTCCCTTCCCATTTCTCTCCAAGAGGAGACTAGTTTCTGTGACCTCGTCCCTGTTTCTATAGGAAAAAAGAAGCCAAAGAATTGTATGTAGCATGTGGAGCAACAGATAGGATTCACCATAGTCATTAACTCCCATGGGAGTTTATCCTCCAGTCCCAGACCAGCCCCTCATAAAGCTTTCTCCCGCATGGAGATAATTCAACCATGATGTAAAATAAATTTCAGGTAACCAGAGAAGCAGAACTGGTTTAATTCAGGCCTGGCAGAACAGGCGTAATTCAGAAGTACGTGGATATATAGGTGCACTGAACCCAGGGGGGCAGGTACTCTGAAAATAAAGAGTTTGGGCTGGATTCGGTGTTGTGTGGAAAGGCAGGTTCAAGGCTGTAAGTTTTGTGTCACTCAGTGACATGGGAATATGTACTGCTACATTCTGTACTAGTTGGTGTCTCCCAGGCACTGGAGATTAATAACCAGATCCATTAATCAAATTGGATGGCAGGGACATTCGTCTGTGAGGTCTGAATTTAGCCATCTGGAATATTTAAAAATACCATCCACAGGTGCTCTTAATTCTTTAAGGAATCAAAAACCCACCTGCAAAAATATCAATTATAGGTAAAGCACTCTGGTTGTGAACTTACAAAGTTTTTTCTTCTGCGCATCAGCCTAAATTCCATCCTGCTTGGTTTCAGCTTCACTCAACTTCTTTATCCGTAAGCTGATCTTACCTGATTATTTTGTGATCTCAGTGATGGAGGTCTTTGTAGCAAGAGATTGTCGTCTTGTACGTATTATTGCTCCCCGTGGCTGAAACAGCTTCTTGTCTGTTCTCATGATTTGTGATGCAAAAGTTTGAAAAGTGTGATTCACCCCAGCTATGTGAGATTTTGCTTATCCTCATGTCCTTATGTTAGAGAATAAAGTAACAGATTCTGAAATATCTCACACCCTTATTAAAACACATGGTCAGCTATGAGAGATGTGGGTTTAATGGTACTTGAAAAGTGTAAATAGAGTTGTGGCTGTTTGAGTATCTGGCATGCTTTGAGTAGGTAGTATGGGGCCAAGCTGTTGTCTTGCTTAACTTAGTTTAAAACATGCTTCAGCACATTTGGTTCCATCCAAACCGCATTACAGTGCAGGCTGGATAGAAACTGTGTCTTGCACGAACGCCTGTGGTTTCCCTCTGTGGTGCTTCCTGCTCCCTTTCTTGACCTGTAGCATGAGCTGACCTAGCAGCATTTACTTACCCCAGGTCTTGTTTAACCACGGACCCCGAGTGCACTATGGTTCAGCAAGAGTTCCAGAAGGCAGCCTGACTAGTCCCCCTTTCTCTGCAATTCATGGGGAATCCAGCCTAACAGGTGATCTGAATTTTTGATATTTTACTGAACATACGTGCCAAAATAGGTACCTAAGGCTGTCTTATGTGCCGCTGAAGGTAGTCTCAGGTGGCTATTAGTGTTGTCTGGAAGCCCCAAAATAAATCAGTTGTTCTTTTCATGCCAAGTGATATGCTAGTTTACTGGATTGCATATATAAAGGTCATCCAAGATTTAAAACATTGATGTATCATGTTGGTAACAATAATATTTTTCCTCAGTACAACTGCAGGTCTAAACTCTTACCTGCACAATTCCATATGCTTTCTGAGTCAATTGTATGTTAGAGTTTAACGAATTAGAGGCTTTAACTTCTCATTTATTTTCTTTGCACTATACCTTCTCCTCACGTACAGCGCCCTTTATTCACTCAGATCTCTGAAAGAATTGTCACTTGTAATTGTATATACTTCTAATCATAAAATTCCTCTACATTAGTAACTTTGGGAGTTTTGAAATGTCTGTATGTTGGACATTTAGAAGACAAGAGATGTATGGCAGTTTTATTTGCTCATAAAAGTAAATGGTGGTGTTTGTGCTTTGAGAAGCACGAACTTCTGAAATACGTGGTTTTTTCTTCTTTGACATTTTTGAGTGCATGTGATGTTGGTCAAGGACATCAGTCCAACAGCCCCAACCCATGAAGTCTGATTCACAGAAGAGCAGTGCTGTGGATGACATAGCTGTGAGCTTCCCCGCAGTGCCCCTCTGCTGTGCCTGATGGGTCTTTGCTATCAGCATTAACCTTCAAGGGAATAACTGGCTCCAGCAGTTCACAGGTTATCCAGCAAATGTTAAATAAGAACAACTTCCAACTCGTACTGAGCCCAGACTTGACTGAATAATGAGATGATCCGAAGGAGTTAACTGAAAAATCTGATGGATACGGGTGTCTCTCGGGAATTTCCCTGAGTGTTAAAGTTGTCAACTTGAGTAATAAAATAGAATAGCTCTTCTCTTTCTGAAGGTTACTCATTATAGCTTTGTATTAATTGCTCTGTATTAATTGAAGAGCTATGTGAGTTCCATAGGTAATTAACTATGCATTTGTTTACACTTCCACTGACAACATTAGTTACAATTTGATTATTTGAAATTATGGTTCAGAGGAGAAAAGTTTTTGTTTTCAAATATGCAGGTATTTGCATGAGTTTCTTGATCCAAAAAGACTAACCATCTGTCTCCAGTCTGAGGGAATTTTCTCAATTTTATTTCTCTGCTTTGATGCCTCAGCCATGTGTAAAATTTTTATATTGTATTCCTGGGCTTCGCTTTTTCATGTATCTCCTCAGCATTTTTTCCCCTCCTCACAGATATGTTTTTCTTGAATCAGAAATACCAAATGACCTGGCTGATCAGTCATGGAGATCTGGCATATTGACACTGACACTTGTTCAAACAAACTCTCAATAAGTAGCTTACAGTAGACAACAAAGTTATCACCATTAGTTTGCCTCCTTCTTACTAGAATTAGCATGTTCTCTGTGCGGGGCCTGACAATGGAATCTAAGCTTTCATGTCCTTAGTATTATTCTTTTGTTTGTTTGAGTCAAAAACCAAACACCAACATACTGATGGGGTTTTTTTCCCATATAAATGTATTTTGCATCAAGTTTGATTTCTTAAAAATCAAGTTTGATTTGTTAAATACGAAGCGTGTGTTTATCATTTCTAGTTTATTAGAAGTTAATGTGAACTAAGAAATATTCGTAATTCTGAGAATTCCAGTGAAAACTTATGAAATAGATTATCTTTTCAAAGGGATAAGAAATGTGATAAAAAACAGTGTGACATTAACTAAGAATTACTTATCTCTAAGCCAAAAGGAAGGACTAATCAGAAAACTCAACTGAAAAATATGTAAGGTTTTTTTTCTGAGACTTACATTGCATTTTTGTTTTAATTTTGGGGAAAGAACTCTGTGTTATAACTTGAGTTTTCCTTGTTTGTAGTGCCAGGACCAAATTCCTCCGGTGACAATGGCATCAGCTTTGCCATGATAATGATGGCCTGGGTGGTGATTGCACTTGTCTTGTTCTTACTGAGACCCAGTAACCTGAGGGGATCCAACACAGCCGGAAAGCCGACCAGCCCACATAATGTAAGTGCCTCTTAAAGTGCCCCGCAGGGAGACTCTACAATAGCTTATATGTATTTGGGTTTAATACAGACTATCTTACAGTCATTTTTTCCTTACATTTTTTCCCTATATTTTCTCAGAACTCAATGCAAATGAGTAAAACCAAAGTGCAAGTAGAATCGCGAAGGCCGACTGTGAGGCCTGCCATGGGATGGAATCACTACGGGTGGCTGGGTGTGGGTCATAATGTCCTCTGGACACCAGCTGTCCCTGGCTGGAACTGCCTCCTGCCTTCTTATGTGCAAGGGGAAAATCACAGCTTTTGGAGAAGTCAATAGACAAAATTACAGCATGAAACTAGGAAGGTGATCTTTGTCCTAGATGCGGGATCATGGAAAAATCCCTATCGATGCAGGAAACAGTACTGATCTTTAGTGCTCATGTACTCTGAATACTGAAAGAGATACTGAAAGATCTTAAAAGAAAGCACAATGTAACTCTTCTGAGGTCTTCTTTAATTGCTAAATCCTCTTATGTGAAGCACTGTTTCTAATCCTCTACGTGGTGGTTTGTTTTTTTTCTTTTCCTCCTTCCTTCCCCTTAGGGACAAGAACCACCAGCCCCACCAGTGGACTAGAGCATTCAGTATTGGAAAAGTTCCGCAGCTAAGACCTTGCACGACCAAATGAACGAAGTGACCAGATTACTCCTAAACTCCATTCAATACTGTTTTCTTTTCTCGTTTATATAGAGCAGAATTATCGTTCAGCAGTTATCTTCATGAACTGCTTTTAGCGACTTCAATTTTAAGTAAATTTTTGCTTTGTATGTTATTACAATTCCTAGTAGATTGTCATTTCAATAATGATGAGGCGTTGCAGGGGTTTTTTGATTGTTACTGTTACTGTGGACATTCCACTCAGTCTCTTTCTGTTACAATGATCTTAATTTCTTTGCAGTGATTTTTGATATGCGTTGAAAGAAAAAGAAAATCCCCATGCATCTATAATAACGGAAGGTTATTGACCTTTTTTCAGATTAATCCATATTTTTTTCTCCAGTATGCTTTTGAGAGTTATATTATGGTTGCAACTATTAGCTTAGTTATGTGGTGAAAAATTGAAATGATTTTATATTTGCCCTGGGTTCAGAGCAGCTTTTAGTCTGGTCTTTGGACCACTGACATAGTTTTCAGGGTTGTTGGCAAAAGCACGGATTGTCCACTAGAATTATACTATCTGTGTGTGTGCGTGCGTGCGTGCAAAGAAGTGAATGTGATAATTGCCAATGTCAAAGCTTTCAAATATATATTGGGAACTTTACACAAGAGATTATACCACCAAAAAAGAAATTAATTTAATCTTGTTCAATAATAAATTATGGATCTTATTTGATATGTTGTCCAAAAAATGTATTCCAAAACCGTATTTGTTTGCTTACAGACTTCTATGAAAAGAGAAATTTAGTGAGAAGAACTTGGTAGAATTTTCTGTCCTGGTATAGTCTTTTAAGAATTGGTATCTTAAGTTTTTAGCCATGGTGCAATGCATATTGGACAGGATGAAATCATACCAAGAGGTTACCGATGTTACCAGCTTTCGGTATACACCGTATACTGGATATTCAGGTTTTTTCACCTGTATGTTATCAGCAATTGTTAACATTTCATCCTTATCTACTGGTTGTAATTGTAGAATAACAAACTTGCAGGTGACTACATATGGCATGTCTTTTCCCTCTAATATTTGTGTGTATGTGCGGTGTGTTTATGTGTCTGTATGTGTGGCTGTGCACGTACCTGTGCACATCTCCCATTGTAGCAAATGGGAATTACTTTTTTATGTACATTAATTTAAGAACATTTTAAAGATGTACAGAAAAGCGACACTGTATATTTTTCTTGATCAATTTGAAAAATTGATGAGAATAATGTAAAGAACCTTTTTATGTTACCAACATGAAGCTTCTTTTCGTAAAGGTCAATAGAACAGACATATGGGAATTCAAAGCCTTACTCTACAAACCTTTATTCCATGAGAACTTGAGTTATGGAGCTGAAGGGACTAGCTGTTAAGATGCATAAAGGTTTGTATTAACAGGCTCTAACAAAAATCTCACATCAAATCCCATAGTTGACAGACGCAGGGTTTTCCTCCTCAGGGTAAATGGTGGGCCAGCTAAGCCTCCTCGTAAAGGTACAGCGTAGACCTGAAGAAAGGCTTCGTAATTTGATGTAACTGCCCTTTGAATTTCTGTGGAATAGTGTGCTCCCAAGTATGGGAACATGTGTAAAAAATAAAAAATTTAAAAAGCATAAAAGAAGAAGATTGGGGCAGGTTGTCTCAGTGACATCAGTGCAGTGCCATGTAAAGCAATGGAGCTGCAGCAGAGAAGCTGAGAGAATTTGTCCTTTTATGTCTAAAGGTGTACAGGCCACAAACACTGTGTAAAGATGTCACTGGGACAAGCAATCTGACTGTGCTTGCTTTTATGTTTGGGATACTGTTTTGAACAGAACAAGTAATACAGCATCATTTTGTTGAATCAACATGAAAGAAAGTATATATATCATCTCCTACAATGACCTTTTCTCCAATAAATTTTGGCCAGACTTCTTCACTATGGGATGCATAAAACAGGCTTCCAGTCAATTAAAAAGCCAACAGAAAGAGGCTTGATTTCAGCCAAAGCTCCACTCCTCAACCTGCTGGAAGTTGGTGAGATGTATAGCAGATGCTCCTCACTTGTGAGGATCAGTCTCACTTTACTTAAATGTCTGTGTATGTGTTTTTAAAACTCACCATGTGCACCCGGCTCTAACAGTCTCAGCAAATGAACTTTTTGTTCAGAGTAATGTTGTGTTTTACCTTTAAATGAACTGTCTTTGCTTGAAATTCCTCTAAGTAATTGTCCCAGTGATTTTATACGTGTATGCTTTCCTCATGTAAATTGCTATTTTAAATTTTCTATGTAAAAGAAAAAACATTGGAAATATTTTATTGTAAAATGTTTTACTAAAGAGCCAGGCCACTATCCCATGTCAAAATGTATGCCTTTTAAATTCAAATACTCTCTCCAAGATATAACCTTCAGATCACCACTCTTAATTAAAACAAAAGTAACTAATTGTAGGACTGTATTTTGCCACTCTTATTTGTGTTAAATAGTGCCTTACTCATCAAGTAGTTCACTGAAGTTGGTGGGACTACTCTGAGATAATGTACTAGTAGCAGCTTTAGTAAGGGTGGCAGAAATCTGGCCTTTAGTGATGTTGTTCATGATGAAATAATTATGGTTACAGAAGTTTATGATAAATTTTGAGAAGAAATGTGGAAGAGATTAGTGGTATGTGAAGCTTCAGGATATGATTAATTCTGTAATGAGAGTTTTAAGCTTGGTTAGAAAGAGATGCAAGTTGTGGCAACTTGGGAAGTGTGGAGGGAAGTTTACAATTATACCTTAGCTTAGAACTTTGTTAAAACAATAGTATTTTTAGAGTCTGCTTAACACAATTATTATACTCTGAAAAGAGAAATCATATGTATTCATGTATTGTCTGCAGATCACTTAGCCTTGTAATGTTCATGATTGAAAAAGGAAGAGTGATGATGTGATGTACCTAATGTAAATCGGTGGTTTAAAATGTCTGAATTGCGCCAAACAAAAAATCATCTGTGCCATTTGCGGTTTCCTAGTAATCTTTTACTGAGTACTTGGATTGGGATAAAGGGCTTGTACTATGCACTTTTTATTGACTTAACAAAATAAATAGCAATCATTAGTAACCTTTTGTCTTCGTCTCTTAGTCTTCATGTATAGTCTCTGTATAGGACTGCACCAACCTATCAATTTCTAATTGAAATCATCTAAAAATAAGTATAAGTAAAAATAGCATGTCGTTTGTGTAAATTTTAAAACATAAATTCTAACTTTTTAAATGGACATTTGTCTGCTGTATCTCAAGCAAGTCAGGATGAATTTTAAGCAGTTTCCAAGGTTTAAGACACTTTGATGACCAATACAGATGCCTCTGCCTTTTGCTCTTCAAAGTGATTGTGCAACCTTGGAAGTCAGAAATACTACAGTAAGACAAGTAATGCCAGAGGCCAAGTATGCCAATTATGTTACTTCATTTTAGATCAAATCCTACTACTTTAGGATTTGTAGTCTATTTTCTAGTCTCAGACCTTGGCAGTGTTGGACCCAGAGCTGCTCTGAGGAAGGAAGACACTCCAGCGGACCCAAGGCAGCATGTAGAAGTAGTAGAGACCTG
>JAOXNO010000033.1:64974974-64997183 GCA_028565335.1 Limnodromus scolopaceus | reverse complement strand
CTCCTCATGTTTAGGTGGAACTTCTTATACCCAAATTTGTGCCCATTTCCTCTTGTCCTGTCACTGGGCACCACTGAGAAGAGACCAGCCCCATCCTCCTGACATCTTCCCTTTAAGTATTTGTATGCATTGATCAGATTCCCCTTAAGTCTTCCCTTCTCAAGACTAAAAAGACCCAAGTCCCCCAGCCTCTCCTTGTAGGAGAGACGCTACTTGTTACTTTTCACTCTTTTTCACCCTTAAAGAACAGGTCTCTTTTTTTTCCTTCATTCTTTTGTGAGATACAGGTTTTTATCAGTTAGAGTTCTTTTCTTTAATGGAAATGAAAATTTATCTTTACTTGGTTCCCAAAGACAAGGCATGTTGCCTAGTACTAGTTACCTGTTACTCTTTTGCTATAAGAAGTCTCCTGAATCCAGTCTGTGCTGTGTGAGAAGATGATGAAAGCAAGTACTTTGTTTTCTATAAACACTTAGACTGAATGAGTTAAAGTAGAGTTAGTCTTGGCATTTTTTAAAAAAAAACAAAAACAAAACCACCCCAAACTCGCAACATCTGTTTCCTGGAATCGTGTCCTTTACTTACAAAGAATGTACAAAAACTGCCAAGCATTAGCTCAGACAGTTGTAAAATTGAGTTGTTGTGCAGTGAGGGTTTTTTGTATTTTTTGGTTTGGGTTTTTTCTTTCCAGTGTCAGAAATTGTCTAGCAGGCTGCCTTTCTGTTTGCATCCCAGTAAGACCTTAGCTGGAACATTTTGTGGGTTATAACACATGTTATTCTGCCTGCTCTGACCTTTGTTTTCCTTTTAAGTAGGTATTTGGTATAGAGTGAGACAGCAAAAAATGTCTTGCATAAGAGAGGTTCTGCTTTGTTTTCTTTTTTCTCCCTTTGGTGAACCTTTACCTTTCTGGCACTTAGTCAGATATTTCATGTCATGATAGGTGTCTTTCAGGTTGGAGATCTGTTACAGTGTATTACTTTATTTTTCAAACAAAAAGTAAAGGCTTCTTTTGTCTATGACAACTGTATGTTAGTTAAGTAATTTTGTAGACCATTCTAATACAGAGGATTGCTCGTGTACACATGGCCTCCTGCTCTTCTTGTCTGAGTGGAGGTGTTAAAAGAAGGGAAGGTGTTCTGGCATAGTATGTGCCTCTGGAAAAAAAATCTCATCAAGTTGGGCCTCTTCTTCCACGTTGCAGGTGTGGTTCCATGATAAGTTTAATCTGATCCAAACATGAGTCCTTGTCAAGAGGAGTGGTCTTTCTTTCTTGAGTGTCTCTGCTGCCTTTCTTTTACTGGATCTGGGCTTGCTAATTTGCTGGGGGGTTTCTTTATAGGTGGGTTATTTTGGTGCGACTCAATTTTAGATCTAGTGTAGGGGAGATCATGGAATATGCACCTGAGAGAAGAGGTGGTACCAACTCTCCATCTTTGTTTCCAGCCTAGGGAATATTGTATGACTTTACTTCTTTAATCTACTTCACATCACTCTGCAGGTATTTCTTTAATTGTCGCTCATGGTAATGGAATTGAGCACAGGAATAACTGGAGCCTAAAATCTGGTTGTGCAAATAACAGTTCAGTGTGGCTGAAAATTTCAAGACAACATTTTGAGTGTTTTGAATAAAGAAAGGCTTTTAATTTTTTTATTTGTAAATCTATGGAAGCCTTACTTTATATCTGGCAGATTGAAAACATACCACACTGAGGAGAAGGAAAGCTTTCCATATCTGAAATAAGCTGTTTGGGCATGCAGTTTACTGTTCTTATAACTGCATTAACCTTAACTGCTTTTTTTCTGCTTTTTTTTTCAGCCGGGGTTAAAAGAAGTGGTGGAGTCCTGTCGAGGAAGAAACCTCTTCTTTTCTACCAGTATTGATGATGCCATTAGAGAAGCTGATCTTGTATTTATTTCTGTAAGTTTAGGGGGAGAAAGTGGTTGTGTGTGTTTGTATTTTATTTTTCTTTTATCAAATTACTATATTGCTCTTATGTTAGGAAGAGGCCCTTGTTTTGTCATGTAGATTCAGTTAGCAATGTCATGTCACTGTGTTGCAGTTTTCTCCTTGTCTTTCTGTGTACTGTGGGGAAAAGCGCTAAGTAAGCTTTTTATTTTAATTTTTATCTTTTTTTATAGCCAACAGAATGTTTGACAAGTGAACAGGCTCTAAATCAAAGTTATAATGTTAATAATAATGTGATTAGTATTAATCTGTGATTAGTATTAATGTTTAGCATGGTTAGATGTGTAGGTCTTAAAGCAGAATATAGTGCAGATCTGTCATTGCAGTGTACTACTGAAATCCATGGGACTTTAATAAATTAATACAGTTCCTAGATAAGGAGACAAAATCACCTACCCATTATTAGGTTACAAAGGTGACTTAACTTTAGAAGCCTTATTAAAAAAAAGTGTATTAATGGAAGAGGGGCTGGCTTTAATATGTTTTATCTGTAATATTTCTAAGCTGTTGGTACCACTAGGAAGAGGATCCAGTCAAACAAACAGTGTGACCTTTTATAATCTAGAAGGTTGTCCCTAATGCAGAATCCAAAATAATTGATTGCAATTCGTCTTGGTAGGCCACAGTTGAGTTATTTTTGTTACTTATGTCCTCTTTTCCTGAGAGCTCCTCTTTGTTAGGGCACCTCAGTACAGAGCTCTCTTTCTGACAGTATTTTTCTCCATTCATTAGGTCTAAAATGAATGCTACTTGCCTGGATGACTGCCACTAATGCAGGGCATATATTGCCACCTGTCCTTGGCTTAAAAAATGCTGTTGTGTTTTACATGTTGTTGCCATTTCTTCTTTCAGCTTGTAATGAAAAGGACCCTCTGTCTTAATCTAAATGACGTGTTTTCCCTCATGTTGCTCTTTCTGTGTGCTTCAGTATAGCAATTTTCAGCAGCTCTACACTTAAGCTTCACTGAAAAGTGGGTTTAAACTGTAACTACATTACTAATTGTAAGACTCTTATAATGTGAATTTTTGCACTCCTGATGTGGGATGGGGTGAGGGGAAAGAAGGTGACTGGCTGTAATAATGAAGAAATTACTGGTGTTTCCAGAATAAGGACTCAGTTTCATCGAAGCATGCAGACCTGCTATGAGTTGCTCTTGTTTTAAATTCTATTTGAATAGGGGCCAATAAGCTTTCTTTAGAAGACAAAATGGGTAATTGAGAAAGCTAATAGCTGTTCATCTGGTATGGTAACTAGAATAATTCTGGGGTAGGAGCAAGCTGGACTTTGGGAGAGAAAATATCTGTCATTCTAAATTTCACCTTGTCAATAGCTCTTGTGTTGAGACTTGCAACATTTCTTCCACCTTTGTTATTTTTAACTAGGTTAACACTCCAACGAAGACCTATGGCATGGGAAAAGGCCGAGCAGCTGATCTGAAATACATTGAAGCTTGTGCTAGGCGAATTGTACAAAACTCAAATGGCTATAAAATTGTCACTGAGAAAAGCACAGTTCCAGTACGTGCTGCAGAGAGCATTCGTCGAATATTTGATGCTAATACTAAGCCTAACTTGGATTTGCAGGTAAGCATGAGCTTTGAGTTATGTATTTAAAGGCTGGTTGTTGCTTTTGGCTTCTATCTGTTGTTCTTTATTTCTGTGCCTGTAGGTGCTGTCTAACCCGGAGTTCCTCGCAGAAGGAACAGCCATCAAGGACCTGAAGAACCCAGACAGAGTGCTCATCGGTGGAGACGATTCTCCAGAGGGACAGAAGGCTGTCCGTGCTCTTTGTGCTGTTTATGAGCACTGGGTGCCCAAAGAAAAAATCCTCACAACCAATACCTGGTCATCAGAACTTTCTAAACTGGTCAGTGTCACTCACTGCTGTTGTTTGCAATGAGCAAACGGTGTAAGCGAGACAGAGCTCAGAAGCATAAGCTCACTGACAGTGAGTGATGCAGCAAGGAAAGACAGATGAGGCTGGGAGAGCCCAGTGTATATGTCAAAGGATATTCATCTTTTCCAGTTTTCTCAATTGGACTAATAGATGGTATCAGCTTTCCATGAAATCTTTTTCTTGCCTCTTATTGCTGTGTTATTTATTACCAAGAGTAAACTTCTAGTGCTGAAGGAACTATATCATAAAGCATTTCAAACTCTGCAAGTTAACCATTACATTATTTTGCTTAGGTGCCATTAGCTGGCATTTATATATTAAACTAGTTATATTACCATTTTGTATCTCAACAGAGTTAGTTACATAGATACTAAAGTAATCCTTCCAGTAGTAACTCCCTTTGGTCTGTGGGCATCTTGGTTTCTGAAAGAATCAAGCTCTCTTTACTATGTTTTTTCTAATTATTATTTACAGGCAGCTAATGCTTTCCTTGCCCAAAGAATCAGCAGCATTAACTCAATCAGTGCTCTGTGTGAAGCTACAGGAGCAGATGTTGAAGAAGTAGCAAGAGCTATTGGAACAGACCAAAGAATTGGAAATAAGTTTCTCAAAGCCAGTGTTGGTAAATAAAAAAAAAAAAAAAATCCTTTTCTTTTTTTTATTCTGGGCTTCTGTTTAACATTGTAATGAGTCTTCTAGTCGTGTTTTGAAGTGATCTGATACTTAAAATCTTCTACAGCATGAGTGTGTTTTAAAAAAAAAAAAAAGGAAAAAAAATTAGAGTACTAGTGTAAACCAGGTTTTTCTGGCAAAATATCATGGACTTAGGTTGCTCTAGACCCTGGCAATCTGAAACCTGAGAATTCAGAGTGCATGGTTTGTCCTGCCTGGGACACTGGAAAGAAAAGTTGCAACTTTAATTTTCTGAAGCATGACTGGTGATTGTGCTCTGTAAGATGTCTTCCCATCTGTAACTGCTGCAATTTTGTTCAGGAGTTGTGCCAGTGTCCTGAGGAAGGTCCTAGAGTCAGAATGTGTGGCAGCAACCTCTAATTTGTAGGATGAATTCAGTTGTTAAGATTTACTAGAGTAAGATGTGGTAAAGTGGTGATCAGTACAACAAACTTTGAAATTTATGGAACAAGACTGAAGCTGATCTATATGGGTACAGTCTTCATGCTAGGAATAGAAAGTGTGACTTTAAAATAATTTATTAAATATAAGCTCTCCTAGAGTCTATGCAAGAGTAAAAAGCAGATAGCAAATACATTACCAAAATTCCTATTAGGTTATAATTCCTTCTGCAGTGTGTTGCTTCTGGGACCCTGAGCAAAGTTCTAGGGGTCAAGGATCCCTCTATTAATTATCTTAGTTTTCCCTTAGTCAGCTGTGATGATCTTTGGTTCTTGGCAATTAAATCATCCATTTGGCGGTGGAGGAGGAGAGAGCCTAATTTTAACATACTTGTTCTGAGAAGTATTCACCTAAACCTCTAGGTGGGGGGAGAGCAAACCTAGGAACTTGTCCACTCACTTGTAATAGTAAAAAAAACTAGGGGCTATATCATATAAGTCCCTGAGACTGGGTTCAAACTTCCATCAGTGCAACCTGAAGAAGATTCTAGGGCTTCTGTAACTGACAAGTAAGGTAGGTCCAGGAGTTGGATTTTGAGAGATTCTTAAGGTTTTCATTTGCTAGCAGTGAAATACTGGGAAAAATTACAATGCTCAATGATAATTATAGTGTCCATCATTTCTAACCCAATCTTTGGAATCAAGTAGTTTTTGGCATAGTAACTTAGTCACCTGTAAAGTAACAATTTTCTCTTTCAGGGTTTGGAGGAAGCTGTTTCCAGAAGGATGTCTTGAATTTGGTGTACCTCTGTGAGGCACTGAACTTACCCGAAGTAGCCCGCTACTGGCAACAGGTACAAGTCGTTCTTCCCTAATTATTTTGAGAGAATCCTGTTTCTTCAGCATTAAGCTTTCAGGCATTGAGCTTTTGAGCATTGTATAAATTGTATAACCTTGTATAATCTGTGTTTCAGCTTTAAGGAGCAGATGCCTTAACACTTTACATCTTAGGGCCCTCAGCCTAACACTGGCATTTGATACTTGTGGGTGCTTAGGCTTTTTTGGGGATGAATTAAGTTGTCTGGATCAAAAAGGTTGGGAAGTTGTCTAGAAGCATCAGTAGCAAATGTGAAGTACAAGCATGTCCAGAGTCCTGTCTTCCCCTTGCTCTTGGTTATCTCTGTCCACTTTGAATTCAGAGCTTATGATCTCTTCCTCAGGGAGTTCCTTTTCTGAAAGAACTCAGTGGAACTTGCAATTCTTTTAGATAAACATGGTTGCTGCTGCTGTTCCCTGGTTAATGTTAGGAATGGTTGGGAAGGTGTGGATGCTCTCAGGCCTAGCACCAACACAGCAGTACCAGGATGCTTAGTCTGTACTAGCAAGTGTTTCCCTACTAACCAGTGAAAGCACCTCACCCCTCTTCCCAGGCCTGACTGAGGAAGCAGCTTTGACATATGTGATATGATCAAAAAAATTTTTAGCCTGATTTAGGCTGATTTTTAGCCTGATTTAGGCTGTGGTGATCAAGTACAAGGCTGCCTAGCAGATGCCCCCAGAATACCAAGTGCTTGATTTGCCCACCTTATTAGCAGCTTTCCCTTTTTTAAGCCGTCCTTTCGGATGTTTTTTTTTCCCCTGTCACTTTTCCTCATCCCAGTCTGTTGCCAAATAAACAGCCTACCCATAATTGCTTTTTCATCATTGGTCAGTTGTGCTGACCATCCATGCTGAAATTCAGTATTTTCTCTACCATTGCCTGGGTGGTTGTGGCCACGTGGTACATGTTGATGGGGTTATCTAGGCTCTATTGGCTTTGCAAGGTTCTATTCCCCAAAAGGTCCCTATTATTCCCTTCCAATTACCTGAAGCTTGGCTGGATCCCACTAGCAGCTCTTCCATAACCGCTTGTAAAACTCGGACATCCTTCACAGTGATATCTGTGACTTTTGTCAACTTCTTACATTCTCTGGTGGTGTCCAGTGGCTTTCTGCATCTTGTTCAGATAGTATAGTCTCCAGCCAGGGGCTAGGCAGCAGCCTAGTTACTTACTTGCAACTCTAACTCTTACATCAGTTGCTTGAGACAAGGAAAACATGGGGTTTATGCTGCCTGCCTCTGAAGAGATTCAGTTTGACATCTTCTTTAAAACATGTGCTTTGCTAGGACAGTCTAGTCCATGGTGGAGGGGCTTGCAATCACAGCAGTGAAGCTGAGACAAACTACTGCATGAACCTTCTGCAAGCATCCAGGAGAGGATTGGTTCAGTGCAGGGCTTGGCTGCATTGGCACAGTGGGAAGGAGGAGGAGCCCCAGGTTCTGATATTTGCTTCAGGAACTACTGCTTTTACTCAATATAAGACATAAGCAGACAACAGGCAATCCCTGGAGCTGCAGGAACTAACCATGTTCCATCAGTGATAATCTGACAAATAAGGAAAAATTGTTACTGTCTTGAAAGAGACAAATTGGTTTGGCTTTATCCTTGGAGATCACAAGGGTCCTTCTCCAAATGCAACCTATGTGGTATCTTGGCAACCCAAAGGCATAGGAATATTTAAACTTTGCTGTGTGGATGTGTTGTTTTTATTTAACAAAAGCCTAAAAGGTTGCATTGTTCATGTAAACAAGCTAGCTTAAAGTGCTTTTAATGCTTTTATGCTCTCATTTATTTTTTTTTAAGAGCAACTTTTTACAGTGTTTCCATGTGGCTTATTAAGCTGTGGACAAATCGGATACAAAAGGTGCTGCAGAGTAGTAAGGGTAAAGGGCACTGTGTTCATGTAGCGCAACCCCTTACTTGCCCCTCCTGCTTCCTCACTGTCGTCTTGCAGAGGTCTGTCTGCCCCAGCCCACACTGGTCAGTCACATAACGCACGTACATGTGCACCTGCATAAGCAACTGCATGAGCCCCTTCTTTGTGGCCCAAGCCCTGCACTGTCAGCAGCTCATCCCAGTGCACGCACATGGGAGACCTCAGACCAGTCTGAGGGCAGGGTGCAAATTCTGGAGGATACGCTGATCAGAGCAGCCCCAGAATCCTAACTATTATTTGCTCTGGCATTTAGACAGGACAGGGCTCTCTAATTTTGAAATCTTCATTACTTGAAAATATACCTACAGAAAAAAATGTGTCCCTCTTACCTGGTCAACTGTTACCTTTTGTTCCCCATCACCACCCTGTTGAATTGCATAAGTCTCATTAATTTTACTTCTTTTCCTCAAATAAACCTGGTTCACCAATATCCTTCTACTGTGTAGTTTATACCTTGCATTTCGTAGGCTGCTCATGTTAATTCTTGATTTGGGTTGAAAGCCTCAAAACAGAGGGAAGTATAGTTCTTTTCCAGTCCACACTGAACACTGGGGTGGGAGGAACCTACCTTTCCTGTTCTTCGAGTGATCCAGTGCCCCGTGTGTGTGAAGGACTGAGAGATCAAAGTATGAAGCAGGCTGAGAGGAAAGTACGGGAGCAATCAGACTGAGTGAACCCACTTTCATGTAATAACAGAAGTGGAGCACTTAAAAATCTGGTTTAATCACACTAGATTTGTGCACTGAAATCTGTTAGTTCAGATTAAAACGGACAAAAATGTTTTCACAGTTGTTCTATGTGGCATGTAAGGAAGTCTAGGTCTGGCAATGGGATGTCTGTGACATCAAGTACTCTAACACTGAAGCTGCTTTCCATGTTGCTGCCTAGACTACTATAAGCTGGTTTGGGGTTTTTATGTTGTTGTGTTTTTTTTTTATTTAAAAAAAGGCAATCTGAAAAAATCCTAGCCTTTGAACTAAGTAATGCAAGGTAGTATGTGTGCATATGCATCTACAGTCACTGGTTAAAATAGGAATTGTCTCAGAAGTTTATAAACTAACTAATTCTTTTTGGATTACTTATGGTACTGAGTAAAAATACTTAGCTTTCTTTTTAGGCCTCTGTTAAACTTTTGTGTGGGTAGCTTGGCTTGATTGTTAATAGAATCTGTTTAGTTTAAAATGGTTCCCTTCTGTACTATCACATTTTATGTAATTTCAGGTAATAGACATGAATGATTATCAGAGAAGAAGATTTGCTTCCCGCATTATTGACAGCTTGTTCAATACAGTCACTGATAAGAAGATCGCTATTTTAGGGTTTGCCTTTAAAAAGGATACTGGGGACACAAGGTAAGAAAGCAAATTCAGTTCACTAATGTGGATTCCCTGTACTCTTCATCAGCTATGCAGCTAAACCTCCCAATTTGTGTTAATAAAACCAGATCAGATACAGAACCCTTAATCTCCTGTGACTGAATTGATTTGTAACAAGGATTAGTCTTTCTTAAATGGATGAGATTATTGATCTTGGCCTCTACAACATACCTGAATCATTCAGAAGCTAGAGCAGGTGACTAGAAGAATAGAATATTTTCAGTTGGAAGTGCCTGGCCACTTCAGGGCTTACCAAAAGTTAAAACTTATTCCTCAGGGCATTGTCCAAATTTGTCTTAAACACTGAAAGGCTTGGGGCACCAATTAAGTCCTTATTAAGTTGTGTAAGCAAAGATAGATTTTGACAGGGTCCTTCCATTTTCCACAAGAGAAGAACACAAACATTTTTGCAACTGACTCTAAATTGCTATGTGAAGCCAAGGTTTCAGATTTATTTCCCAAAGGCGATTAATTCTGTTTTCCTGTGAAGCTCAAACTTTATACCACTCTCTCCAACTGCAGTTTATGGGGAATGCTTATAAGATTGATGCCTCGCTAATTATGGTCTATAGGAGTCTTGGGGCTTGGTATCTCTCTTGCATGATTCAGCAAGAGAGATGTAAACTTGTTTTTCATATTACTTTCCTTGGTCTCCCTCAAGATTTCAAGTGTGCTGCTGGCATGGATTACCACTAAGATGTTTAACATAAAGCTGGTATAAAGGCTCTGGCATGGCATATCATGACACTTGAAGACTTTTGTTACTTAGAACATACCATCTGGTCCTCTAACTGATTGATTCTCTTCCCTAGAGAGTCATCCAGTATCTACATTAGCAAGTATTTAATGGATGAAGGAGCAAAGCTCCATATCTATGATCCTAAAGTACCTAAGGAGCAAATCATCTTGGATCTCTCGCATCCAGGTGTTTCAGAAGATAACCAAGGTAAGAATGCTCATGTAAAGCCTATTCCACATACCCCCCCAAAGAAGAAAAACCCACACTATTTTCAAAATATACAAGGTCTTAAATACTATAAATTCACTTTCTCATTTTCACCATGGCAATGATGTGCTGATGGCTACGCTTACTAGAGGATTGTCATGGCTCAGAGGATTACTGTAACTCTTCCCCCTTTCCCCATAGCTTTTATAGATAAATGCTAATTCTGTACTATTGTATCTTTCTTTTGATAAATATTCATTTGAATACATGCAAAGAATTTTCTCTCTGTGTAATTAAAAGGAAGAGAGAGAAAAATATGTAGAAGTTGGAAAGACTAGTGTTCCTGTCATCTCCTTGGTGTCCTATCTTGCCTTATTATTGCTTGCGTATGTGAAGTAGAAATAAAGAAACAAGTCTGGAATTCACTGTAGAGTATTCTCTCCTCCTCCATAGCACTTCCAAATTCATAAATTCTTCTGTTCCCTTAAATTCAGGAAGACTCTGAAGTAATCATCAATGACTAGAAATTTCTTGGGAAGAAGCAGGGGACATTGGGGATCTGTTTCCTTTCCTTATTGGGGAGGGGGAGACTGGAGATGGTAGATCAGACTTATAGAGGTGAAGAAAATGGAGGAATGAGCTGTGACAAAGAAGAGTGAGGAGTGTACTCTATTTGACATGCCCTTGAATGGGAGAGGAATGGGAGGGCTGCCTCTAGGCAGCTGCTGAGGGCAGTCAAGGGATGAAGGCAGCCCCTAGTGAGACGTGTATCTTCTCTAGCGTGAACTGAGGGTTAAACAGGAACAGTGACGTGCTGCTGTTGTACTGGCACTGACCTTTGTGAGAGTTGACGTTTGAACAACTCCACAGTAACTTTGAATTCTATAGATGCTCTTGACTGTTTAAATCAAACTTGAACACTTAATTTCAAACTTTTTAGTGCCCTGACTCCCTTCAGATGCCAGGTACAAACTGCTTTTATTTAAATAAGTGAAATTAAAGTGACAAATGTCTCGACAGAACACATCTCTAGATGACTGACCTGAAACTCTCCTTATGTGAGTAGGGCAAGGAAGGAGACAAGTTTGGCAGGAGTGCACTAGGCTGATGCTAAAGATGTGTGCAGAATAAAACTTTATTTTCTTCTGTTACAGTGTCTCGGTTGGTCACTATAAGTAAAGATCCCTATGAAGCCTGTGATGGAGCTCATGCCCTTGTAATTTGCACTGAATGGGACATGTTTAAGGTAAAAATGCTATTTTAAAATTAAAATAAAAAGAGGGAGTGTTATGCTATTTACCTATTCTGTCTACTTTAATTGCCCTTTACAGGAGTTGGATTATGAACGTATTCATAAGAAGATGCTGAAGCCTGCATTTATCTTTGATGGCAGGAGAGTTCTAGATGATCTTCACAATGAGCTACAAGTGATTGGCTTCCAGGTAATCAGCTGGGTGATGCTGCTTCTTATGTTCCTTTCTTTCTGCTCTCTGTTCCCTCTTGCTTTTGCTCCTCAAGGACTGAGTAGAAGGGATTTACAGTAGTCTAGCCTAAAAATCAGGGGAATCTGTCTTACTGTTTGAATTTTGCAGTACCGCACTTAAATGTGTGTAAGCTTTGTTACATACATTCTTTTATATGGGGTTTGCTGCCTTTAGGCTTTCACAGTCTGTTTCAAAAACATCCCAGCTGCTTCTGTCCTAATTTACTGGATATAAATCTTTAGACAAAGGAGGCCAACCCCACACTTTCTGAATACCCAGAAACGTTTTATGGTACTTGTTCTGATAGTCCTATGGAAGCTGAGGCACATGAATGACCAAATTAATAAGATGCAGCTTTAAATATGCAAAGCAGGCACCTGTGCAAACATGTTTTTAAAAATTCTTTGCAGTTCTAATCCCAGAAATTGTCCCTGGGTGAGCTGTACTTTGTGCCTTGTATTGTTCTAGTGTTCATGGAATGTAGTCAAGGTCCTGGACTTAGTTTGTAGATGCCTCATAGGCTGCCAGGACTCTGTTAGTTTGCCACACTCACTTCCTCAATGTGCTTTCTCTTTCAGATTGAAACAATTGGGAAGAAGGTGTCAGCTAAAAGAATTCCTTTTGCTTCTTCATGTGAAATTCCCAAATTCAGCCTGCAGGACCCACCTGTCAAGAAGCCTAGAGTATAATGTTTAATAGGTACTGAAGGAATTCTGTGGACCTTCTTAGTGATAATAACTGTAAGCCTATGCTTTTTTTAAGGAAAGATATTTTTCATAAACTAAAAACCAATTTTACAGTAGAAATGGTACCTGGTACATGTGAATTCAGTCTATTTTCAAATCTCTATTTTTATAGCAAATTTTTGGTTACTGAAAATGGTACAGACCTGTTTTTAATAATGAATCATCTTTCAAGTGGAAAAGTTACCTTCAAACTGCAGACTTCTGCTTCCAGAAATGTTCCTAAACTGCACTTTAAATGTTTCAAGTGATGCAAAAGCAAAAGAAATAGAAACATCTTTTTACTTAAGTTCAGTTATGGGCAGTGATCAGGAATTTTGATCTCATTGATTCTTCATTTTCTCCTTGGGTAACTCTTTGCCCAGTTAAATGCTTGCTCTAACTGGCACTGAAGTTCTAAGTGAATTTGGTAGGATTTGGGTTGAGCTGGAAAACAGAGGTGACTGCAACAACAGTACCCCGATCCTGGCTGGGGTCAGTGGGCGCTGGCACGGTCTCAGCTGCATCTGTTGGGAGGCCAGATGGTTCTGCAGGTGTCGATCATGTAATCAGCAACAGTGGACCAGCACCTACGAACTGATCCACTGGCAGATCGTTACTTTTGACTCTTTGGTTGTCTTGCCTACATTCCATGTGCATCCACATAAATTATTGAACTAATCAGATTCCTGGGGCAAGCTTTTTTCCACCCGTCTTCAGCAGAGGAGCATTTGGCTTGTTTGAACATCAAATTTAAGCAGAATTACCCTAATTTGGTGTCAGCCCAAGTAGAAAGCAAATATTGGCTACAAAGCTACCTGATGGTTCTTTTTCCTTCTTTTCTGCTTACGTACTTCATCTGAAAGCAGCTTTCTTAATGAATCTGCAGAAATTATTCTCTGCTGTTAAGAAATAATTAAAAATAAAAATTCAGCCCCATAAGTTAGTCAGCTTGCTACCTCATTTAGTTAGCATGGATGAATATTTCCTATGTTATTTTGATATTTTTTGTCTTTACTATTACTTAATTTCTACTTGTTTTTATTATTCTCAATGGGCCAGTGCTATTAAAATCCTTGAGATGACAAAGTTTGCGTTTGGCTTGTTGCGTTGGGCTGTGAAATGGAGGGGAGGATAGAGAAGGATGACTGTGAACAGGTTTCAGACGAGAAAGAATGTCTTAGTTGAATAATAGTAGTGTTGGGATGTTAGAGAATTATCCTGTAACTAGTCACACCATACCTTCTGAACTTATTCAACAGGTGTACCTTCCAGTATGCTATATTAATAGTTAAGCAGAACATAAGATCAGTATTGTCTTGGTAATGAGTGTTATTATCATAACTACTTACCCACAGAAACATAGATACAATTTAAGCTTTAGGACAGATACTTGAAGTTTTAAGGAACTTGTCTAGCAGTTTGGGTAGACAATACAAGACAGCGTTATCTGACTGAAACAGCTGGATCCTTGAACCAGATGCTTTCAGATTCCACAGTTAATGGCTTCCACATAAGGACTTATGCAGCAATCACTCAGCACTTGGGGCAAATACGCCTTGGGCTTCTTGTCTCATCACAAGATTCTTCTATGAGAAGTACAACAGAAGCCACTCAAAGTGAGTGGGAATTACGGAGGCTTAAAATCAAACTGTCATCTTTCATTATGCCATCTTCTCTTCCTGATTCACTGGTGCTGCTTTCACACAATATCCACAGAGCAGGGACAACCCTGTGACACTAGTTGTGGTGTTTGTAAGCGCTGTACTCGGACTGGTAGATCACCCTGTTTCTGCAGGGCAGGCATCTTCTTGACTACCTCTGCCCCCAGAGCACCTGAGCTGGTCACTTCCTCTTGGGGATGAAGAAGAGGGTACTGACAAGCTGTGCTTAAAGGATCTCTTGCCCTAAACTATGTTTGGGGTAGCTTGGTTGGGGTTTCTTGGTGGCTGCAATCTTTTGGTGGGACATAAATTGTGGGATGAATCACATCCATGATGGAGAGCTGCTGGTAGACCATGTCTTCCGGATACTGGAATACTTACCTTACATATATGCCAGAGAACCTTACCATGGGCCAAAGAATGAGCTTCGGAAGCTTTTGCGGCACTGTGAATCATAAGCCATCATCTTCAGAGCACAGTTGCCAGGGAAATAAGAATTGGAGATGTCTTGCGTTCCTGCTTTGAAGGCTTGAGTAGTGCATGTAAGGGACGGGTTTTAATGCTATTCTTTGTCTATGGGATCTTACAGCATGTAATTCTTGATGAGAATTGTGTAATACGAGTAATGGACTCCTGTGCTCTGACATTCTTTTTTATGGGGTTCTTAATAAAATGCAATCCCACTGTAACACTGCTTTTCACTGCAACGGTGTGAATATAACAGCTGAGGCAAATCCATCTTTAGTACAAGCCTACAAATAGTGTGATATAGATGGCATAAATTAAGATGTGCATAGACAAAATGTAAAAGCCAGGCAAGATGTACTGTCTTCCTTCTGTGTATGTGTTCAACCCTTTGTGCAGCTCAAACTAGCCTGCTTCCAGGCAAGAATATGGCATGTGAATGGAACAAACGCATTTTTGACCAAGCCCAGTTACTATAGGAGCAGTTAGTGGTGAGACTTTGTACTGGCCAACAAATTTACACTTCGCTCTCTCATGTGAGGTTCTTCTGTTGATCTGGCATAATCTTGCTCAACGGCTAGAGTTGGAAATGAATTTTAAAACAATGCAGGAAAGCATAACAGATTATCTATGATCGCTTTAAGAATACGGGAGCCAGTTTTCATTACTTGGCTTTTTCTGTTCCAAGCCAAGAGCTGAGAATTTCTACTGCAAGGTGAATGTCTGCAGTAAGTTGCCATGTGGTAGTAAAGCACCATAAATATTTGACATCATCTTTGTACATGAAGGGGACACCAATATTAATTATTGATCAAGTAGGAAAAAAATTGAAATTATTCTTAAATGAACACTCTGGCTTGGTTGATTTACCCTAAAGCCTTGAAGTCACTGGAAGGTGCAGCAGTTCTCTAATCAGCTGCATAACATTTAATTATACTTCACACCAGTGTAGTAGATAGATGTAATGATGCTGAAAAAGACTATTCGTTCTTCTAAAGTGTTTGTGTCAACTTGAAATCATATTCCCAAAACTCGGTTTGATGTTTTCCTGACTGCAAGGAAGATTAATGGTTCTTAAAATATTTTATGGCTGCTTTGTGAAACAAACTGACGGAATGAAGTGATTGACATACATAAAGAATATGTCACTAAATGTAAAACGTCATCAGAATCAAAACTGAGCTAGTTATGAAACCTGTGCTGAGTTTATAACCAGGAGTTCTGTGAGAGTTTAGTGCTTTCACAAACAGTTATGGAAAAGCTGAATGGGCAATAGGGAAGGAAGATGGCCGTAAAAGCAGGACTTCTTAACTTAAAAAAACACTTTAAGACTTGTCATTTTTACATATAAATTGTGAGAGGTCATCAAAAACTCTTAAAAACAAACAAACAAAAAATCATCTATGAAGTCAAAACATGCCTTTAGAAAATAGCTTACATAGCTCTGAAACTTGGTACCAGCTGGCACACACTTGTGTAACAGTGAGATCATCTCCCAAACCATCCCCCAGCAGCAATTCATAAAATAATTCTAACATGAAATAACATTGGACTGTGTTTCCAGAAGCATTATTTCTCTCACTGTAAAGAAGTCACGGATAATTACTGTGCAATGTCCTCTTGTCAGAGTTTGATAATAATTGTATGACTCAGAATTCACTTTTCCCCATTTCTGGTCACGATATGCTGAAAGAGCAGTTAACTTGGCAAAAGCTACAGTAATATTCTGTTAAATCTGCTCCGTAGGCAAGTCAGAGCCATTATTTATAGCAGCAACCTCTAATAAAGGCTGGCAGCTGTTAAACGTGCGGGCATCCTGGAGTTAAAGTTGCGCCCTCCCTGCCTTGGCTGCTGCTGAGGGGGAGCACTGCATTTCCTCCTGCTGCTCTGGTATTCAGCATACTGCAGCTGAGGCAGGGCGGTTTAGGCTCAAAGTGTGGCTACTCTTTCCAAGAGTAGTGGTCAGACTTTTTTTTTATTAAAATTTTCAAATTTATTATTATTTGAAATTTAGTATTTTTTTTAAATTAAAAAAAGAAGCCTTGCCTTTCTGCCTTTACAAAGTACAGCTATTAAGATTGCTGTTGCTCTGTTCTTCGTGGCTCAGGTTTCTCTTCTCCTAATTTACACTTCCATTATACTGTTTAATTAGTACATTCCTTCTAGTTTAAGGCTATTTTTCTCCGTATAGCTTTAGCTGCATCAGCCTACTGCTACGTTTCATTTTGTGAAGTGTCAATTGTTAGTCACCCGCCTCAGTGGTATAATCTGATTTTTGTTGTTCACGACAATACCAGGTTTCTCCTATATATTAACCTGCTAATTAGCCGCCTTCCTTCTGACATCTTGATGAGTATGGGGTGGGTGGAGGGTCCTCTCTTCTTCATATAGACTACAGTAATTTAGACAAGTACTACAGCCAGCTATAGGATTACCTGCATGATGAGAGGCTGGGACCAGATAACAAATTCCCGGCACGTTTCCCAAATAACTCCATGAAGATACAGCTTAAGCCAGTTCAAAACCTTTATCTAATGTCCATAGCAAACAACTGAGGACCATTAGGGAGAGAGGCACTTTGAACTATCATGACTGTAAAGAGAAGCCTTTCCAGCTGCTACTATACCATGAGCTACGCTTTCATTTCTGCTTGAGCTCAGTACAGCCCATAACGGATTCCACATTTCATCCATGATGCCTTTGCTTCTCTGCGTTCGGATGTAACAACCAGAGCAGGTCTCCGGGGGGCAGGTAACCAGACCAATCAAGCACAACCACCACCCCCTCAAACTGGGTACTTAACTTTCCTTTAATAAGAAGAGGATACCCATGGAGTAGCAGCACAGTACAGAACAGCAGCAGTTCCTCGTATCCAACACCAAAGCAGCAGCTGTGCAACTCAGCAGGGCTTGTTACAGCCACCCAGCTAGGGGTGGCTCTATTTATGCTGCAACGCTGATTTTCCATATGGTTTAAATTATACGGTATCTACACAAGGTTAATTGCCTTGCCAGAAAGGGCTCTTGTTTTCTTCAGCTTGGTACCTTGTGTTTACCAAGGCTCACACTTTGAGATATGCAAGCACTTGGAAAGCATTAGCTATCGGAATGGTATAGCTCATTTTCTTAAGATGCAGCTAAGAGATACCATCTCTTGAAGGAGTATTACTGGTACCTTATCTGGTGTGGTTCAAGACAGCCCTAATACAGTCCTTCGTCATGTACACAATCTTCAGAACTCCTCTATTTCCCAGAGTCCCTACGAACTTGTGTTAAGTAATGGTAAGATACACCAAAATATCAGTACGTTTCAAATTACCAGTTATTACCATCTTCACAAGTACCCAACTGCACCAATATTGAAGGTAGTATCAAACCCATTTACTTAAATCTGTCCATTTTCTTTTCAGCTTACATTTCTTCCACCTCAGTTCCATCACTCTTTCAAAATCGGTTCTATCTTCTGAATTTTTGCTGAACACTATGCAGTTGTAGCCTTGCCAGCAGGAATTAGGTAAAATACTGTGAAGTGTTTCAGTGAGAGAAAAGTGTTCTGAACAGATAGTAAGTTTACTCATACATCCACCATCTGGTCTTCTGCTTTTCTGGAACTGAGTATAATTATATGCTGGGAAAAAAGGATCCTTAAAACTGGCTGCTTTAAATAGGTTCACTCTCATTTTCAGATGACTTTTGTCTTTCTTTTTTCTACCAAGTTCTTCAAGAAGAATTCACCTAATTAAAAGGCAAAAAAGAGCACCAAAATGGTTTGTAGGTATTTCAATGACATAGAGCAAAACAATACACATTCTCATTTAACGCCAGAATTCTATTCTACAAAACAATTATTCTTACGAGTATTTTATAGTATTTCAATTCTATACAACAGCACTTTCAATGCAGACAGCAGGGATGTAAAAAAACATCCAAGGAAAAATTGTAACCCAACAAACAACCCCTTCACCCCCAAATCCTGATTTTCCTCATGCCCAGTTTTTTGGAATAGCTCTGCTTCTTTGTTCTTTCCATCGGGCACAGGTGGAATGATTTAATTAAAAATTAATTCCTATTTCATAAAGTATCAGCAACTTGTAGTGAAACTTGCTGTAAATCTCGTTTGAGCTGGCATTGAAACAGCCCGAGAAGCAAGGTAACCCAGATGCATCTTCTCTGCTCCCTCCTTAGGAAAAGAGCAGGATGTTGGACCTACACAATAGTTCCATTAATATCAGCTGCTACTTAATACCCAGTGCTGCTTTGTCAGGAAAAGCACTGCCATAAATGTGTATAATTATTGCTAGGGCACTGTAAATAAATTCTGCCTAAAGCAACAAAATTACATCACAAACAACAAAGGGACCCATTAAACCCTGAAGTGTCCAAGAGACAGAACGTAAAGGAAAACTTGCAAATTGGGTACCCTTTATCCTGCCTCACCCATTAAGTAGAGTACAAACCAGGTTTGGCAAAAAAATAAGCTTAAGCAACACAGCAATTGGACAAATACCAATTAGTGTCATACTGATGCATTTAGACGAGCTCGAGAAGATAGCAAGTGTAAATAATTTAAAGAAAAAGAAAAGGATGACTATATGAGCTGTCCTTGAGCTAAGGTGAGCTTTGCTGCAGATTACGTCAGTGTTTTAACTTTATATATTACAATGTTATGTGCTAAAGAATCTCATGGTTTTCAGAAATTTACCTGCTTTATAGGAGGAGCGCACTAGAGGCCCGCTAGCAGTGTAATGGAATCCGAGATCATTTCCTACTTTTTCCCAGTACTTAAATTTTTCAGGAGTTACGTATTCCTCAACCTGAGTGAAAAGAATTCATTTTGATCAGGTATTAATGCAAAGGAAATGGCTGTAGCTGGCATGAAACACAGTGATATCGCAAGATCAAAATTTTACACTCCAAAACTTTCAGCAGTCAAGTCACAAACTGAATTTTCTCTCTGCTTTCTACCAAAAGAATGCATTTTATTTGCTTTTCATATTTAGCTGAAAAGTTTCGAATTTAATTTCTAATTGTTGCTTTATCATTTTCTTCACTCTGTTTTTGAACAGTCTGTTTGAGCAAACCTTTTTTATGTCCAAGTTAGTTAAAAAAAAAATCCAATAGCCCTACAAATCTCTTCACTAACAGTTATTTCATTGAAAGACAGTATCGGGACAGAGACTCAAGCTCCGGACAGATTAGAGAGGGAGAAAATGGTCATTTCCCCAGCTGAAGTGGCACTAAGTGGCACTAAGGGAGAGCCTATGAGACAGCGAAGGGGAGCTGGCCTGAGTCATTATGTTTGAGACAAACACTGAGCCTCTTGTTTCCCAGAGCCGTGCCTCAGCTCCAGCTGTCTCCCAGCTAACGGCAGTGAGTAGCAGTAGGAATCCTGCAGAAGATGGAAGGGATTATACACCTGAGGTCATCTTTAGTGAACAGTCCATAACAGATGAAGATCAGGTTAAACAAGGAAGGTAATTACTTTTCCCAGGATCCACAGTTAAGGTAAGGATGCATATCAAGCCTCAGTTTAGAAAGAGGAACCTTGACTGTGCAAGGTACAGACCATAATGCTGCATTTTTACCTTTAGGTGACGTTTCGTTGGTTGCATGTATTGTCCTAGGGTCAAACAATCTACGTCTGCTTCCCGCAATACTGTAAAAACACGAGGGATTAGAAAATTAGAAAATGCCCTCCTTCCAAGTCTGAACAAAGTCACTCCACAGCGCCCCACGGGGACTACATTCTGCTCCCCACAAAAGGGACCTTGCAGCCTCCAGGAGCTGTAGCCACATACCACACTGAGCTCCCCGCCGTGGCAAGGCCCGAGCTGCCTAGTTTAAAGCTCGAGAGAACACCCCTGCGCTGCACTCACTGCAGTCACGTGCCTTGCTGCAGAGACAACACGCTCTTGTCTTTTTTACCTTGCTGCTTTTTGGTCTGTCTTTAGGTCAGAGCCTTCATTTGACAAAAAAAAATGGATGCCTGCACATCCAGTTGGCACCTCTCCACTGATTCGGGAGACTTCATCCTGAAAAGATGCCGGCAGTTCTAAAGAACTATAAATCAGGCGAAACTGTCAACATCTTTTGCCAGTTTTACACACTTAGGGCGTTATTTTTGATGCTTGCAGAATTTCAGAAACTTTGCTAAAATTTGCGTATATACTAGAATCAATACACAGCAAATGAGTTCAGGTAGTCTACTTACAGAGGGAGACCCAGAAACACAACAGTCAGCTGGCCTGAAGAATTATGTTCACAGCAGCTAGCAGGGTGTTCTGAACAAAGGGATGGCTGAGGAATCAGATTTTGCATTAACATCTCCACATATTTTCTGGCTACTTGGGCTGGTTGCCCCACGTCAAATAGGAAGAAAAGACTACAGCATTACACCCAGTGTTACTCTGGAATCTCTGTTTAGATTGACGTGGTTCTGTAACGAAACTAGTTTGGTATCAGCACATTTACGTGTTCTTTAACTTGTACCCAGAAGAAGGAAAGGGAACAAAATTAGAGTAACTGAATGAATGCAGTGGGTAAAGCTTGGCTCCAAATACATCCATGAAAGTGACCTGAAAACAAATAGCACCAAATCTGAACTTCCATACTCTTGTGGTTAGGAAATGCCAGGCAGGAAGAATGGGAAAATCAAGAACTGCAATTTTATAGTCCAGATTGTGGGACAGCTGCAGAACAACTAGACTATATCACTGCATTCTAAATATGAGCTGTTGTACACAAAATAAAGTAGCAGGTAGACATGCTTTCAGGATATGGGGAAAATGCCATACGATTTATGAATTTCTTCTTGCAAGTGCACTGCATTCACTTACCACTGTGACATTGTCTCCTCTTAAAAATACATTTACACGAAGACATAAGAACATGCTACAGCTCCATAGACAAGAAGTATTTTTGCATCCAAGTAAGCTGAAATAAACTACTTCAAACAATCAGGTCTGTTATTTCTAAAAAGGAACGCATGATAAGGCTATTATGTTGCAAGCCCATTATTTAAGTATTGCAAAGATAAGAATGTTAACATAGTCACAAAAAGATCACTATAACTTCCATTGAAATCAACATGAGCTGGATCTACCTGTCAAATTGAATCTGAAAGCTATGTGAAGGCAAAATATTTCAGAAGTCCAATCTTTTTTAACCAAACTTTTTTTTTCCAACCCAAAAAACTTAGAAAACATTTCCTGCACCGACTAACTGATCTGCACATTGAGGCAAAGATGCTCACATTTTTTTTCCAACACAATAAAACGTTGTGAATTTTGGCGTGTCTTTCAACACCAACTCACGTTTCATGGTGGAATATACTTGTTCATCCGTCTCGCCCAGCCCCAGCATTAGGGAGGTTTTGGAAATGACGCCGGGCTGGACCTCTTTAGCGTGCTTCAGCACTCGCAGGGACTGCTCAAAGTTGGCTCGGGGATCACGCACCGTCCTTTGTGTATTTTCAGCACAAGTCGGGGGGGGGACCGAAAAAAAGGGTGCAGAGAAGTTAAGAGACACCAAGGGACGTGTGATCCTTTTCCACACAGCGAAAATGGCAACTTGTTTAGCGTGAGGCCGGCCGGGAGCGCTCCGAGCGAGGGGACGCGCCCCCCGTTTCCCGCTGGTTTGAGGCTCCCCCTCCATACCGGTGCCACCCCCCTTTTTTGGGGGGGGGGCTGTGTGTGTGTGAGGATTCGGGCCGGGGCGCGGCTCCCCGGGCCCGGCCACAGCGGGGACGGGGCGCGGCGCGGGGGGAGAGTGCCCTCTGGCGGCGGGCGGGCGGGCGCGG
>JAOXNO010000033.1:64950242-64974874 GCA_028565335.1 Limnodromus scolopaceus | reverse complement strand
GGTCCCGCGGCCGCCGCCGCCGCCGTCCCTCCTCCGAGGCCGCCACCGCGCGGTGCCGAGCGGCGCTGCCGTCCCGGGGACAGCCGGGGCTCGGCGGGCTCCCTCTCGCCGCTCACATCTGGCGGCAGCCTGGGCAGGGGGTTCCCCCGAGATGCGAGCGCCGGGAGGAAGCCGCCGCCGGCGGGCGGGCGGGCGCGGCGGCGCGCGCGGCAGGCTGGGAGCACGCGCCCCCCGCCATTTCGGGCTGCGGCCCTGTCCCCGTGAGGGAAAGCCCCGGCCCGGGGAGGGAGGATGGACCCGGACCCGGCTATCCCCGTCCCCCCGCCGGTGCTCACCGCTGTAACTCCGGCACCGTCTCCACGTTGTGGGCGTACACGTCCAGCCCCGACAAGGCCACTCTCTCCACAGCCGAAAGGTCCCCTCGGAAATCGGGAGTCAGGCATTCCACCAGGATCTTGGGGTTCCTGGAAGGGAAGAGGCTGAGAGTGAACACGGCTACGGGGTTTGCCTCACCGTGGCTAAAATAAAATAATATATCAAGATAGAAAAAATCCTAAACATTACCTCATAAAATCATAGAATTACCTAGGTTGGAAGGGACCTCTAAGATCACGGAGTCCAACCATTAAATAAATGATGCTCTGATAAGCAAAGCAAAGTCAATGCGGGATACGCTTCTAAATCAACAGATTTCTGCAAATACTTGTATCACAATTCAAACAAAGCGTCACGTGTTTTAATTCCTGATTTCATTCATGTGAGCTGAAATAGAATGAAAGCCAAATAATCTAAAAGCGATTCCAACAGCATCTTAAACAATCACGTTCACTGTTTATGTGTGACTTTTCATGCGGTTTTGTGGCAGGGTAACTGAAGTTTCATATCCAAAATACAGAGGAGCCACAACCCTGCCTAGGGGGATAAGAAGATTCCGCATTGTTGCCCTGGATTCTCATCTCGGTGTCCAGGAGCCAGATTTCAGCAAGCATGGAAAACTGCCGGAGCCTTTGGAGCCCCAAATACGCTGGATAAAGTGTCCCGTGAGGCTGCAGGAATAAAACCTGCCGGCAGACAAACAGACGGCCAAACGGTGCAGAGGGCACCGAGGCAGAGCGAAGGCAGCACAGCCGGGGAAAGCAGCATGATGGAGATAGCCATGGTGGGAAAACACCATGGTAGGTTTCTCATCACCACCAAAAGAGAAACCCGACTTCTTCTGCCATATGGGGACACCATTATCTGAATCCACTGTGTCTGAGCCCCAGGCTCCAAGAATAAACGTACCTCAGAAGTCTGTACTCATCTCCTGGTAAACCAGCCACACGGTCAAAGAAATAATCCAGTGTTTAGCTTTAAATAAGCCCAGGCTAAATGGGAAACGCATCCAAATTCAAAATACTCTGGGGCCATTACATGATAAAAGATGAAAAACGGGGGGAAAACAAAAAGAGGGAGACATAGAAAGGCTAAAGGCAGATTTTTGTATTTCCAGGGCCCTGGAATAATCCAGCTAAAGGTAGTTTTGACCTACATGCAGTATCACATTCTAAAGTTGTAGTAATAACAGTAACACATTAAAAATGTACCTTTCTTTCAGATGAGAGACTGTCTTTGCAAAATGTTCTGCTCCACCATCAGGCATATCTAGAAGCATTTCAATTATTCAATTAACCTTTCTGTTCAAGAAATGTATTTACTTATTAGCAAAGCCACAAAAAACAGCAGTCAAATTTAAATGCAAACTAATAAAGCAAATCTGAGTCAAACCCCAGTCTTATCTTACTGCTCATGCTGAAGGTTTACAAGAGATAGTCCAGCAAGCCTTGTTCTGCACAAAGTCTAACTGTGGGATAGACTTCTTAGGGCAGACTTCAAATGTTTACTCTGAATTTATCTGTCTCTAGGTTCACTGTCAGCCTGAGCACATAATGGCTTTATCTGATTACGTTTTTGGTCTGAGAAACAGTTCTACAAAAACTGAAATACATTATGCTCTTTTATTTTAAGCCCTGTTGAAGGCTAACGGACTTTCCACCAAAAAAACCTGAATAATCTTTACAATGGTTTTCCCCTCCTGTGTGATAGCACCACAAAGCAGCTACTACATCCTTAGAAAAAGGCAACTTTCAGTTTTGTTAAGCTATTCCAGGTTTAGTTTTTGGAAGGAAGTTCTGTAATGGCATTGTATATGAATGTCTGTGGGGCTTTTTTTGATGAAGTATTGTAATATGTTAATGCTTAATATATGTTAATGCTTAATAACAGCGTAACTTATATTTCACCAGACATAGAGAAATACTAAGAACATGTAGAAACTTTCAGCACTGTCAACTCCTTTAAAATAGCAATCCTCAACAATTGTGCTGTGCGACAAATGTTTACCAAGGTCTGTGTTTACCCAATATAAGGGACAGGAGAGTTGGGACTGAAGGAGCTGAGAGAGAAGGCACTCACCGTCTCTGTCCACAGAGGTCAGTACCACGTAATCCAAGCCCCACTCGGCTATAGCCTTTGCTGTGTTGTAGGGCTCCTCGGGATCCAGCGGAGGCGGATTTTTTGCTGTCTTGACTGAACAAAATCTGCAGCCTCTCGTGCACGTGTCGCCCATCAGCTGAAACAAGAGAGACGTTCCTGTCTTCACATTGTACACATCACTACTGCTCAGCTGAGAAACAGTGGCTAAGCTAGATCAGATACATCCCAATATTAAGCAAAACAATGAGGACAGTGATTTACTCTAAATTTCTACATTTCCACTACCGTAGAGATCCAGCAATACACTACAAACACCTCAAACATTGCTAGAATACGTAAGAAGTGGTTAATGGCTTACCATAATAGTAGCTGTAGCCGTAGCATATTCACCCCCTCCCCAGCACTCTCCAATGTTGGGACAACGGGCTTCTTCACATACCTAAAAGGTAGTAATGCGCCTGTCTTCTTTCTGTGCTATTTTAGCAAATTATTATTATATTCATAAACAATTTCAATAGTAGTCTACAAACAAAACATAATTCCTTCTGTGATAAACGAGGAGATGAAGAGAGTTAGATGTTGTTCGATAAGAAGTCGGTAGAAGAACTAGGAAGAGAAGAATTGTTTCCTGACATCCATTACCCTTCTTTTCTTCTACTTCACAACTCCAAAAACTCCTCAACCATGTCACTGCCTTATTAATTAGCACAGATTGTCATTAACATTTTAAATTTAATAATTTATAAAATGTTCACAAAGTCTATGATTCATCAAAGCATGATCTAACTGTGGGGAAAAAGAAAGCTCTTCATGCGAACCCACCACTTTTTACCACCTGGCAGGTATATTTAACGAAATACATATATTTCTAGAATTTCTTTTCATGCAAAACATGTATGTAACACTGAAATTCTGTGTGTTTCCATTAAAAGCAGTCACACATACCATTTTCTGATCTCTTTGGTAATGCAAGTAGTAAACCCTAGTATTTAAAATCCCAGCGGGAAAAACATGAAACACTCTGCTGGATTTGTCTTCTTTCCTTATGGGTAAAATTCACCGCTGGGAACTAGGAGCAGCATTGGGCTTGGTTTCAGTGTTGAAGATCACGCAAGACATGATTTCTACCTGTCCACCACAAAGAAATAATTTTGTGTCTGTAAAAAAGGCCTTATTTCTAGAGGAAAACTTGGCTGGTGCTAGATTTACCGTATGAAGATTTAAACTTCTCAAGGTATTCTTCAGTTTATTGTAGTTCTTTCCCATGGGAATCTTTGTTTTCAGCCACGGAGGAAGTCGCAGCCTGAATAACATCAAGCAAACATAAAGATTAATAAATTACTTACCCGGTAAGGTTCCATTAATTTCATAGATCCACTTTAATTTGTTACAGGTGCCAACTAGGAAAGGTTCCTTGAAAACTGACCCAATTCAGCAACTAATATTAACATCTTTCATAGTCATAACGGACTTCTCTCTTCCATGTTTATCATCATCCCAACATTCAAGAGTAGGAGTTTGTTGTCATTGGAAGGTTTAAAACTGTTAACTCTACCAATGGGATTTAATAGTGCCCCACGGGACACAGCAACAATTAATGGCAGTGTATGTTGCAGTTATCACAAAGTCTGATCAAATTTGTAATGGGAAATAGGAGGGATTTAAGCATTTTTTAATTTAGTCTTCATTTGTTTGTTTTACTCTATCAATAATATTTTTCAACACCGAAGTATGGTACACTCACCTACTAATGTACATCTGTAATTTAATACAGGCACTCAAATGAGAAAATACCAAGTCTTCATGTTTCTTACATATTTGAAGTTAATAATTTAAGTGTTTGCTTTTTCTTCAAAAATTACAAAATTGGGAAGCCAGTAAGACAGAATTTAATAAAAATATACTGTAGACATTTTGTAGTTAACACTAAACATGCAAGATCCTGCATGGAAGTAACTACAGTTCTTCAAAATCACAATCACCTTTCTCCTTTCTGACGCTTTAAATTGCCTTTATATTCAGCCCACGTGCTCTTGTCTGACAAATCTCCAGATACAAAGTCTTTCAAGTCTGGTCCATTTTGCAGTAACTCTTTTTTTTCCTCCGGCAAAGAACTGGATGTTCTGTACTGGTTATGCACATGGCTCCCAGACACCTAAAAAAAGAAACACTATAATTTATTGAATTGTAAATGTACTGGTACTAGTAAGTAAGTACTTGTCCTTTTGGTGGTTAGTGGACACTTTACAGACTTTCTGCAAACCTTGTCCCAATTGCCTCTAAGTTAAATATATAATGAATGCTCTTTTTCATTTTAAGTCATGTGCAACAGACAAAAAGAATGACCTCTTCCAAAATATCTTAATATCAAACTAAGTTATATAGGTTTTTTGATATAAATAACATTCTACGGATTGAGATTTTGGGGCTGAAAAACAAGAGGTTGAGATGCTTAACGGTACGCTGCCAAGTCAGTAACTGACGGATGTTTTGTTCTGTTTAACATCTTTATCAATGATCTGGACAAGGGGAGCGAGTGCACCCTCAGGAAGTTTGCGGAAACCACCAAGTTGGGTGGGAGTGTCAACCGGCTTGAGGGCAAAAAGGCTTTGCAGAGGGATCTAGACAGGCTGGATGGATAGGCCAAGGCCAACGGGATGAGGTTCAACAAGACCAATTGCTGGGTCCTGCACTTGGGACCCCATGCAGTGCTCCAGGCTTGGGGCAGAGTGGCTGGAGAGCTGCCTGGCAGAAAAGGACCCGGGGGTGTTGGTCGACTGTCGGTCGAACATGAGCCAGCAGTGTGCCCAGGTGGCCAAGAAGACCAACAGCATCTTGGCCTGTACCAGGAACAGTGTGACCAGCAGGACTAGGGCAGTGATTGTCCCCCTGTATTCGGCACTGGTGAGGCCCCACCTCGAGTGCTGTGTCCAGTTTTGGGCCCCTTACTACAGGGAAGACATAGAGGGGATGGAGTAAGTCCACAGAAGGGCAACGAAGACAGTGACGGGTCTGGAGCACAAGTCTTAGGTGAGGAGCGGCTGAGGGAGCTGGGGTTGTTCAGCCTGGAGAAAAGGAGGCTGCAGGGAGACCTTATCGCTCTCTACAACTACCTGAAAGGAGGGTGTAGAGAGGCGGGGGTCGGTCTCTTCTCCCAAGTCACAAGCGATAGGACAAGAGGAAATGGCCTCAAGTTGTGCCAGGGGAGGTTCAGAATGGAAATCAGGAAAAATTTCTTCACGGAAAGGGTTGTCAAGCATTGGAACAGGCTGCCCAGGGAAGCGGTGGAATCTCCATCCCTGGAGGTATTTAAAAGACGTGCAGACGTGGTGCTGAGGCACATGGTTCAGTGGTAACTCGGCAGCCTGAGGTTTATGGTTGGAGTCTATGATCTTAAACGTCTTTTCCAACCTAAACGATTCTATGATGTTATTTCGATGGACCAGCTGGGTTCTCAGGAGCGGGGTCCGAAGCAGGTGGGATCGGTGCCTCAGGTTTCTATGACTGGTTCTCCCCGGTGTGTGCCTGTGCAGAGGCACCACGGCCCCCGGCCGCCTCACGCCCCCGGCTGCCGGTGCCCTGCTGGGGACAGCCCCTCTCGGGCTCTGCCCGCGGGGCACCACCACGCCTGTCACGCCCCACCACCACCAAGAGATGAGCTCGGACAACGGCACCGCCTTCAGCCGTCGCCATCCCCCCCATCCCCTCACCTGGGGACCGTCCCGAGTCTCCCTTCCGCCGGGCCACAACGCCCGCTCGGCAGGCCCGCTCTCCGCTCCCCCCCGCCTTGCGACACACGGCCCTGGCACGGCGCTCACTCACCCGTCCCTGGGGCCTCAGCAGCAGCCGCCGGGCGGCGGTGGCAGCGGCGGCGGCGGCCCCACCGCAGCGGCCCCGCGGCAGAAGCGACATGGCGGCGCCCGCTGGACCGGCCCGATCGATCCTCTCGGCGCTCGTCCCGCCCACCTCACTCAGCTGGCTTGTGTCGGACCTCGGCTACCCTTGCCTCGCGGACGGCTGCTTCGGCGTCGTGACGTCAAGGCAGCTACAAGTACGTGATGACGTCAGACGCGCCCTCTTTCCCCTGCTGCCTGCTGCCAGGTGAGGCCCGATCGGCGCCGCCATCCGGGGCCATCGGCCGCGAGCGGCCTCTCCCAGCGCCCCGCCGGGGACCGAGCAGCCTCCCGGGGCGCCGTGGGGTCCGTCCGCCGCCTCTTGCCCCCGCGTGCGGGGGGGGACCCCACGGGATGGGGCCTATCCCAGCCGCTCCCCCCCTCCCCCCCCCCCCCCCGCGGCGGTTCTAGGCCTGTGCTGGGGCCCGCTGTGGAGTTGGGCGCTGAGGCCGCCGCCCCTCGGCGGCCCGGGCGGGTGTCTGGGTGTTGTCAGCGGAATCCAGCGGCTCGGGGGCGGCAGAGGGGGTGGGGAGCGGTTGGGCTCTCCGTTGTTGGGCGTTCTTGGGGTAGGTGCGCGGAAGGAGCAGGAAGGGGGCGAGAAAAGGGCCTTGCTTTGCGGGTCTGTAGCTTCTCTCTGTTGCCCTTTGTAGGATGAAGACCATTCTCAGCAACCAGACCGTTGACATCCCCGAGCAAGGTAGGTCTGCGTTCAGGAGGTGTTCGTTTCGCGGTGCTGGCTCCGCAGCCGGTTAACGTGGGTCTGTCTGTGATTTGCAGTCAGTGTTTCACTGAAGGGCCGGACGGTCATTGTAAAGGGCCCCAGAGGAACCTTGCGACGGGATTTTAACCACATCAATGTGGAGCTCTCCCTCCTGGGAAAGAAACGCAAGAAGGTGAGTGCTGCAGAAAAAGTTTCTCTGGCTAGAGACAGTGACTTTACAATTATCATGGTGTGGTTGGAAGGGATCTTGAGGATCATCTAGTTCCAACCCCCCTGTCGTGGGCAGGGACATTTCCCACTAGAGCAGGTTGCTCAAAGCCCCATCCAGCCTGGCCTTGAACACCTCCAGGGATGGGGCATCCACAGTTTCTCTGGGCAACCTGTGTCTCACCATCCTCATAGTGAAAAAATTATTTCTGATATCTAATCTAAGTCTGCTCATTTCCAGTTTTAAGTCATTACTCCTTGTTCTATTGCTACATGGCTTTTTACAAAGTTCCTTTCCAGCTTTCTTGTAGGCCCTCTTCAGATACTGGAAAGATCTTCCCAGAGCGTCCAGGCTGAACAACCCCAGCTCTCAATTAGCTTAAAACCTTCCTGGTAGTGTAGGAAATTGGACCAAAACGTTTATATGTGGGTGTGTTATTCAATTTTTTCCTTATTTCTGTGTTTCTGAAAGAGGCAAGTGCCATGGAACTTTGGGATCTGCTCTGGCACCATGGAATTCTTGCAGTTCTGTGATGTGTTTTATTGTTCCAGTCAGATAGTTACTGGGAAAGGCATTGATTGTTGTATTCTGTGTTTTATAAACTGGCTACTTTTAGCTAGATAAAACTAAATCTCTACATTTAATTTCCAGAATTGGCAAGTTAAATTAGGAGAGCGAATGCTTTCTAAATAAATTCATAGTATTTTCGTATGGCCTTAAAAACTGCCAAAAAAAAAAAAATAATGGCTCCTTTCAGCTGCTTTTGCACAAGCATCTAATGTTTCATTAAAATACTGGACCCGCACACAGCGTTTGATTAAAAAGTTGATAGATTATACATAGGAGACTTTGGAACAACGTGTTTGGTGTTTAGCATTTTATAACGCATCCCTCAGCTTAAGATGTCAGAATATCTACCCCAGCCTCTTTGAAGATTTGTTAGTAGCAAGACATGAGGAAAAGGAACATCTCTCATAGGTCTGGGGGTTAGGACTTGATCTTGTGGACTTGAGCTAGGTGGGCCTTTAGTAGTCTTTCAAAGAAATGAAGTATTTATGTGCTTTTGTTAGGTGGGCTTTTAACTAGTCTATCTGAACTTTTCACTCTGTCACAAAAATGTTTCATTTTTAGTTTTGAAGCGTAGCAGAAAACTTTAATGTTTTTAATATTTTTTTTTACACAGCTACGTGTTGACAAGTGGTGGGGTAACAGAAAGGAGCTGGCAACAGTTCGCACAATTTGCAGCCATGTACAGAACATGATAAAGGGTGTTACACTGGTGAGTCTTGTTTTGAAATAGGAGAACTCCCGTCATTTTTGTTACTCGTCAATAGACAGCCTTTTACTTTAGTGAGAGCTTTTCTGAGCGTCTGAGATGTAGCTTTCTCTCTCTGTTTACTTTTTTTTTTTGCACTTGCTGTCAGACATTTTTTACAGGTGGAAGAAAGCATGAATGTCTCTTGGGCTTCGTGTCTTGCCCTTGCTAAGAAACTATTTCCAATATATCTTGGGTTTAGATCACTGCTTTAAGCTTAATGCATCTGTTTTACCTTATGAACATGTTCTCCTTTCAATATCTGATGTTGTCCTTTATTGTAGGGCTTTCGTTACAAGATGAGGTCAGTGTACGCTCACTTCCCAATCAACGTAGTTATACAGGATAATGGCTCACTTGTGGAAATCCGAAACTTCCTGGGAGAGAAGTACATTCGCCGAGTGCGTATGAGGCCAGGTGAGCCTATCTGGAGATGTACTTAACTGTTTCTGAGATTTCTAAACTGCTTTGTCTGGGTACTGCCGCTCCCACAGAAGGCAGTGAATGATTGTTGAAGCAGTGTTTGCCTTTTTGAATTTATGTAATCTTACGGTACTTTTATTGCTGTTTAGATTTGTAATTAATAATGCTTTTGTACTTTATTTTTAGTAATGAGAGCTAGCCGATAACTAGTTTAGGGCTTGTTATTTTAATATGAGCTACAGATAGTCCAGTGTTTAATTACGGTGAGATGCTGACAGTGTTCATAGCTGGTAAATTGCAGGTGCTCAATTTTAGATTTGTGATTCTCTTTTAAACATTGTACGTGAGCTAGTCTCACACCATGTCGTATTTTTGGTCTTTGAAGCATTTTTGTATTTTGAATTTCCTCATTGTCTAGGAGCACATACACAAAAAAAATTTAACATAATAATTTTGAAGTTTACATCTTGCATACTTGGGAGTTCTAGCAGAATAGGCATTTGATGGAGCTTGTTAAACTTCAAAAGGAGGAGGCAAAACATGCCATAAACACAGTTACCTTAAGACTATATGGAAAACTTTCCATATACGTATTTTTTGATAGTTCCACTTCTGGTGAAGGTATGGATAAGGATATTTAGTGTGACTGATGGTGTTCTGGGATGGTTTTAGATGAAAGCATCAGACTTGTCCAAAACCACTGGTAGCTAAATTGTAGAGTTACTTGTGGTGGCTTTGATTTTGTTTTACTGTAGGATATTAAGGGTGGATTTGATTTTTGTAAGCATTTACTTCAAAGATAGTAAAGTGCTTGCTTGAAATCTAATATCTATTGACTACATAGATCAAATTGTAAACACTTACTTGTTTTACTCTCCTTGCAAATGAAAGTTACCAGTTAAGACATCTGAATGTCCTAGTGTTGCTAGTATAATCATGGTGCTTGACAGTGTTTTTTAATGATTCTTGATTAGGATGAATCTAGTTTTGGCTTAATGAACACAAGAGTGGGGGAAATGGCACCACCTAGCTGACAAAGCCATGCTGGGAAAATCTCTGGCCTGTACGCAGTGGTGGTGATTAATGCTGTCATGTGGTAACATTTAAGTAGGAGTATCATTTAGTTGCTTTCAGTCCAGAGCGTGACTTGCACTAATCTTTGAGTTCTGAAACTGTGAGGGAGGACAATCCTGGAAGGGATCTGGGGGACTTTTGTAAAGTCATGGAAGCTAATTATTGTCTAGAATGCTACTTTCTAGATCTGTAAATGGGAACAGGAGATTAATACTGGGGGGGGTTGTACCCTTAACGTCTTCACCAATGATGAAAACTGTGCATTTTCATTTATGTAGGTGTTTCCTGTGCAGTGTCTCAAGCCCAGAAAGATGAGCTGATCCTTGAAGGGAATGACATTGAATTGGTCTCCAATTCAGGTTTGTGATGTATATGTGTGGGAAGATACAGTGACATGGGCAGTTTTATCTGAAGATGTCAGCTTAGCAAACTGTCTTTTTTTTTTTTTCTCAAACACTGAGGTAAATGACAGCTCAGTTATTTTTTTTCTCTATTCCTTGTAATTGCTTTTCATAGTTTATGTTTTTTCTAAACATCAAGATATTTTTACAAGTCCGCAGAAGCTTTTTTTTTTTTTTTTGAGTCAGTATTGATGGCCTTTTTGGCACCAAACTTTTCAGCTTCTCAGTTGTAAGAATGTGCAGTAATGAACTGCCACCGCCCTGAGTTGCCAAGATGGGCTCAGTGAAATGCAAATTTCATTTGTTAGTTGAAATATGGGGAGAGTAAACAAAGGCTACGTGTTGGCTTGGAGCTCTTGCTTTGCACTAATGGTATTGCTTTGTCTGTAGCTGCCTTGATCCAGCAAGCCACTACGGTCAAGAACAAGGATATCAGAAAATTCTTGGATGGTATCTATGTCTCCGAGAAAGGAACAGTACAGCAGGCAGATGAGTAAAACTAACAGGTTGGTATCATCTTAATGCAGGTTGTACATCTTCCATGTAGAGGTGGTTGCTCCATCTGGAGACTTAACAAGGTTTATCTACTTCAACAAGGCTGTGGTTAAGCAGGTTCCCAACAGGGATGCAGTTGTGCTTGTAAAAAGCATCTTTAAAGGTATCGTAAAACTGAAGTTTTGCTAGGTCTCTTGACAGCCACTTTCTATCTCTCATCAAGTTGGTATTATGCTACTGTATGGAGAAATACTCAAGTGCTGTGTCCTACGCTCTACGTGCAGCTTATGATGGTGGCTGAGAATTTAAAACCAACTGACAAAGCATGACAGGCTCCTTTACAGCTATTTACAGAGAGCACTTTCTTAGACTAATGTTCCTCCTGGTTGGACACCGACTTCACTAAAGAAAGTGGTCGGCACATACTTTTTATATATAGGTCTTCTGTGTAGTTTGTGTATAAATGCTTGCAAACAAAGGTCAGTTTAACAAGGACAACTATTTAACATTGAGTCTGTACATCTGTTTTTGAAGATCGGCACAAGGATATTGGGATAATTTAAGAATTTTAACTGCTAAAGGAATTTGTTGCGTTTCAGCTATGCATAGTTCCATACAGGATACGGAACACTGCAGGATGAGACAGGCTGATACACAAATAAAGTAAATGTTATGTGCCTTCTGAACCTAAGCTTGAGGCAGAACATGTGGATGAAGTGAGTTTCATAAACTAAAATTTCTTGTATTACCAGCTAGGTACGAGACACAAGCTACTGAAAAGGTGATTTTTAGTGCTGTTCAGAGTTCCTTGTTACCTGCTGGTGAAACAGTTCTGAGCTGTTGTATTTGAAGGCATCTTTAAGTAATCTCATCTGAGTAAAACTAAGCAAATTCTTTGATCTATTAATGACTGTCTTGCACTAAAACTATCAGATAAATTAACTTGTCATATGCCTATAAACGGAATTTCACATTGGCAGTGCTAAGACCTTTCCAAAAGCTCTTTTCATTTACAGTTGTCTGGATCCTGAAACAACCAATCATGAGACATTATACCAGCAAGTACCGGATTGAAGAATCTGATACAAAACCCGAACACCATGAGAGGTTTAATAAAATAAAACTTATTTCATATCTTGGCCTCTTTTTTTTTTTTTTTTTTTTTTAAGAACTAAATGCTGATTGCGTGAACGTGTTCGAGATATTTGGCTTTTGGAGAAGCAGATTGTCACAGGGTAATACAAGATAATGAGATAATGTTAGTGCTGCGCTAGTACATGTTGCTTTGCTGGTCTCTGAGAACATTTGGACTGAATGAAGTCTGATGGTTTGGAAACCTCATGCTGGTGGAGTGTGGACCCAGCATGTAAAGCCATGAAGTGTTAGTTTTAAATCGTAGAGTTAAGGAATAGCAAGAGCATTGTTCTCACTGGAAGAAGACAGTGTGTTTTCACGTTATTTCAGAACCTCAAACCAATGACTGCAAAAAACTGATTTCCTTTGTTTTCTGGAGGGGAGTTCAGACTTGTGACGGCAGTATCTGAAGTAGATTAAACCCAGAATTTGGATTAGTGGAATGAAATTTATAAGACTTTAAAGCGAATACAGAGATGAAAGTAGTAGGCTGAAAATATGCTGCTTTGGCTGTGTTGCTCAATTAAGACCAAGGACTTGACCTCAGAGTTCAGGCAGAGCTTCTTGCTGACTTTCAACAACAGTGATTTGTGTCACCTGGGGATAGAGCTCTGGTTTTTGTCTTGGTTAGTAACCTTGCCGTGTAGCAACCTGTAATTGGGATGTTGTGTTCTTTCTGTGCTGTGGTAAAATCTACATTGTCACTTGTTAGGTTCAATTTTGAAAAAAGATTCACAGAAAATACTGGGATGGTGCAGAAACATGCTTGGCAAAAAGTAGCTAAAGCTTATTAGTGAGAGAAGTATCTATGTGTATCTAAGAAATTCAGAAAATTGCCCAAAGCACCTACTTGCACGATTCTTTGGAGTTCAGCAGGGGTGCGCGGTACCAGTGTCTCTGAGCCTGGAAAAGCAGTGCTACTCACCTGCAGATGTGGGCATTGGCCATGGCCTCTTTAACATTTTAAGATGGGTTCTTGCGTTGTTTGAATTCTGCAGCTAAAGGTTATTAAAGATTATTCCAAAATAATCTCTGTGCCCAGAATGCGCATGGAATTTGAGAGGAGTTTCCCTGTAGTGTCCTTCAGTTTGATTCCCCAGTTTCTGTGAGCGAGAATTTGGCAATGTCTTTGGGCGATGGAAGGGCGCACATACCTCTAACTCCTGTCCTGTTTGACACACTGGTGGAATATTTTACAGTGTGAAATGGGCCAGAGTTCCTCATCACTTTACTAGTACTTACCTTTTGAGTTAATGAGCCTTGTGTGATGTTGACCAGTACTTGAAATATAATTGAAAAATAGTCTCACGCATTTATGAACTGAGACTCATGGTCGGGTCAAGTACAGGGAGTTTGGGGTTCAGTCAATTGCACGGATCCTCAAAGTAGCACTTCTGCAAAGTTTTTAGTAGTCTGTAAGTGGCCTTAATACTTTATGTTATCATTTACTTTACCATAATATATTACCATTTACCTTGTGTTTGATGTGATCTTGTACGTTCAGATGCAGTTGGAAAAGACAATGTGTTTTTATGCCTCGTCTCTTCAGAAGCACCTGGGGTACAGATAAAGTGTGTCTGTTTTGGGACCTTAAGACTGAGGTAACCAGCTTCTAGTAGGAACCTGTTGGGGGTTTCGCTGTGTCTTGAAAATGGTACTAGCCACTGGAAAAGAAGGTCGTAAAATGGAGGAAGGCGGTAGGAATTTAACTGATGGCTCTTTTTGCCCTTTGTTCAATTTCTAGAGCAGCCTCTCTGTCCCTCTCCAGAGGTGGGTGGTGCCTGCCTGGGCAGGGATGATCTCAGCGTGCCATTTGATGCAGCGACTGAAAAGGCAGGTCCATGTGAATTTAAAATGATGGTGCAGTTCACGGGGAAAAAACTTGTTGGGCTCATTTTGAGGTGACCAAAACCAGACCAAGGGAAACCTCTGGGTTTGGTCCCTGAAAAGTTTAGATGAGATGAGCAGTTTCATTTATCCTTTCCAAGCATTATGCCTGGGCTGGCAGCTTTAGTTTAATGCTGTAATAGCAATAAACTCCCCTCATGATTTTATCCCACCCACAGCTTGCGCTGTCACTTGACCAGAGCTAAGATGACGATATGTATTTAGATGAAAAAGTGCAATTTAGAATTACATTCATCACTCTTGAGTAGATTAAGAGTTACTATATATTTTCATGTTCTCTGCTAGTAAAAATTTTTAGGGCTGCCCCATTTTGGGGATGAAAAATAGTGATTGTGTATTTCACTTGTCTCCTGTGGGTCTAGTTACACTTGCTTAAAATGTTAACATCTGATCTCTACTTCACCCAGTGTGTCAGAAATACAGGTATGTTGGTCTGTAATGGAGTTAACTTGGATTCGTTCTTTTAGAGGTATCTTCAGAAACTGGCCCAACACATTTCATTCTTAGTATTGTACTCAGCTGAAAGTTTGTGGGTTTTAATAACACTTTTATTTGTAAGCCCTGACAACTGCAGTTTGTGCTCAACAACATTCACAACATGAATATGCATCACAAGACACTTGGGTCCAGAGAGGTTCATAGAAAAGTGCATCTCAGTTCTCACAACTTAATATCTCTTTTCAAGTCAAACTGTTTGAAAGGTTATTCCAAGGCACAGGAGAGTCATAAAATTTTCTGCTTTTTTAAATAGATGAATTTTACTTCTATGTGCAGAAGGTGGATAAAAGTAATTTCACCAGAAAAAAATGTCATTGTAGCTCTTCTCCGTGTGCATACAATTGCTTTCCATTTCCCAATGAAATGCTTGGTGTGTACAACTGGAGTGACTCAATGTAGTGCTTTTCTACAGATCTGCATCATCTGCTGTAGAATGCAACCAGTGATGGATCCCACTGAAAGTGGGCTTGGGCCCCCTTTTCAGAACGAAAAACAGGTGTGCTGGATGCTTTTTGCCTTAAAACGTTTTCTTCTTTTTCTTTTGTGAAAGACAATAATGGTTAAAAGCAAGATAAGGGTGGAGAAAAGGCAGCAGGCAAAGAAGATTAATGGCTTCTTCTGAGAAATAAACAAGCAGAAGCTGCACTGCTTTTCTTGGTTGGGGGGATCGCAGAGTGAATAGTCAGCAGGAAACCCGTTGTTGCTTATCAGGTTATTGTAAAACTTTATGGAAGGCTTTCCTTTTGATTCTGAAGTGAAGAATCCAAATCTGGGCTTAGATTTTTCCTCGGTCAGCTTAAATGCATAGTAGCCTTTAATCTTGACTTTATCAATGTAGTATGCTGCAAAGGGGGAGGAAAAAAAAGAAACAATAAAACCTTGCATGACCTGCAAAGCTTCTGGGAAGGAGTTCAGATTTCAAATGATTAACCTATCAACTTAAAAAGCATAATTGCACCATAAAATATTTACTGCTTCTAATACTCGGCTCCTGCTGTCTTAATTAAGTAGAAACAGTGCATCAGGGTGGTTTTTATTAAGAAGTTAGAATTTGGGAATTTTCAGGACCTACATTGTCAAAACTGGGTTTGAATAGGGTTAGAGGTGGGAGCTTGCTTTGCTGGGAAAAGCGAGATGCTGCTCCTGACTGAACCCAGCTGCAGCCACTTGGGAGCAGCTGCTCATCTGCGCTGTGAGAGGAGCTTCCCAAAAATTCCTGCCCTGCTCCATACCCAGCTGCTCAGCCCCGCAGCAGGCATGACTGTTACACCGCGGCACCCAAGTGTTGGGTGAAAATACTTTAATGAAATCATAAATAGCAGTCCTTGGTGAGTAAACATCTCTCCAATTCATGTGTAAGCAGAAAGCAGAGTCAGGGATGTGGCCCAAATTAAGCAAGAACGTTGTAAACTTGGAGGGGGGATCTTTCTGTGAGTGCTATAAAGCATCACAGTATCTGAAAATTAAAACGGGAATGCTTTTGTGAGTGCCCTTTAAACAACCTTTTCCTTGAATAACTTATTTCCTTTAATAACTTGGTATTCCTTTGCAGTGTGAAATTAGCACAGAAAATAAATCAGCAAATGCTCATTAGTGCTATAGTAATAGAGAAAGAGTTAAGTAAGCACTGGAGGGGGAATGCTCAGTCTCTTGGCGTCTAATCTGAAGCCATGCTTAGCCATGAGTAGTACCTGTCTCATTTTTTATGTAGCTAGCTCTTACAGAGGAGAGACCAGGATACACAGACTTACTTTTGGGGACTGGTACCTCAGAAGAGCTTTAAGATACCCCACGTCCTGGTCAGGGAGGTCACTAGCGCTCATCAGTAGGGAACGGTGAGGGCAGGATGTATTGCACCTCCCTTTTTGACTGTGTGGTTCAGGTACCGAGGCCTTTCTGGTATCCTGTGGCTTGCTGCTTTCCTTCTAACGTTTGGTTGGAGGAAGAGGGATGGGAGGGGTAAGGCCCCTGCAGCATTTCTCATACGATAAGCTATTGCTGAGATAATTGCCTTGAGCGTTTTGGTCCTGTACCTCCATAATTGCTACTAATTTAAAGTGAAGAACAAGGTTTCTGTAGGTGCACAGGAGAACGCAAGTAGTGGAACAGGAACTAGAGTTTAACTCTCCCTTCAATAGCAGCTGCCTAAAAATCTGGTGACCTGCTGTGTTTCTTCTCAGGAGGCCGAATGCTGATGGCCAGTTCCTGCCTTTCAACTAGAGCTGCTTGCCCTCTCTGGGGCGATTCTTAGGGGTTTGCTTAAGGAACGCCTGGCTCTGTGCTATGGAAATGGCTCTGGGGAACCCGAATCTATCATACACTCACCTTTTAAAACCTCTTGTATGTATTTTCCCAAGTAATAGTTTCTGAGTTCGTCATTGTCTAAGGACTGGTCATCTATTCCGTTTGCTGTGATGTAAATGTCGATGTCACCGTAGGTTTTTTTAATCCACTTGAGAACTTTGCGCACTCCCCAAGGCACCACGGCCAAACGGGAAGGGGAGCTCAGGCAGGTGATATCCTGCAGAAACTGGATGTCACGATCACATTCATACTGGCTCCCATTCTGAGGTTCGTGAATCACAAATCTGGTGGTGAAATGATTCAGTGCATAAAAGTCAGCTGCACCTTTGACCAGCTGCTTTTCCTCGGTTGTGAAAGATGGCAACAAAGAGTACGAGAGTCCTTTTCTGTTTTTAAAGCTGATGTATTCCCTCATGGTAGCTGGATAGTCCCCAGTCTTAAATATGGGATCAGCAAACCAGCCTATTTCAAACTGGAGAAACCTGTTGGCAGCTTTTGAGTGAGACTCAGAGTAGGGGTTGGCAGGCTCAGCCCAGTCTGAATGCAGAGATAGGGACACTTTGCCGTACTGAAAGGACCGGTACTGCTCGTCATATACTCTCCAAGCCATGGCATGTGCTATTAATAAATTGTGTGCTGCCCGGTATGTATCATTGCTGCTCTTATTGTAGACGTCGCTCAGCCGGTTGGGCTCGTTTATTGTAATCCAAAGTTTAACCAAATCGCCAAGTTCCCGAAAACATAAAGCAGCGTAGTCTTGAAAAGCGTAGGCAGTAGACTGGTTCAACCATCCTCCTGCCTGCAGCAAAGGACCCGGCAGGCCCAGGTAGGCGTGAGTTGGATAATACAAGGTGACCATGGACTGGACATTGAGCTTCAGTACTTCGCTAACCACGCACCTGTAATACCTCAGAACTTGCCTGTTGACCACTGACAAATCGCCATTGGGCAAAATTAGTGACCAGTCCAGTGCAAATCTGTAATGGGTGACCTTCATTTTTTCCAGGAGGTCAAGCTGCTTTTTAATACTGACAAAATCCGTGCACTGTGCTGGGCGGGTTTTCAGCTTCACCCCTTTAACTTTGTGCAGGAGCCCGTCTCCTGTGACATTCCAGAGGTACAGGCTGGAATCGCAGAACTGTGGCGAGGAAGCCACGGATTCTGCCTGTGAAAACAACAACAATATGTTACAATGGGGTTTAATTCAACGAATGCCTGCTTATAACCTGTGTTTCTGGCTGCAGGATTAGTGCTGGATGTCAGGAGGTCCTGCTCCAAGGGGAAGGGGACAACACACTCGACTATACAGGATTTGCCTGTGCTAGTGGTTGTCTGCTCCTTCATCTATGGAAAATATAAAATTGCACTCTCTATTCAGATACACACATTGGCCCTGCCAGAGCCTACACAACATACATTTTCACACAGATACGTCTCCCGGATCGAGCTCACTCTGTGGTCGTGCAAACAGCAGTTCTCAGCAGCTGGCAGGAGAGCAGGGTGCTGAGAACAAGCACCGGGGGGATATACGAGGCTGGCACAGATTATTTTGGCACTGCTGCTGAGATCAGCCTTGTGAAACTGTGGCATGGTGTTCCCTGGTCTTACGGGTAGTCCTTCTGCCTACGCAAACATCAGACACAAACAGCTTGTAGCATTTAATATTAGTTGTATCTTTACTATCGTCTGCTAGTAAACAAGGTTAGCACAGGATGTATCCTGTGTAGCACAGGATAATTTTTTAAAAGATTTTTTGTAGGATCTGTAACACAATATAGTGAAGTTCAAAATTTTTAAATTAAATCTGGTGGGGGTTTTTTTAAAGAAAATGCACTTTTCTGTGCTGTGTATTTCCTCAAAATGTTTAATAAAGTATATAGAAGCTTTACTTTTTTTTTTTTTCCCCCCTATGGTTGTCAGTGAGTAGGTTAAATTACAGAGCTTTGCTATTATTTTTTAAGGCTGATATTGGTCTGTTTTTCTGTATGCAACGACAAAAAGGGTATCTCAGCACTGGCCATACATACAGTTAGCTTATCTACCACATTTAAAGTAGAAATAGATACTGTAGGAACCAGTTTGGAAAAAAGGTGGTATGATCTGTTCTCAAATGTGAGCTTAGATGGTAAAAGCTGTATGTGCTGATGTTGGTTATTTTCTCATGTGGTATAAGGCATTTTAAACAATGGCTTGTTACCCACTTGTGCAAGTGGCACTTAGAGCCAGGCTCAACCCAGGAATCAGTTTCTGCTTTGTTCAGTAGCTTTAGACGAGACCTCCAGCCTGCAGGTTGCTCCAGTGCCACCAGTTTAACCACCTTGTCTCTGCCCTGTGCCACCCTCTCCATCGCGCTGTCGTAGGCATCCCTACGGCCACACTGTGAGCTGGATTGGGAAACTCCCCTGGTTGAAGAATAACCCAGGACCAATCAGCTGGGGTCAGCTTCTTGGTCTGAAATTTCCTGATCTGGTCTGATCTGATCTGATCTGCCACGTGGAGAGGCGGGCAGATGGATGGCAAGGGAGGGCCAGGCGTGGAAGGGCTCCTGTATGAGCACCCAGCACTCTCTGACTAGCTCACCCAAAACCTGTAAAGTATACACAAAACCAAACCTATGCAATTATGGCTAGGCTTAACTTCTGTTTGCGGTGTGCATTGAGATTCCTGAACGCAAGGTGCTGTACACGGTCATTTATTCACAAAGTAAAGTTGTTGATCGCTCTGCCTCCAGTGGTCTTCCCAATAATTTACACTTACCTTAAGAACAGACTCGGTGATACCCCAGGAGAAGTCACAGGAGAACTGAGCTTGCAAGCTTGAGGTAGACTCCTTTGGGAAGAAGCCATTTTCTCGTATGATTTGTTTATAATAAAGCGCAGATGACTTGGGAATCCTTTCCTTTTTTTCGCTTTTGAAGTCAATGTAAAATAATCCGCGCCTGATGTTGTAAGCGTGCTGCCATTCAAAGCCATCAAGGAGTGACCAGGCCGTGTAACCAAACACATCTATATTGTCATATTTAATAGCTGCGTAAGAGAAAGTAACATCCATGAGTCTTATATTTAGGACTCTAATGTATATAAGGGATATTTATGAGAAAGGTCTATTCACTTTGAAAATCTTGAGGGTTTTCTCAAAACTTGTAGGGTTATTGGCCCATTGTAATTAATTACAGAACTCTGAAATGTTATCTTAGTTACTACTACTATCTATGTTATCTTAGTACTTATTCATTAAAAAATACGTACATCACTAGTTCCTTAAGAAATTAAGTTACTCTAGGATGATTTATGAAAGGTGAAATATTACACCATATACAGATTTTAAGTTGCATTTGATGATTTCAAGTTATATATACCAATAAAATTAAAAAATCATGAGTAAAAATTAAAGGTGCAACAGCTGATCTAGTTTGTGCCTTTGTATTTGTCATGAAGCTGAAACTCTTTTATTGCTCTACCTTTATTTGAAATATCTCTGCAAGCTCTAACATTTAGGAATGTCTATTCAGCTTCTAAATTGAAAAATTAAATGTGTCGGTATGGGACGTGATGACTTTAGAAGAAGCTGGGTTGATGAACCCAGAGACTAAAGCGCTTGATTTATTCACAGAATGGGTGCAGCAGATGAGAGTTTCTTCAGGCAATCCTAATGTCCCTCCACCTTGCAAAGCAGTATACATTATACATACAGTCTTTTACATATAATATATGAGAGAAATGACAAAATGACTGCTTTCTTGGATTTGGAACCTGATTCACCAGGAGGGGCAGCAGAACTTCCAAAGCAGCTTCTCGCTGGACACCAACTAACAACAATGTTCATTACCCACTTATGGTGTGTGCCAGCTGGCAGGCTGGAAGAAAAAGTCCAAACTCCATGCTCAGTCATGTTAGCTACCTGTTGCCAGCTTTAAGCTTGGAAAGAAGAGCAGATAACTCCTCATGTTAACCTTATAAGGGCTGGAATATCAAGGGCAAAGCAGTGACCAAGTGAGGTCACTGAGGATTGTGACACAGCCAGATGGACAGCCATATTTTATGTGCAGTCCACCGAGAGTAAGCCAAGAAATAAAGATGAAGTATTCTCATTTAAAGCTCTATTCTCACCCAACATTGCTTTGCCTTATTTTCTCAGGCCATTTCACTTCGCATAATTTTATATTTCCACTGAGCTTCTTTGCCTTAGTCACACCGTGCTGCAACTTCAGCAGGAGGCACTTTGGCACAGGACTTGTATTCAGACAGCAGAGTATCAAGGTGCCCAGCTGTACTGCCTTGGTCAAGCATGGTGTTTTACTAGCTGCTGGATGAAGAAATTAGAAAGCCCAAGAGCTTGCAACATAAATGTATAATGGACAAGGCCAGAATCTGGTAAGGAGCTGAGGGAATGTAATGAAGCAATGCGATGACATGTATTATCAAGGAAAGGAACTTCGAAACATTAGGGATACCATGGGAGAAAGTACAAAAATGTCTGAAAATATCAAATGCAAAATGCAGAGCTGGAGAATGACATAGAGGATAAAGAGATAGGCCAGAAGGGTCTTGCAAGTAAAGATGGAACAAATGGAGGCAGACACATAGGGACGGTAGAAGTGTTTTTTTCTAGACACCTCCTGAATGGATGGGGCTAAGTTTAACTGCCAAACCAAAAGATGCTGTGCTACTTGAGATGGCGCGTGCCTAAATGAGAATTTTTGACTGTTTAAACAGGTAGGGAAAAAAGCACTATTTTATGCATATTTTGTGGTAAGAAGAATTAATAGTTAGATGGGTGACAAGTAGAGATCCTGTGGATCAGCGTGAAAGTTATGTTTGCGGTGTTGTTTGCAGTGATAGTGAAAGGAGACGATAGAAAGAGAAGTCAGGATCCTCACTGACTGTTAGAGTAGGGATGAGAAAGTCCTCTTAAAAACCAAGGGGATGGCTGGGGGCAGGAAGAAGGGGCTGAAGGTAGATGCGGTCAGGCCACCAGAGGTGACATCCATGGGAGATCTCAAGGCATTTCTGTGTCTGGTTTAGGAGGAGCCTTGGAGTCCTCCTGCAGAAGTACTAGATTCAGTATCGGCAGGCGTATGCCTGCCACTCAGGAGCTGTAGTTTCAATTGCATCTTTCTATCATAATCGGGGGCAGTTCATTGTGACGGTGATGTTATACATCACATATTTTCATGGGACTCACAGTGCCATGAGTTACAGACATACAGTGCAAAGTTTACAGCACTCTGCTTGAAGACACACACAGGGGTGTAGCTCCTTTTAGCCTGTAACAGCCACTACCTCATTACAAGTTGGCCTATATACATGGTGTTTTGAGGTTAATGTGACCTAATTGATTTTACTGCAAACAGCAAGTTATACCTGACTTATCTGTAAGCAAAAATATGAAAATATATTCCAAATATTATTCCTGATGAGACAAATTAAAGTTTGCTTCAAAAAAAAATGCATTAGTTAAGACGTAATCCTGTATTTTGAACCAGAAGTTAAGAGTATTTGCATACATAAAAACATAGATGACAATTCTTGAGAAGCAGTTATTGGTTGAACATTGACCAAGTATTTCAGAAGTTTGAATCCACTGATGGTTATTACAGCCTGGTCTGCTGTAAAGGATTCAAACAAAGAACATGCTATGGATTTTCTTACATATGTGTCCAGAGATCTACCTGTTCCACACTTCCAAATGTGTCAAGGCAGTATTTAAAATATCATAAACCAAATACTGGCATGTAACCTCCTCAACACCTGGAAAAGGCAGGACATACTGCACAGATGTGCTATGTGGAGTTTACAGTTTGAACCAACTTTAAATATATCTGGATAGTCTTCATCAGAAGCTTCATTAAGTTTGTTGGTGACACAGTACTTCCAGACTTGGTGTCAGAGTAAAAAATTATTCATGTTTTCCCTTTTCTGAGGATAAGAAAGTTTATTGTAAAGGGATTTGAGCCACCCCATCACTGCAGCGTGCCACCAGCAGTGGGGCAGCCTGCTGGGAGGATGGCTCTCGGGACCAGCCACTGTCCCTCCTCTCCCAGTGCCGAACCTACAAACTGGGCGAGGGAGAAAAGAAATGCAAGTTTTGCAGGGGCTTTAGGTACTAACACCATTTATATTTCATACAAAGTTAAGTCTTTTGCCTTCAGGGAGCACCCCTGTACACTGGCTTTATGAAGGGCAAATACCACAATTAGAAGAGTATTATTAAAACGTATTATGTCTGTTTGGCGTGCAATAATCCTGAGGAATTATTGCCCTTCTCCTGCTGATTTCCTTTGCACCTTTTATGTTGCAGCAGGACCCCAGCACGGCAATGACAGTCTGTAGTCACTGTCTTGTTTTCCTGCTGTCAAGGTATGTACCTGCACAACGATTTTCAGTTGGGCTGCCAGCAATGAAAATTGATATCCAACAGATTTGTTTTCATTAATTACTGACATAGTTTTGCACTTATTTAGTTTTAAAATCCAATGCAGATGTTGGACTTTAGCTTTCTGAGACAGTGACTATGGCTTTTTTTGTGTTTGTAGAACACCTAGCACCAGTAGATCGTGATCCATGACTTGTACTCATGCAGTATAAATAATTAATAATTAACTTAGTTGCCATGATTCTTCTAAAAGAACTATTAAATCATTACAGAGCTAAATATCAAATGATCTTAAAAAGCTCTCTGAAAATCCAACAACTAACTTGTGTACAAACCTTGTAAAACCTTATTAAGGAAGTTCTTCATCATGTAGATGGCTGTGGTGTCATCTGTTTTCACATGGCTGTCAGTGAACCAGCCGTTTTCTGCAATCAAGATTCGAGGACTGTTGTATTCCAGTTTAATCCAGTTCAGTACTTCCCTCAAATTGAGTGACAAACTTTGTCCCATTTTTGGTAGAGTGTTTGGGGGTTTAAAGTTATTAGGACCAAAGGAAAATGCAAAGAAGTCAGCTGTTCCCTTTATGTAGTTTTTCTCCTCCTCAGTAAAGCGTGGCAAAAACAATAATTCATTTTTCAGTTCTTCTGGATAATCGCCGTCCCCATGGATGGGTTTAGCAAACCACCCGAGTACTCTCTCCATAGACTGCTGACATTTAGAAATGTCCAACGCGTCTTCCAATTTGTTAGGTTCGATCCAGTGGGATCCCAATACTATGGATATCATCCCCTTCTGATATGGTTGAAAGCGTTCTTTGTAGTTATGCCAAACTTTTGCATGAGCCTGATGAGAGAAAAATAGCATTTAATTTTAACTCTGTAATAAATCCTTAAGTGCGTCAGCAGCTATGCAGGCAGGGAGCTCCATCTGATTCACTGCAGACTACTATGGAAATATTAACAAACAGTTAAGGCATGCTAATTACCCTGTACAGTTCTAATGGACAATTAGTGTTATACTGCAAGGTACCTCAAGATGATGGTAACGCTCAGGATCTCATGTGGGCTGTTCTTATGACACATTAGGACTGCGGCTTTTTGCCTTTTAACATAGGTCTACATTTCACGAGAGGTCCCCACAAGGATGTAAAGAGCTGTTACATGGGCACTTTGGGATGGAACAATTGTTAATGGTGGGATCTGAACCCTAGACAGTCCCATCTAGGTCTTTCATTGTCAAACAGTGATTGCTGGTGCAGTTGAAATTTTAAACCATCTTTACAATTGTTCCATAAAGTCTGCATCTCAAATGATGTTTCCTTTGACAGTGCCGGACGTCATCACCAAACACATTGAAGATCAAGAAGTTATCGGTATTGGTCAACACGGATTTACCAAGGGTAAATCAT